>JAWNNS010000393.1:0-600000 GCA_035044605.1 Scaptomyza cyrtandrae | reverse complement strand
TATCAGACTTGCGCAAAGAATGTGGTTCATCTATATATTAATTTTTCATACTGTTGATGCGATTCAAGGTATTAAAAAATCTGCTGCCCAAACAGTTTCACTACAATTGATAGACTATTAAGAAACCGTCAGCTCTAGCTCGAATGTAACTAGTGACAAGAGACTGCTTTTTATATAATGAAACTGCCAACTTACTTTCTCCAATATTCATATTTTAAGAGGGTAATTAAGATCATAAACATTTTATTAATTATAATCATGCATGCATATTTATAGTACACTATTAAAACATACATTCTTTAAAACTACGTAGTCATTTTTTCCGTTAGTTTGCTATCATGATTTTGATTTTTAGCTAATTTGTTGTTTAAGAAAATTATTAATATTTAGAGTATTTTAAAATCGAATACAATTTTATAGATGTATATTAAAATTCAAGTTGTATAAATAAATATAAACATATTTTCATCATTTTTGTTTACACAATCTCACAAGTATTGTCGGGCACACCCCCCGTACTTCGTTATCTTTACCATCAATCCCACATGTTATTACACTTTTTAATCTCAAAGATTATTACTGTGGCCGGCAGTACACGCTAGTGATAACGCAATACCAAGGGTGCTAAAGTAAACATCAAAATATATATATATATAAACAAAATAATAATAATAATAAAATAATAATAATTTATAGCCTGAACCCATTAAAAATGGGTAAAAGGGTATAATGGTTTTGTACAAAAGTATGTAACAGGCAGAAGAAGGCATCTCCGACCCCATAAGGTATATATATTCTTGATCAGCATCAACAGCCGAGTCGATATAGCCATGTCCGTCTGTCCGTCCGTCTGTATGTGTGAACGCGTCGATCTCAGAGGCTATAAGAGCTAGAGACTGTCCCATATCTCCGGTGTTTCTTAACGGATTTTAATAAAAATTTCACAGATTGTCATTATTTTGTTTAATATTTTAAACGCCGTCTCAAAGTTTTCAAAATTCAAGATTTTGTTGTTATCGATCCCATGTTTAGATCGAAAACGGGATGAGTTATCGAAAATCGGAAACAAACTTGTACTGCCTAGGAATTAGGCGAGCTTAAGTTCCAAATCTGGAGTCTCTAGCTCTTATAGTCTCTGATATCGGTTGGCTCATACATACGGACGGACAGACGGACATGGATATATCGACTCGGGTGTTGATGCTGATCAAGAATATATATACCTTATGGGGTCGGAGATGCTTCCTTCTGCCTGTTACATACTTTGGCACAAAACCATTATACCCTTTCTCCCATTTTTAATGGGTATAAAAAACATCTAAGTGTTAAGTATGGGGTTCTGGGTATATTCTTGTCGGGATTTCTCGACTAGGGCCTACTTGTCCTTATTATGCTTTTAAGCATCGTCAAGAAAGCCACAAATAAACTATTCATTACAAAAAAAAATAATTTAAATTTTCTTTTAAAAAAAATTGTTAATGATGTTTTTCTAAAAACCTACATAAAATTAGATTTTTTTTTTTGTCTAAAAGAGACTTTTATTTTAAGGAAATCCGTTTGTGTGCATGAATATTTGTGCGTTACACAAAATTGTATCAGTAAATAACAAATATAAATGTTGTTGCTGATTTTGAGGACAACTGGAAATATACATTAAATAATGTATATATTTCGTATGAATGTTCTTATTAACTGTGAGGTCAAATTCGTTTATATTTAATCTGCCGACTTTCTTTGCAGTTGATTCTTGTTTGGCTCGTAAAACTCGTCAACAATTGCCTCGACCATGCGATTAAGTGTAGCTGTGAGCTCGTCCCATTGCTTATCTTCCGGCTTGCCGCACATCTCGGAATAGTATTTCATTTTTGGCTCGGTTCCGCTGGTGCGAAATGTGACAACAACGCCGTTCTTGAATGTGAAGGTTATCATTTGCGAACTGGAGCTGACCGGCAGTGTGGCCTTCCTGTCAGCATTGCTGCTATCAAAGCCCGTGGTCAAATCTCGAACATGCTCGACTTCAAATTCGCCGTTAAGAATGCTCTTAGGATAGGTATTCTCCTTTCCATTGTCAAATGTACGTAGGCGTTGAAAGATTTTCTTGATTAGTACCTGATCGCGGCAAATGACATAGGAAGAAATGCTGGTGTGGTAACCGTACGTATCGTAAATGTTGCGCAGTTTCTCCTGCAGACTCATGCCTTCCTTGCAGTATAAGAAATGGGTCATTGTGGCAACATGCGCCGCAGCACTGACGCCGTCTTTGTCCAGCACGTTTGTGGAAACCATAAAGCCAATGGCTTCCTCAAACGCAAACAGTACTTTTTTGCCAGCCATTTCCTCTTCGATGGCCTTATTGGCCATCCACTTAAAACCTGTCAGTGTCTCGTGGAAGGTAAAGCCTTCTGTGGCAGCAATGGACTTTAGGATCTTTGAGCTAACAGTGCTGGCAATCATAACACAATTAGAAAGATCTCCTTTTGGGTGCTGCATCTTATATAACTCTAATGACCACCAACCAAGTAGTGCGCCCAATTCGTTACCGCTAAACAGCTTATATTTATGATTATCGCTTATTTCGGCAACTGCCAGGCGATCGGCATCTGGATCGTTGGCCAATATGATTTTACACTTTTTCTCACTTGCGGTTTTAATGGCCAAGTCCAATGATTGCTTACCCTCTTCAGGATTAGGCATTGGTGTTGTCGGGAATTCTGGATCTGGTTCAACCTGTTGACGGACAGGCACAACTGATTTTAGATTAACCTGCTTAAAGGCTTCCTTCACATACGGATAGCCAACGCCATGCATTGCCGTATATGCAAAAAAGTCTTTGGGACACTTTTCATTATTCTCTAGCAGTGAACACGGGAACTCGTTTTTAAGCGCCTTAAAGTAAGCTGGCACAACTTGAGCATAAGGATCGCTCAGCATCCCCTTGGACCATAATGTCTCCACATCAATATTCCAATAATCGTCTGCCGGTTTTAAATGTTTGAGAATGGACTCGTGGATGCCAGCGTCGTGTGGTGATATAATTTGTGCACCATTGCTCCAAAAAACCTTAAACGCATACGCATATTATAATATTTACTTTCACACTAAAATCACTAAATGTACCTTATAGCCATTATCTTGCTTAGGATTATGCGAAGCAGTCACCTGCACACCGGCCAGACAATTTAGCTCTTTTATCGCATATGACACCATAGGCGTAGCAGCAAATATCTTGAAAAGATATACCTTGAAGTTACTATTTAAAAAAACAATAGCCGATATCTCTGCAAAACGTTTGCTGTTGTGTCGAGCATCATAGCCCAGGACGATGCCGCGTTGGGACCACAATGTCTTGTACGGATACTGACACTTTATATATTCACACAGTCCCTGAGCGGTTCTGGAAATGAGAAGTAGTTTCTGAGTTCTATATTATACATTTGTGTACATATATATCAATGACACTTACTGAGCAACAACCAAATCATTTATGGAATCGAAACCAGCTCGCATTTCGGCACGTAAGCCGGCCGTACCGAAAGCTATACGGTTACAGAGACGGGACCGGAGTCTGTTAAAAAAATACTACAATTTTGATATACATTGAATTTTACTTAAATATATACTTACGTATCCCACTCTTTGTTCGCAACTGCCTTAAGAATTTCATTTTTGGTTTTTTTATTACCGTCCCATTTCAGCCAGTTGTTTATTTGTTCATCCAGTTTTGCATCACTTGAGAGCATCATACTGTTAAGATTCATTAGGCCAAATATGTTGGTTATATGTCATAAAATCTGTAATACAAATTAAAAATGTATTATCAAAGTGTCTTGTGTGGATAATTTCATTAATTGAGCACATGAGTGTTATTGACAAAAATTACTTTAATTATGAAAATACATACTTACTGTCTTCTTAAAGGTTGGTACAAAACACAAAAAAATTTAATTTAATCGATTTTATAACAAACAAGCGCAAAATACATATATTACTTATTTCAATAACTCACCCTCAGTTGATGTTCTGCAACAGCTGTAAACTACACAAAGAAACATTCACGTTTATTTATGAATTGAGGCTTATCACTTAAACTCACCCGGTACGTTTTTTATTATATGCCTAACGATGCTTAGTAGTTTATTAAGAGAAGCAATTATTCACTTTGCTTAAACCGTACGTTGCAAACTAGAAATTGCCAAAAATGTCTAGTATTATAATACCACACGGATAATTAGGTGTATCGAGGGTGTTTATACATAATAACTCAACGATAATGTAATGCCAAGATACGAAAATAGCTACCCCTCTTTTTTACAGTTAATATTTGCGCTCTGCGGGCAAGCACCTATTTCCCCTTAGTATTTCTCCCAGTTAGATTCTTATTTTTCTTCATTGCTTATACTTCTCGGCCTGCCGCTATATTTGAATTTGTTTTTGCTTTGTGTGCATTGTGCTCATGCTGAAACGTATGTAACACGCAAAAGGAAGCTTCTCCGACACCATAAAGTATATATATTATTGATCAGTATGAACAGCCAAGTCGATGTATAGTAAGTAGTAGTAAGTAAGTATAGGGTTCATTCACTTTAATTGAATATTGTAATAAAGGGTACTAAAACACATTGAGCAGCGTGTGCGTTTCAGCAACGACAACCATCACTTGTTGTTGTTGTTATTATTTTTGCTTTCTGCCTATTCCCGTTAGACGCAAACACATGCATACACAAAAAGACGGCCCGAGCCCACATGCAGCAGGCCAGCTGCAGACGATTTGCCTTCGACACCAATGAGCATACAAACACAAACATACATATGGATATGTACATACTCATTTGTCGGCAACAACAAAATTTTAAAATACCAGTAAGGCTCTAGTCGAGAAATCCCGACGAGATGATACCCTGAACCCTGTACTGTACTTACTACTACTTACTATACATCGACTGGCTGTTCATACTGATCAATAATATATATACTTTATGGTGTCAGAGAAGCTTCCTTTTGCGTGTTACATACGTTTGCACATAAACAATGTACCCTTTTTACCATTTTTCCCAGTGCCAAATACATACGACGCAGCATGAGCAGTCCATACACAAAGCAAAAACAAATTCAAATATAGCGGCAGGCCGAAAAGTATAAGCAATGAAGAAAAATAAGTATCTAACTGGGAGAAATATGAAGGGGAAATAGGTGCTTATCCACAGAGCGCAAATATTAACTGTAAGAAAAGAGGGGTAGCTTGTTTCCAATCTTGATTCATTACATTATCGTAGGAAATTATTAATGTATGTTTTTAATACAGGAACAAGTATTTGAATGCAAAATGTGTTTATTTTATGGTTAGTGCTAATGTGGTATTTAGTCATTTTAAACCTGTTCAATAAGTCATTAGTGATCTACCTAGTTCCCAATATTTACATACGCATATATGGTGGAAGTCACATTTAGGTATCTCATGTTTGGCCATAAAATTGCACAAAAATCATATGAAGTCTATACTACTCTCCCATTTGAGGCATTAGCAAGCAGACAGAAACAAAAGTCGAATATTTAAAATCTCAACTTCGGACACCACACAACGGCAAAATGAAGTACGACAACGTTCAATCTTCGTCTGACGCATCACACGCTTCGAGCTAATGAGAATCCACTTTGTCAACTCCAACACTAAGATTCTCATTGGAGTTGACAAAGCAAAAACGATATTCATTTCCCCAGGTGATTATATCAGGTTTTAGACCAATAATACAAATCTAATTGGGGGAAATATTAAGGGGAAATAGGAGCTACATTGCAGAGCGGAACTTTTTTTCTGTGAAAAAGAAGAAGCACTATTTTCCCGTCTTGGCGTTTGCCTATACGCTTTGGGCGCACACATAGGCATACACACAAAGACGGACCCAGTCCACCCTAAAGCCGTTTTGCCATCGGCAAATAACTAAAATTTACAACGGATGCTTAAAATTTACAAAATAAATCATTTTAAAAATCGACGAATTCGGGTTTTGGAACCGAGACAACGTTCGGCATATTGATTGGAACGCTGACAAAGCTCAAAAAATTGAGTGGGCACAGTTTGTAAAATTTTTTAATTAAAAGGAGTCCACGTGAATATAGCTCTTATGTTGAGTCCTTACCTCTTGACTATCCGAGATTGCTGCAAAACAATATGAAAGAATTTGTAATTACAGTGCCGAGCTTGTTCGCATTGACAAAATAAATTAAATGTACCTAATATACCCAACAAAAAATATATTTGTTTTTATGTATTTTTGTTATTTATTTATTAACTAATGCATTTGCATATGCATTATATTTGCTTCTCGAAGATTATTTTTATTTTACGGCTCAAGAAATTCCCGGCAACATCTTTATTCTACCGTACGAAAGTAATGAAAAAGTAAACATTTTACCATATTCACCATAATTTTTTTTTTTCTGTCAAGCATATTTGGCTTTAATAACACATGTAGTTTAAAGTGCTGAACACGATGGCATTTCCAGCAAACGAGTGTTTAAGGGTTTTTTGTATGATTTTTGCTGCCTAGCCTAATTCATCCTGAAAACACTCAAAAACACATTTTTTTCTTAAGTCAACTTTTCTAAAAATCCTGATGCGATACGCAAATTTTGAATACACCATCAACTCAGCAATTAAAAATACATCGGAAACAACTACGGTAGAAAAAATTTGTTTTCGTAGACCTGTGTAATTTATTGAGCTTAAAGTATTTAGATCTGTTGCTTTTTCGACTTTCTATAAAATAAAGTTGTCAAGACGGTTGTAGTTTAGTCATGTTTGACTCCTAATGGCGCTGGTTATATGATTTCTAGGTGAAATTCGGGGATCAAAAATTGCCTCAATATTGACTTGGCAACCTTGAAAATAATAATGAAACATAAACAAACAAGCACAAAGGTGAGGTGACCGCATATCATACCGTTTTCTATTAAGAACATAGCGCGGTCATACAAAATAACGGATTCCACTGAAAAAATAAGACAAATTATACATGTATAGTATAAAATGAAACTGCATTATACAAAAATTGTTTTGTTTGGTTACCCAGTGGAGCTAGCATGAGGCGCAGCGTATTAAAGCAAACAATGCGACGCCAGTGCAATAAGTCTGCCTCAATTTGGTCGGGATTCGAAATCGGCACCTTTACAAATCTTGTGCCTTCGACGGCTTTTTTGAAATATCTAACAATTAAATTGAAAACAGCATCAAAGTTACTTGAAAGCAATGCAATAAAAAATAATAATAATAATAGAATAATTCTTACTCATGGAAGTCCATGCCAGGTGTGTGTTTTACATTGTGCAAAGCAGAATGACTCAGCTCGGGCATATGGCGTACAATGATGCGCTCAGCAGCCGCACGCAGCGAGTGTATCTTTAAGAATTCATACTCTTTCGATCGAAGACGATCGTGGTAAAGCTCTATCGCATGACAAGCTATTTCGCGTGCCTCGTAGCTAAGTTGACCGTTGCCACTACATCGCCGTTGTAGCTGTGAGCTAAGCGGATATCCGTGCACTTTAATATGAGAATGGGGTTGAGTTTGTTGTGTGCTTATTTTTTGATAGCAACATCCAACAAAATTCAGAAACTTTGCTTGCTTGCAGCCAATAAACATTCGCATCAACGTAGCGCCTAAGTCCCCACACGGATGCAGGCCAATGATGCCGAACTGAAAGTCGCAGTTGGGCAAATCAAACGCACTTCTGATACTCTCAATAAATTGTGTTAAGTTTGTACTGCTTGTCAGGTGCTGTGTTAGATGTGCAGGTCGCTTAAAATGATCTGTTTCGCTACCAGCCATGTGTTTGGAAGCAATTTTTTCTAGCTTAGCATCAATAGCCAGCGCCTTTTGATTCAACTCCGCCCGCATCTCAAAACAACACACATTGATGCCATAACCATAGCCCAGAGTCCGAGCTAAATGACCTAGGCCTGCACCAAAGTCCACCACAAAGTCAATCGCCGTCTTTTGGCAGATTAGCGCACAAAATGATGACATTTGTTTGATCTCATGCGCCTTTTTTTTCTTTACACGATTCATAAACAAGTGTTTCAACTTACGATGCTCCAGCAGCGGGCATGACGGCATGACCTATGATTGCGTAGAAAGCCGTGAATATGTTAGTTCATATTTGAGTAAGTAACCCACATCGAGGTGCTTCTTTGGGATCCTGCTGATGCACACGGAGCGCAACCACTGGCGTAACGCCAAGAGCTCCAGGGGCCATATCACTCTTGTTTCTACATTAGCACTTTCTTCGCTCCGGAGCAGTTCGCTTAGAGTTTCTACCGGCAAATTTTCAAAGTGTCTCTGTAAGTTGGATGGCAGTTTACTCCAGTGATCATCCACATAGAAGTCCTATTAAATTAAATAGCATGTCATATTCTTATTAATGCATTTATTTCACCTACCAACACAACGGAGTCCAACAACCATTCATACTTTTTAGCTACAAACAAGCATACGGTGAGTCTATTGCTTATATTAATCATCGTGCTTAGCCAGCAGAATAAATTAGTTGTAATATGATGATCATAAAATATATTTATATTCTTGTGCTACAATCTCAGGAATGAAGATGCTTTTGTTTTGAATCGATTACATTGCCTATCCCGAAACTACGATAATGTAATGAATCAAGATTGGAAACAAGCTACCTCTCTTTTTTTACAGTAAATATTTGCGCTCTGTGAATAAGCACCTATTTCCCCTTCATATTTCTCCCAGTTAGATTCTTATTTTTCTTCATTGCTTATACTTCTCGGTCTGCCGCCGTGTATGAATTTGTTTTTGCTTTGTGTCTGGACTGCTCATGCTGTGTCGTATGTATTTGGCACTGGGAACATTGTTTATGTGCAAACGTATGTAACACGCAAAAGGAAGCTTCTCTGAACAGCCAGTCGATGTATAGTAAGTAGTAGTAAGTACAGTTTAGGGTTCAGGGTATCATCTAGTCGAGATTTCTCGACTAGAGCCTTAGTTGCATTTTAAAATTTTGTTGTTGCCGACAAATGAGTATGTACATATCCATATGCAGCTAGTCTGCTGCATGTGCCTTGGTCCCTCTTTTTGTGTATGCATGCTTGTACGTCTAACGGGACTAGGCAGAACGCAAAAATAATAACAACAACAACACGTGATGGTTGTCTTTGCTGAAACGCACACGCTGCTCAATGTGTTTTAGTACCCTTTATTACAATATTCAATTAAAGTCAATGAAATTGTTAATATATATTTTCAATACAGGGACAAGTATTTGAATGCAAAATGTGTTTATTTTATGGTTAGTGTTAATTTGGTATTTAGTCATTTTAGCATTGTTCAATAAGTCATTAATGATCTACCTAATTACCAATATATACACACGTATATGTATGATAGAAGTCATAGTTAAGTATCTCACGATTAGCCATACAATTGCACATAAATCATATAAAGTCTATTCTACTTTCCCATTTGAGGCATAGCAAGCAGACAGAAACAAAAGTCGAATATATAAAATCTCTACTTCAGCCACCACACAACGGCAAAATGAAGTACGACAACGTTTAATCTTTGTATGAAACCTGTTCAATAAGTCATTAATAATCTACCTAATTCCCAATATATACATACGCATATATAGTGAAAGTCACATTTAAGTATCTCACGTTTGGCCATACAATTGCACAAAAATCATATGAAGTCTATACTACTCTTCCATTTGAGGCATTAGCCAGAGAGTACTGAATATACAGAGAGGATCCCAGCGTCGTCAACTTCTGTTAACTTTGAACATTTTTGATGCTTTTCAGTACCTATTTCCCCTCATCGCTTGTTTCTTTTCGGTTATCTTTCCGGACTACCGCTATGTTTACATTTGATTTTGCTTTGTATATCGACTGCACATGCTTTGTCTCAAAGCAAAAGTATGTAACAGGCAGAAGGAAGTAAAGGGTTCAGGGTATCGTCTAGTTGCGATGTCTTGACTAGAGCCTTCTTTCTTGTGTGTTAAAAGTTGTTGCCGACCAATGAATATGTATATGTATGTTTGTGTTTGTATGCTCATTGAAGTCGAAGGCAAATCGTCTACGGACGGCCTGCTGCAGTCGGCTTGGGCCGTCTTTTTGTGTATGCATGCCTGTGCGTCTAACGGGACTAGGCAGAACGCAAAAATTATAACAACAACAACACGTGACGGTTGTCGTTGCTGAAACGCACACGCTGCTCAATGTTGTTTCGATACCCTTTATTACAATATTTAATTAATGTCAATGACATTTTTAATATATAATAATGTTATATAAGGACAATTAATATTAGGTATATGAGTGCAAAATGCGTTTATTTTATGGTTAGTGTTAATTTGGTATTTAGTCATTTTAAACCCTTTTCAATAAGTCATTAGTGGTCTACCTAATTGCCAATATATACATAAGCACATATGGTGGAAGTCATATTAAGGTATCTCACGTTTGGCCATTCAATTGTACGAAGTTCATACAAAGCTATGCTGCCTTCCCATTTTAGGCATTAGCAAGCAGATAGAACCAAAAGTCGACCACCAACCAAAACAAAGTTGAATAATGGCCGCTCACTATTGTTATCTAAAGCATCGCACACTTCGTGAATGAGTTGCAAGGCAGAAGTGATACTTATTTCCCCACGAGCCAATAATTTTAAAAATGTTAAGTTAACAGAAGATGACGACGCTGGGTTCCTCTCTGTATATTCAGTACTCTCTGGCATTAGCAAGCAGACAGAAACAAAAGTCGAATATTTAAAATCTCAACTTCGGACACCACACAACGGCAAAATGAAGTACGACAACGTTTAATCTCCGTCTGATGCATTACACGCTTCGAGCTGATGAGAATCCATGTACACTAAGATTCTCATTGGAGTTGACAAAGCAAAAACGATATTCATTTCCCCAGGTGCTTATTTCAGGTTTTATCGTTTCTGTCAAAAAAGAGGGGTAGCTTGTTTCCTATCTTTATTCATTACATTATCTGTGTTAAAATTATTAAGTTAAAAATACTAGATATCACTAAACAAATAGTTTATTTTACTTAAATTATTTGCCTGGTAACACCTCTGTAAAATCGACTAGTATCTACTAACAGAAAAGAAAACAAAACTGTCAACTTCTATATCCGCACATGTTCATTTTTCGGACAAAGTAACGAGACCGTGCAGAAACGTCTAATTATGTTTTTAACTTATGCTTATGTTTTAATTATTGCTTCTTTGTTTATTTTTCAATATTTGAAATGGCTTGTTTTAATTTTTATGCTTTTCTTGAATGTGCTGAAATTATTATTACATATATATTAATTTATATATTTGTACTTAGGGGTTTCCAGAATAAAATGCAAACTGACGTTATTTATATAGACTTCAGTAAAGCTTTTGATTCCGTTAAGCACTATCTTTTGATCCATAAATTACAACTCTGGCTTTCCAAACAACCTTCTTCTTTGGATCAAAGATTAGTTAACTTTAAGGAAACAAAGGGTTGATTTCAAGGGTCTGGTTTTCAAGTCGGTTCAGGTTACCTCTGGTGTGCCTCAAGGAAGTTACCTTGGACCTCTACTATTTACACTTTTCATAAACGATCTCCCTTCAGTTATAAGCCAATCACGGGTGTTCATGTTCGCCGATGATGTAAAGCTGTGTATCTCGGCAAAATCTTTGCAGTCAGCTAAACAATTACAATTAGATCTTAATAACTTTCAAACTTGGTGTAATTTAAATTTCCTATATCTCAATTGTAGTAAATGTAAAGTAATGTCTTTTTATAGGCACACTCCCTTTTTCAACCTTTATATCGTTGATAATAAACCACTAAATCGCATTGAATGGGTGGTAGACTTGGGAATCCTCTTGGATTCAAAACTTAAATTTGATAAGCACATCACCTCCATTTCTACCCGAGCATCTGGTGTCCTGGGATTCATCAAGCGCTGGTCGATGGAATTCGATGATCCCTATATAACAAAAACACTTTATACTTCTCTTGTACGCCCAGCATCAACAGCCGAGTCGATATAGCCATGTCCGTCTGTCCGTCCGTCTGTCCGTATGTGTGATCGCGTCGATCCCAAGGAACATAAGAGCTAGAGACTCCAGACTTAGAACATAAGCTCTCCTATTCCCTAGGCAGTACAAGTTTGTTTTCAATTTTCGATAACTCTTTCCGTTTCCGATGTACACATGGGATCGATAACAATAAAATCTTGAATTTGGGAAACTTTTAGACGGCGTTTGAGACATTAGAATTAGAATAAAATAATGACAAACTGTGAAATATTTATCGAATTCGGTTGAGAAACACCGTAGACATGGAACATTGAATTGGAGTACGCAGTATGCAGTATGCGCGTACGCACTCACACACACACACATACTTGCAAGCACTTAATGTACGCGTAAAGTATGGGGTTCAAGGTATTGTCTAGTCGGGATTTCTCGACTAGAGCCTTCTTACTTGTTTGAATTATTTTTGTTGTGAAATTCGTATTTATAGTTACTTTTGCTAAAAATAAAAACGCGCAGCTCTTGGTAATGCAATTTAAATTTAATAATTTGAATATAGAATTTAATCATCAGCAGACAAGCGGATATCTTTCGACAGGAACCAGTTGGTTTATTACAACTCCAGCATCGATAAATCGGCCTCTGAGATTACAGAAATAAACTAGCAAGAAAGCTGTTTACATTATTTTAAGCCGCGTAAAAAACGAGGGAAGAATGGAGACGAAGCCTTCAACAGGTCGGCCGTGGGCAATAGCTCCAAGGGCAAAGCGAATTATGATCAGAAAGATCAATGAAAATCCAACTTTTGTGTGTGTCCCTTATAGCTCTAAAGTGGAAAAATCAAAAATTTTCACAGTGTTTACACTTAGTAGGCAAACTGTACTTACAGTATGTGAAAATACATCTTACAGAAAGGAATAATAAAACTTAAACAATCACAGCTAAAGAAAGTCACAGTACTACATTATAATTAAATTAGTAAAAACATATTTTTAGACAAACACATATTTATAATTGTAAAACATGTTTGGCGAGTGCTAAGAACACCGGTGGAACACCAAAAATTACCTAGTTGCAGCGTTGACAAAAAACCAATTTTCAAACCTTCATATTACACTTGTAAAACACGGTTTTTTTTTAAGGTTTTCCATGATAGGTGAATGCATTATTAATTTTTTATTAGTTGTGGATGGTTTGATGGGTTTGCGTTGGTTTGCATTGACAAAAGTTATAATTTAAATTTCGACCAAATCAATGAACCGCGCGCAAATTTTTGCTTTTGTTTTATTTTCTTCTGTATATCAAGAGTAGAAACAGTGTTAAGCTAATAATGGGCAGTTAACGATTCTGAAATATCCCACAACTGACTGGCGCAGTGGTATGAGCGTATCATCGCAAAAATTCCGCTAGAGCTGAGTTGCAAACAATCTTTTTTTATATTTTATTTAAATGATTTTTTTTTAATATAACTGAAAAATAAGTTTAATATTCATATTCATTAATATTCATATATTAATAAAGTTTATTAGCCAAAGGCATAACGGCTGCAGCTGGCTGCCAAACTTAGTCTAGATCAGGTCCGCTTTTATATGTATTCATGTGCATGTCGCCATCAAAAATAGACAAAACGCAACAAGACACAAACTGCAAAGAGTGAAAATACCCTTTGTCCCAATACTCAGTTATGATTATTCAAATCACAAATACACATATATTTTTAAGATAGACAATTTATTCAAAGTATTTGAATACAATTAAGCTTTTTACATTAAATCATATAAAACTTGTTCTATTAATTATGAATGTCCTACATAATTACTGAAATATTCTTAAACATATATAATGAAAGTCATAAATATTTATGTTCCGTTAAGTTTCTCAATTACATTAAGTTAATTTAAAGTCTATACTGCCCTCCCATGTTCGGCAGAAGCAATAGTTTAAAATTGGCAAACTCACGTTAAGCGTCAAAAACAAGGGGCATCACACACTTTGAGATTTAAGGAAAGCTTTCCAATAATGTCCGACTACTTTTTTATGCCACTTCCCAAAAAAGGAAGGGAGCAAACCCCCCGATTCCACTAGGCTGCATTTTCCATTTTCCAAACTCAGTGATACAGGCGATTCCACTATGATTCCACTTACATTTAGCATGTAAAGAGTGTTACTGACACGCTTAATTTGTTACAAACAATGAGAATGTAAAGTAAGAGAGGAAACCAGAGTTTCTTATTTCTGTTAACTTTTCACATTTTTCAAGCTTTTTAGCACCTATTTCCCCCCAACTCGTTGTTTCTATTCGGTTATTTTCTCGGACTACCGCTATGTTTGAATTTAATTTGCTTTGTATATCGACTGCTTATGCTTTATCTCGTGTACTTTTGGCACTGTCTGTTTATGCTGAAAGCCTAATTCATATTTCGCAGCATGAACACATATCAATGTATCCATTCCCTTACTCTTGTAAGCTAAGAGTGGCTTAGAAAGAATTAGCAAACAAATTGAAAATTTTCTCAAGTTTATCATATGAAATTGGTGAGCTGCTGGTTATTTTGCTTTCAAATAGAGTAAGTTTGCTTGTTATAGACTGAACCCACTAAAAAAAAGGGAAAAAGGGTATAGTGCTTGCGTGCAAAAGTATGTAACAGGCAGAAGGAAGTAAAGGGTTCAGGGTATCGTCTAGTTGCGATTTCTCGACTGGAGCCTTCTTTCTTGTGTTTTAAAATTTTGTTGTTGCCGACCAATGAGTATGTATATGTATGTTTGTGTTTGTATGCTCATTGAAGTCGAAGGCAAATCGTCTACGGACGGCCTGCTGCATGTGGTCTTGAGCCGTCTTTTTGTGTATGCATGCCTGTGCGTCTAACGGGACTAGGCAGAACGCAAAAATAATAACAACAACAACACGTGATGGTTGTCGTTGCTGAAACGCACACGCTGCTCAATGTTGTTTTGATACCCTTTATTACAATATTTAATTAATGTCAATGTAATTATTAATATATATTAATGTTATATAAGGACAATTAATGTTAAGTATATGAATACAAAATGCGTTTATTTTATGGTTAGTGTTAATTTGGTATTTAGTCATTTAAAACCCTTTTCAATAAGCCATTAATGATCTACCTAATTGCCAATATATACATAAGCACATATGGTGGAAGTCATATTTAGGTATCTCACGTTTGGCCATTTAATTTTACGAAGTTCATACAAAGCCTTCCCATTTTAGGCATTAGCAAGCAGATAGAACCAAAAGTCGACCACCAACCAAAACAAAGTTGAATAATGGCCGCTCACTATCGTTATCTAACGCATCGCAGACTTCGTGAATGAGTTGACAAGGCAGAAGTGATACTTATTTCCCCAGGTGCTATTAATTTGAAAAATGTTAAGTTAACAGATGAAAGCGACTCTGGTTTCCTCTCTTACTTTGAATACTTTTTGGTTACAAAGTTTATGTAAAAAAAGATAGGAAACAAGCTACCCCTCTTTTTTAACAGAAACGATAAAACCTGAAATAAGCACCGAGGGAAACGAATATCGTTTTTGCTTTGTCAACTCCAATGAGAATCTAAGTGTACATGGATTCTCATTAGCTCGAAGCGTGTGATGCTTCAGACGAAGGTTAAACGTTGTCGTACTTCATTTTGCCGTTGTGTGATGGTTGAAGTTGAGATTTTAAATATTCGACTTTTGTCTGCTTGCTAATGCCTCAAATGGGAGAGTAGTATAGACTTCGTATGATTTATGTGCAATTGTAAGGCCAAACGTGAGATACTTAAATGTGTATATTGGGAGTTAGGTAGATCATTAATGACTTATTGAACAGAATTAAATTGACTAAATACCAAATTAACACTAACCATAAAATAAACACATTTTGCATTCAAATAATTGTCCCTGTATTAAAACTATATTTTAATAATTTCATTGACATTAATTAAATATTTTAACGAAGGGTAGTAAAACACATTGAGCAGGGTGTCCGTTTCAGCAACGACAACCGTAACGTTTTGTTGTTGGTTTTATTTTTGCGTTATGCCTATTCCCGTTAGACGCACAAGCATGCCAAGGCACATGCAGCAGGCCAGCTGCAGACGATTTGCCTTCGAACCAATGAGCATACAAACACAAAAATACATATGGATATGTTCATACTCATTTGTCGGCAACAACAATATTTTAAAGTACAAGTAAGGCTCTAGTCGAGAAATTGCAACTAGACGATACCCTGAACCCTTTACTTCCTTCTGCTTCTGCACACAAGTTTTTTAATATAAGAACAATTTAGACATCAGCTTGTATGACGTAGAGTTTTTAAGCTTTTTTTTCAAGGTATAAGTTAAAATTCCTTTCTAAAAACAATAATTATTACACTGAAGACATATTTGATTGTTAATAATTTTTACATATCAAAAAAGTGATTGTTCCATATTAAATCTGATATTTTTAAAGAAAACATGATTACACCAAAAAGTATTCAAGTACTAGAGACGAAAATAGCCGCCCCTTTTTGTTATCGAAAACCGCCATGGGTTTTGAGAGCTCGTGGGAAAGGGGCAAGCGAAAAAAGTAACGCTTCTGCTTTGGCAACTCTCTCTCATGTCTCTCTCAAAGTGTACGATGCGTGAGACAACAATAGTGATCGGCAATACTTCTGTTTGCTGTGTGTGGTGGCCAAAATTGAGATTGTCAATTTTCGACTTTTGGTTCTATCTGCTTGCTAATGCCTAACATGGGAGGGTAGTATAGATTTTATATGAACTTTGTAAAATTGTATGGCCAAACGTGAGATACTTAAATATGAATTCCATTTTATATGCGTATGTATATATTGGAAATAAGGTAGAAGATTATTAACTTATTGAACAGGTTTAAGATGACTTAAAGCCGAATTCAATTTTTGTTTTCATGTACCTAACCTTAAATGTCCGTATATTAAACAAATATATGTTTAAAATTGCATTGACATTAATTGAATGTAATAAAGGGTATTTAAATAACACTGTGCAGCTTCTGCGTTCCAGGAACGACAACCATCACGTGTTGTTGTTGTTTGTATTTTTTCGTTTTGTCTGTTCCTGTTCCCGTTAGGCGCACACACATGCATACACACAATGACGGGCCTAGACCACCAGCAGCCGTTTTTCCTTCGGCACATCAACAAAAAATAAATAAATAAAAAAATAAATATATGTACATATGTACACATATACTTTTTTATTTAAAAATGAAATAAATGTATGAATAAAACAATAGTGTAATTAATACATTGGCAAATAATAATTTTTTATTTTCTATTATTTTCTAGAATATTTTTTGCAGCTATTAAATATGAAGAAAAGCTTGAATATGCAATGTATATTATGAGAATGTATGTACTTATGTATGTACTTACAAGCACTGACTGTACGCGTCAAGTATAGGGCTTAGGATATCTTCTTGTCGGGATTTCTCCACTAGAGCCTTCTTACTTGTTTTTTTTTTTTGGTCTTCAAATTTTTTTTTTTTTGTAATTTTTTGAAGGTAACGTCAAGTTTGAGAAAAAAATTTGGGGTAATGATTCTAAAAGTTCGCCGAACCCTGGTCTACAGCCAAAAATGCAACCTCTACACGTAAAAAGCTAGTAGCGAAATATCTTCAAGACCCAGCATTCCCTAAATCCAAGTTTGTAATGAGGGATGACAAATTTTAAAAATAAACTGTTCTAAAACTTATCATTTTTTTATTTTTTTATTTTTTGTTTTTTTATGCAGCGCAGCTTGAGGATTATAGCAAAAATAAACGCGCAGCTGATGTACAAAACATATATACATATGTATCTTATAAAATTGTTGATAGAAGCTGTCCAAAGAACAGAGGATTTGAAAAACAATGCAAGCACTTAAAACATCGCCTGCAAAGGAATTAAGCATCTGAGCTGGCTTTAAAACAACGACATTTTACATGACTTCTTGTGCATGCTGCTTCAGTTTAAGCAAAAAATTCGTTGTAATAAGAAGGGAGCAGTGGAAACATAAACGGTGCTAAAAATAATGAAATCAAAACTAATATGCAGACCATTAGATGTTTTAATTTTTGAAGCGAAAGCACAGGTTTCATTAAAATGTTTGCAGGATGAAACAGCTGGCCGTATACTTGCAATGTAAAAGGAAGTTCTTGATATATTCTCAGACGCAACAAATTGCGTTTTAATTGTAAAAGCTAGGGTTTTGTTCTATTCACAGGTCAGATCACGTACAAGCAACGCTTTCAATCGAACGAATGTGTCGACTTTGATCTTTCGCGTTTTGTAACTACAATCATTTCTTTAGAATTAATAAATCAGCCTTATCGAATTAATTGAGTTGGAATGTTTTAGCCGGAATCAATTCATGTCAGTCAGGTAAGGCAAATATAATTCAGTTGCTGTAAACAACAAGCCCCGAATCGCCGGTTTTTTATGTAAAATCGGAGAATTTAAAATATGCAAATATTTTTGGATAGAATTGAGTTGATAAAATGGCGCTTCAAAGGCGATGAGAAGTTCAACGCGTCATTGTGGGCTGAACTAGACCATACACCAAGGGTCGGGGAATTTTAATTATTACCCCAAAACTTTTTGTCAAACTTGACTTTACCCCAAAATATTGTTATGTAAGTTGCCATTACCCCAAAATATTCTTGTGGAAGTTGCCGTTACCCCATGATGTTGTGTAAGTTGGCATTAAACAACGGTGATGAGCAAAAAATAAAATTCAACGGAATAGAAAATGGTTAAATATATACCTTTTTAATAAATTACCCCATGGCGAAGAGCAAAAAAAGGTCAATACAACAGAAAATTCAAAATATATATTTCTGAATCATGACCATGACCCCCAGAAATTTCACTTTTACCCCATTTGGGGTAATTTACCCCGGTTCCCCGACCGCTGCCATACACGCAATCATAATGAAAGCAGTACAAGCAATGACGAAAATACTGCAAGACGCGCATTCTCGAATAGTAAGAAAATTTCAGCCTTTTTATACCCTGATCCCATTAAAAATGGGAAAAAGGGTATCATGAAGTTGTGCAAAAGTATGTAACAGGCAGAAGGAAGCATCTCCGACCCCATAAAGTATATATATTCTTTATCAGCATCAACAGTCGAGTCGATATAGCCATGTCCGTCTGTCAGTCTGTCCGTCTGTATGTATGAACGCGTCGATCTCAGAGACTATAAGAGCTAGAGACTCCAGATTTGGAACTTAAGCTCGCCTAATCCCTAGGCAGTACAAGTTTGTTTTCGATTTTCGATAACTCTTCCCGTTTTCGATATACACATGGGATCGATAACAACAAAATCTTGAATTTGAAAAAACTTTAAATGGCATTAAAATCGGTTAAGAAACACCGGAGATATGGAACCTTGAAGTTGAGTATGCAGTATGCAGTATGGTCGTACACACACGCACAAATACTTGCAAGCACTGACTGTACGCGTAAGGTATAGGGATCAGGGTATCGTCTAGTCGGGATTTCTCGACTAGAGCCTGCTAACTTATCATACCCTGATCCCATTAAAAATGGGAAAAAGGGTATAATGGTTTTGTGCAAAAGTATGTAGCAGGCAGAAGGAAGCATCTACGACCTTATAAAATATATATATTCTTGATCAGCATCAACAGCCGAGTCGATATAGCCATGTCCGCCTGTGACTGTACGCGTGAAGTATAGGGATCAGGGTATCGTCTAGTCGGGATTTCTCGACTTAAAACTTCTAGATTTTTTTTTTATTACAATTTTAAAGCAGTTTCCCATAATTTTGATTGCTTATCATTTATTAACTTAAATAAAATAAAAAAAAAATTTTAAATTTGTTTACGTACAAACATTTGATTTCAGCCACCCAAGCAATGCAATGCAAAACGAATTAAACAGCAACAACTCAAATCAAAACAAACCATTCAAGACTTGAGTAGGGAGAACACATTGGCATGAGCTCTGATACATATATACATAAATACATACATATTAGGTTTTCAGCAAACATACAGTGCCAAATACATACGACAAAACAGTCCATAAAGAAAACAAAAACAAATTCAATTATGGCGGCAGGCCCAAATGTAAAAGCAAAGAAGCAATAATCAAAACAAGCAGCTGCTGACTGCAGCCAACTTAACACGAGCCTTAGTCGAGCCAAGGCATGGAGAGAGGTTATCGATAGTGGGCGTGCCAATTTCGTCTCGTCTATTATATACTCATTGGACTACACCACAAAATTAACTTAGATCGTCTTATGACACTAGTTTTGTTCAAAGGTAGATATCTGATTGTCAAACTTTTATTATATTATATTATTCAATTTACTGTGTTTATTCGTTCTGTTTAGTTTTTTTGCACACTAATACCTCTTAAACTTTTTCAAGCAAAGTGAAATATTTTTCAACAGATTAGTTAACTATGGTCACACCATAATTTTACAAAGTTTCAGGCCTTTCCTCCACACACTACGCGGGTACTTTTGTGCTGCCATCAAACATTTTTTGAAAATGAAAAAATCTTTTAAATGTTTTTTGTTTGTTTCTTTTACAGCATACGTAAAATGCACCATTTATTTTCCAAAAGCTGTTTTTTCTTCTCTAGCTTTCATAAGGGATGTGTGTGAAGTACCATTTCGAGCAAAAAGCTAAAAGAAAAATAGTGAGGACAGGGCATAAAGTAAAGTTGTAATCGAATAATTTTAAGTCGATTATTTCATATAAGATTGGTGTTCTGTAGAATACCGGAGCTGACAGTTTTTTTTTTCAACTCATATAAACAGACCAATAGTAAAAACGAAATACATACGATTGACAATTTAAAAGCCAAAATGAGCTCTATTATTTGTTAAGGTTTTTTAATTTGAAAAGCCGTGTGGTTTAACTAATTTTAGTTTGGATGGCTTGGAAAATTGATTCTGATTGGGTGGATACTGGTATACACACACTTATCCACAAATACAAAAAGTTCGGCGGTTCTTTGCTTAAGCAAAGTGAAAATGCATATGCATTCAACAAATGGCAATATTTGCAAGAAGATATGAAAAAAAATTCCCAATTGATGACACCGAGGTAATAAACTGTGAAATCGCTACAGTTGAAGAGGTTGACGGTCATACGGTGAGTGCAGGCTGGTATACAAAAAATTATACTAGTAATGAAAAATCAATAATGTGCGACGCTGCCGTCGTTTTGTTGACGGTATAAGGCTATTGTACATATGTACATACATACATACGTACATACGTACATATGTACATACATACATACATATGTACATACATACATACATATGTACATATGTACATACATACATACATACGTACATACATACATATATACGTACATACATACATACACACATACGTACATACATACATACATACATACGTACATACATACATTCATACGTACATACATACACGCTTACAGATGTTTCGCTTAACAGGAATATTTGCTTCGTGTGCAGAGAGGAGATAGCAGCTGGAACGTCCGACGCCGCTACAATGACTTCAGCAAGCTGTATAAAAGTCTTCGTATCTCTGGCATTGAATTGCCGTTACCTGGAAAGCGCATTTTTGGAAATATGCGTCCGAACTTCATAGCTGAACGAAAAGAAGCATTGCAAGTTTTCATAAACACAATACTAATGAATCCCATATTGGCATCATCGCTGCCAGCCAAGCGCTTCGTTGACCCTGAAAGCTACTCGCAATCATTCCATGGTACGTGTAACTTCTTACTATATTTACAGCTAAATCCTTACCTCTTTTTTTAGACCATGCATTATCTTTACAGTTAAATCCTTAACTTTTTTTTCAGACCATGCATTGCAAAATGCCTTGCTTTGTTTACGAAACGACACAGTTTGGGCACTTGGCGCCACGATGGGTGCCATAGGATGGCGTCTACGTAAACATTACTTTAAAGTGGTTCTTAAACCACCAGAAAAGAACAGCAGTAAGTTGGTGAAAAGTGGGTCGCAATCACATCAAAGCAAGCATTTCGGTATCCATTCCGTATCTATTGATGGAGGCACACACATAGATTCCAATACGGAAATGGTGGCCGAATGGTTAGAGTATGGACCGGATAAAAACATTGATGAAAAGGAAATGAGTGGCGTACTTAAAAGCTTAATGGGTCTACAGCATCCACATATTGAGTCCATAGTACTAGCAGCGAATACGGAAAACGGCTGCTTGTTTATCAGAAAGTAAGTTTTCAAATTTGCTAAAACTTAAATTTTAACGCTTTCGTTTGATGCATTAAGTCCAACAATAGTTTGCAGACACTTTCTTTAGATTTGTTATTTTTTTACCGCCAAACACCATAATTAACAAGTGTTAGTATGATAAGTTTTAGAACAGTTTATTTTTAAAATTTGTCATCCCTCATTACAAACTTGGATTTAGGGAATGCTGGGTCTTGAAGATATTTCGCTACTAGCTTTTTACGTGTAGAGGTTGCTTTTTTGGCTGTAGACCAGGGGTCGGCGAACTTTTTGAATCATTACCCCAAATTTTTTTCTCAAACTTGACGTTACCTTCAAAAAATTACAAAAAAAAAAAATTTGAAGACCAAAAAAAAAACAAATAAGAAGGCTCTAGTCGAGAAATCCCGACTAGACGATACCCTGATCCCCTTACCTTACGCGTACAGTCAGTGCTTGCAAGTATGTGTGTATGTGAAAACTTTAATGTCCCATATCTCCAGTGTTTCTTAACTGATTTTAATAAAAATTTCACAGATTGTCATTATTTTGTTTAATATTTCAAATGCTATCTCAAAGTTTTTTCAAAATCAAGATTTTATTGTTATCGATCCCATGTGTATATCGAAAACGGGATGAGTTATTGAAAATCGAACAAACTTGTACTGCATAGGGATTAGGCGAGCTTAAGTTCCAAATCTGGAGTCTCTAGCTCTTATAGTCTCTGAGATCGACGCGTTCATACATACAGACGGACATGTCTATATCGACTCGACTGTTGATGCTGATAAAGAATATATATACTTTATAAGGTCGGAGATGCTTCCTTCTGCCTGTTACATACTTTTGCACAAAACTATTATACCCTTTTTTTTAGGGGGAAAAAAATGCTCACTTGGACTAAAATAACAAGTCGCGCTTGACTGTTGCCTTCAAGATTTTGGGATCCAGCTCAGTATTGGATTGTTAATTTTTTTCGTATGCACCAAAAATGTTGAATTCGGAGTTATCTGCAGAAATAACTGTGTAGTACCAGTACTCCAAATTATTTTCCCTGTGGGTTTTGGCGAACGTTATCCTAGTCCCTTTTTTTTTGCGCCTTAAATGGGTTATTTCGAAGTACTCGGACGTTGAAGTCATGTTGCGCAGAACCCAGCGCACAGTTTACGTGTTCGGTGCCATTCTACCCTCGTGCTCTATCCGTTTTTCGTGACGAAGCGTCGAGTGCTGTGTTGCACACTGGTTGTGCTCAGATTGACCATTTGAGCTATTTGGCGTTGTGAATACCCGTATTTCAGGACGAGTTTTCGTCGTTCAACGGTAATCCTTTGGCCCGTGGTAGTTAGTTTGTTCCACTCCGGATGCAATATCTGACTAAACAGACGATAAGGAACCGGCCCATTTGTGTCAAAAATATTCTTAATTTTCCCAAATATCTTAGTTTATGGAAAGAAAGTGTCCATAATATAACTGCACTAAATAAGCTGTGACCTAAAACTATAGTTCTTAATTCCATAACCCGTCCTAGCAGGTAAGGAAAACTCAGTGTATTAGGGTCGTATATAAATTTTGGTATCTTATATCTACCCACATTGAAAGATAATATGTAATTACTAAATGGCGACCATTTGACACTGCATCAAATAAGCTATAGCGACAGTATTTGCAAAATTAGTTGTTAAATAAATTATTAAATTTAAAACACAATTTAAATGTAATAACAAATATAAGAACACAATTTTTAAAATTTTTTAATTTTTAACGAAAAGTCCCATTATAATTTGATTCCTAAAGCTAACCTTGTCTTTTGTGCAGATTTCATAAGCATGGCACCCTTAAAGATGTGCTTTGCATGGCAGCAACGCCAAAAAATCCATTTTTGAGCAAGTATGGCAATCCAAAAGGGCGCACTGCTCTTTCCATGAAACAAGTGGCTTGTTATGGCAAGCAAATTTTAGATGCTCTTTTTTTTCTGCACTCCAAAGGCTATGCCTATGGTAAGTTATTGCTTAGATATGCTCTAGTTATTAATTATTTCGATAATAATAATTTTGCAGGTCATCTTCATTCGGGTAACATTGTTATTGTTGATGACTGTGTCAAGCTTTTAGATGTTGAGAACCATTTGCTGGGTGTCCCGGCCTTCTATCGACCATTTTTCGTTCAACACAGCAAGATCCATACAATAGAGACGGTTGACGTTTACTGTTTTGGACATGTGCTTTTTGAAATGGCCATGGGCTATCCGCTGCAGGAGTCGGTTGTGCGTAAAATAACCGAATGTCCTGAAGCATTAAGTATGCACACGTTACAAGCCAGTAAAACACCGCACTATTTATATTTTTTAATTTGAAGAATCTCTCCTGGAAAGCATTTTGTCAAAAGAAGCATGCAAGACTGGTCTGCCCAGCCTGGAACAACTGCTTGGTCACAGATTCTTTACACAATACGCTAGAGACGAATCACCTGCAGTTGAAAAGCCATACTTTAAGCTGTCTTTGGTAATTCTATTCAATAACACCGGCACACACACACAAAAAAAGGTAACCTCTGACCAGATCTACTTTTCATTTTGTATTTCGAAGTGCTGAATCCAAATGTGCGCTCCAATAGTGGGCGACTTATCAACGATTTGACTTAGAACGAAATAAATTATTCAAAATATAAATAAATATAAACAATGCAACTAGTCTTTACGTAGTTAAATATATATATATTATTTGTTTTAATTTTTTTTAAAGATTAATTTTTTTTTATTGTTCAAAATTTATTATTAATTAAATCCTCAACAATAAAACCATAAACTTTCACAGCAATTCGGAAAGAAAAACAAAGTAACGTTTTTATATGTTATAGGCGTATTTTTTAGTTGTCGGTACGTTATATTAGTCACGTCGCATACACTGATTTTTGGGGGACGTCAGCAGCTATCTGTATGAACAGATTGGAGAATCACGAAACGATGCTAATTTAAATTTCGCACCTGTGTCTTTGTTTCATTGTATTAGAGCTAAAGTAAAAAATAAACATTACAAGTTATGTCCTACAATAAGCGCGAAAAATGTAGGCCTTGTCTACTACCGCCCCCGAAATTAAAAACTTCTATATTATTATTATTAATATATTCGAGCTACAGTTACCACAGTTTAAAGATTAATTACTATACCCTTTATTTAAGGCTTGTGGCACCCCGCTACCGCCTAAATTCCCTTTATTCGCAAACAGAACCTTGATCATATGTTTTCCGCCTGTTTTACCGTAATGCGCAGTTGTGTGGTCCGCGGACAATGTTTTTAGTTGGCTTTTTTAAAATTTTTTTTTTTTTATATTTGGATTCAGCAAACCGTTATGCATGTAAAGTGTAGTTCCGATCGAGAGTAAATAACACTTTTTTTGTGGTTGTGTTAGTTGTGCAACTAAGACTCTCATTTATTTTCTTCATTATATGTTTACGCAGAACGCAAAGGAACTTCTAAGGCAGGCGGCTATAAAAAGCGAAAATCGATTACGCGATGAGCAAAAATCTGTGAAGAACCAAAAGCGAATTGTTCGTGTGCAGGAGCTTATGAGCTCTGAGGAGGAGAAGCGCAAATCAAAGCAAAAGGCAGTAAGCATTGCAATCAGTTGAATTTAAATGTATGCTGTCCAAAATGATGACAATTTTTAATGCATTTAACGTTTTGAATATATGTTGCATAGACTGTTATGTTTGTCGTCGCTGGCGCAAACAAAGCAAAAATTAATATTGTCGTTGTGGTTACCGTCAACTATCAACGACTATTGTCACAAATTTAATATTCTGGTAATAAATGTGACGACTAATTTTGACGAGACTCTTTTTGTCGTCACCGTTTTTACTGCTGACTCGAACAAAATATTGAGCAAAGCTTAGTTTTCAATAGAAAAAGGTATAGCTAAAAGTAAAAATATGCAAAATAAATAACAAAAACAAGTAAGAAAGCTCTAGTCGAGAAATCCCGACCAGACGATACCCTGAGCCCTGTACTTTACGCGTATATTCAGTGCTTGCAAGTATGTGTGTGTGTGTACGCGCATATTGCATACTGCATACTTAACTTCAATGTTCCATATCTCCGGTGTTTCTCAACTGATTTCAATAAAAATATTTTATTTTTTAAATTCAAAATATTGTTATCGATTCCATGTGTATTTCGAAAACGGGAAGAGTTATCTAAAATCGAAAACAAACTACTGCCTATGGATTAGGCGAGCTTAAGTTCCAAATCTGGAGTCTCTAGCTCTTATAGTCTCTGAGATCGACGCGTTCATACATACGGACAGACGGACATGGCTATGTCGACTCGGCTGTTGATGCTGATCAAGAATATATATACTTTATGGGGTTGGAGATGCTTCCTTCTGCCCGTTACATACTTTTGCACAAAACCATTATACCCTTTTTACCCATTTTTAATGGGTTCAGGGTATAAAAACATAACAAACAAGTTGCAAGTACCTGCTTGGCGAAATCTATTGCAAACATGCTCAAATTAGAGAAGCCATTAGGGATGTGCTTAGGAAACACACATCTTGGTTGAATAAGAGTGTTTTATTTTCATATATTTTAATACAAAACGACGATGAAAACTGAAATACGGGCAAATGATTCATTCTAAGTAACACTTTAAAACTCATCCAATAACCTATCTTAAAGAGCAAGAAAAAAAACACTAATGAAATAATAATTATTCTTTAAGTTTTATTTTTATGTTTAATTTATGCGTAGCATAGTCAGGAAGTCATCTCGCACATCGCCAAAGATAATAACATGGCTGTACCTTAAGGTAGTAAGAACTATACTCACTGCACAGCAATTCACTTTGCATAGGCAACTACAAAGGTGGCAAAGAATGGACTGTGTGGGCATCACAGGAACGTTGCGATAAAACTGCTTCAGAATGCAACCCGTTAAAAAAATTCTGTAGAATGAGTTGGGAGTGGAAATATTCTCAGCCAACAAGAGGAACAGGACGAAATAAAAAATTGGAGCACATATTTATGCAAAAGTTTAAAAATGACCTCTGTAGCAAAATGGAATGGACTTCTCTTGAAGAGATCTTAATAAAACCACACACCATAAATTTCCGGGTCGCTGAAACCGAATTCCGTTTCCTTTCTTCAGGTCGGGTTTTCGAGATACCAACTGTCCATATTCACCTGAAACACACGAAAAGTATTAGTATTAAGATATTTGCTTAAGTTGTTGAGCTCCGGCAAGCATAAGTGTGTTAAGTGAGTGTTTAGCAGTAATCTTCTTATTTTTGGATTAAAATAAATTCTGCGAAGACATTATTTTGCATTGGGCATTCTCTCTGTTTATACTTTAATGCCGAAGGTAAAAAGTGTACTGTTTTTGCAATGTCTGTCATTATAACTGTTTGAACGCAATGACACTCGTAAAGCTTGAAAATTTGCAAATCTCTTTGTCTAAGGGCATTTAAAATCCAAAAATTCGTTTGCCTCCGACTGCACCGTTTTTACTAAATTACTTGGGCTGTGGAAATATTATAGTGGAAATTATTATATTATATATTTTGTTAAATGTTTCAAAGTGTGTGTCAAAGTTTTGCAAATTCAAGATTTTGTTGTTATCGATCCCCTGTGTATATCGAAAACAAGAAGAGTTATCGAAAATCGAAAACAAACTTGTACTGCTAGGGATTAGGCGAGCTTATCTTCCAAATCTGGAGTCTCTAGCTCTTATAGTCTCTGAGATCGGTTGGCTCATACATACGGACGGACAGACGGACATAGCTATATTGACTCGGCTGTTGATACTGATCAAGAATATATATACTTTACGGGTTCGGATATGCTTCCTTCTGCCTATTTTTAATGGGTTCAGGGTATAAAAAGGCTGAAAATTTCTTACTATTCGAGAATGCGCGTCTTGCAGTATTTTCGTCATTGCTTGTACTGCTTTCATTATGATTGCGTGTATGGCAGCGGTCGAGGAACCGGGGTAAATTACCCCAAATAAGTTAAAAGTGAAATTTCTGGGGGTAATGGTCATGATTCAGAAATATATATATTTTGAATTTTCTATTGTATTGACCTTTTTTGCTCTCCGCCATGTGGTAATTTATTAAAAAGGTATATATTTAACCATTTTCTATTCCGTTGAATTTTACTTTTTGCTCATCACCGTTGTTTAATGCCAACTTACACAACATCATGGGGTAACGGCAACTTCCACAAGAATATTTTGGGGTAATGGCAACTTACATAACAATATTTTGGGGTAAAGTCAAGTTTGACAAAAAGTTTTGGGGTAATAATTCAAATTCCCCGACCCTTGGTGTATGGTCTAGTTCAGCCCACAATGACGCGTTGAACTTCTCATCGCCTTTGATGCGCCATTTTATCAACTCAATTCTATCCAAAAATATTTCCATATTTTAAATTCTCCGATTTTACATAAAAAACCGGCGATTCGGGGCTTGTTGTTTACAGCAACTGAATTATATTTGCCTTACCTGACTGACATGAATTGATTCCGGCTAAAACATTCCAACTCAATTAATTCGATAAGGCTGATTTATTAATTCTAAAGAAATGATTGTAGTTACAAAACGCGAAAGATCAAAGTCGACACATTCGTTCGATTGAAAGCGTTGCTTGTACGTGATCTGACCTGTGAATAGAACAAAACCCTAGCTTTAACAATTAAAAGGCAATTTGTTGCGTCTGAGAATATATCAAGAACTTCCTTTTACATTGCAAGTATGCGGCCAGCTGTTTCATCCTGCAAACATTTTAATGAAACCTGTGCTTTCGCTTCAAAAATTAAAACATCTGATGGTCTGCATATTAGTTTTGATTTCATTATTTTTAGCACCGTTTATGTTTCCACTGCTCCCTTCTTATTACAACGAATTTTTTGCTTAAACTGAAGCAGCATGCACAAGAAGTCATGTAAAATGTCGTTGTTTTAAAGCCAGCTCAGATGCTTAATTCCTTTGCAGGCGATGTTTTAAGTGCTTGCATTGTTTTTCAAATCCTCTGTTCTTTGGACAGCTTCTATCAACAATTTTATAAGATACATATGTATATATGTTTTGTACATCAGCTGCGCGTTTATTTTTGCAATAATCTTCAAGCTGCGCTGCATAAAAAAACACCAGAAACATGTAATATATTTTCAAAATGGGACAAAAAACGGGCAAAAAGGAACAGTGCATTCAAGAGGTCAAACGATACTAAGCATTGGCTTGTTAACGCGCGGACCCGAATTTACAAAGTTAGTTATCGTGGAACGATATCGTTTCGTAGTCCGATGCGAAACCATGGTTCTTTTGCGCTTTCAATTGTGAACAATACCATATTTGCCATTCATTAACTATGTACAACAGCTGACAAAATCATATCATGCAACTTATGTTTCTTGGCGGGTATAAAAATTACAAGATATAATAAGTCTTAAAATATAATTATTCGTACGCTTAAATATAACTCGATTAGCTCACATACTCAACTTTTATGTTCTATATCTCCGTTCTATATGTTCTATATAGACCGATTTTAATAAAAATATCAGAGATTGTCATTATTATATATATAGAAATACGGGAGATAAGAAACATTGAAGTTTGCTCGTACACACACACATATGTATATATATATACCTTCAAGCACTGACTGTACGCGTAAAGTATAGGGTTCAGGGTATCGTCTAGTCCGGATTTCCTGACTAGAGCCTTCTTACTTGTTCTTATTAAGGAATTAAATCCAAAGAAAAAGTTGTAGTCGGACGCAATCGACTGCGGAATAATCTGAGACCAATATAAAAATGGGTTATGATAAGTCAATGAAGTACAAATCTTTGGTGTATGTTGTTACTAGCTATATTGAAATCAAGTTTGGTGACTAGCCTTAAAGCTGTGGAAGATATGAGATTTCCGATTTTAAAAGGCGAGTTGTATGGGTGTGCGTGGCATACAAATCAGCTACCCTCTCACCAAATTTGAAACCAGCTACCTTCGGCGTCAGAGTATAAAAATTAAAGCAGCATTAAAACATTGAACATTAAAAAAATTACACTTTTCACAAAATTATTGACTTTTATCCCATATTGCACTGTAAGGCGCGGTTTAGAAATGCTGTATTCTTATAGAGGAATAACTTTTTCAAAATTAGAATCACTTCTGAAATTATAGATCTGTGATACTTTTGGATAGTAGTAAGGTTATAATCATTATTTTGTTGTTATTATCGCTTATTTATTTATCTCTTTTATTTGTACTATTTAGAAATTAGAGCACAAGCAATCAAAGCTTAAGCAACAGGGTTCGCTACAAACAAGCAACGGACGCTTGTCGCTGGCGGCTGCGCCAGTTCAACCAACAAGCACAGTCACTGTTGGCGGTGGACTAAGCACAACAGAGTCGTTCACTTGCTCCGACAGCACACCCGAAGAACCCACTATAACTGACATCAAATGTAGCTATTGGCTTCTTTACTTTTAGTTCTATACCCAGAGCTTTTCAATGTTTCAAAAACTTAACTTTTTCTTTCTCTTTATGCTCACAGCGCTAATGCCATCTGGCCCTTTAAAGCGCACGGATATTCAAGTAAAAACCCCATCCTTGGAGAGACAAACATCAACGCCAAACATTGCTTCAGAGGCTACCGACGCTGGCGAGAATGAACACAAGCTCTCAGCACTGCTCGAGTCAATTTGCAAATTCAATCGCAGCTCACTGCGCAAAGTTCGCTCTAACGATTAGGCCGCGTGCTAAGAATTTTACATATTTACATTTTGGACCAAATGTGGCGTTATAAAATAACGGTTCCATAAAATTTAAGAAAACAAAAATAGGAAGAAAAAAATCAATTGATAAACTACCCAACAATACGTATAACTATGATCTATTATCGCTACTTTTTATGGCCAACAAAAATCCAAAACATAATTAAATATAAGTGTCGCTCATGTGTGCTGAGGCAGCAAAACTATACTACAGGGATGTATTGGGTAAATTTACATTTTCTATCGCGGAAGTCACTTTAAAGTAACTTAATTAAACTATATTTCTTCTCGTGCGATTTCGCACTTTCAACTTAAAACTCACATGAGTATTGAGAAGTTGTTCTTCTTTAAAAAAAAACGTATTAGTGACTTGTAAATGTTGATTTATGATGTCAAAAAGATGAGCAATAATTAGTCTCGTGATGAAAGTTTTTATTTTTTAATTGGCAATGTGCCCTTAAAGTTCGGTGAAATTTTACTTCTGTACTTTTTCCCTTTCATAAAGATTTCTTGATCAAAAACAATGTTCATATCATTATCGGTTGGCTAAGCAGATTTTAAATATACTATTAAAGTGATGCATGGAATGCTTTCAGACCCAGCTTCTGTGCTAAAGCAAGTATTTAAAATGGTTTGCTGAATGCCACTCACCCATCTCTGCCCAACGCTACACCGCGTTTTAAAGACTTGATTGCTTGTATCTTATGCTGGTTTTAAGTAAGAGTCACAATTTGGTGTGAAAATAGCTGTTAAGGTTTAGGGTCAAACAATTTTTGAAAGCCACGGCCATCCATCCCACCTTCATATCCTTTTTGTAAAAAAAACTATTTACTGAATGTTTCAATACTGTTATCAGAGTATTGAGTAGTTTTCACTTATTTTCACTGACCAACAGAGACAATACAGGTAAGAAGGTTTTAGTCGAGAAAGCTCGTTCAGGAGATACCCTTTATTGGGATAATGCATGGTGACCTAACTACAATCTGTATTATCTTAGGTATTTCTCAAACGATTTCAATAAAAATTTAACGGATTTTAAACAATTTTTCAAATTTAAATTTTGGTGTCGTCGAACATATATCGAAAACGGAAAGAGTTATCGACAATTTGAAACAAACTGGATTTTCCTATGGTATAGGAGAGCTTCAAATAGCTAGAAAATCAAAAGTAACAGCCTAACAGAAAATATGAATGCAAACTAGCAATTCGCGCTTCTTGACGATAAGCTAGCGTCACTTCCGCGATAGTAAGTGTTTGCTGGGAGTATTTGTTAAAGATTTTATACATTCACACACAATCACAATAGAAAACAAGTAAAAAGGCTCTAGTCGAGAAATCCCGACTAGACGATACCCTGAACCGTATATTTTACGCGCACAGTCAGTGCTTGCAAGTATGTATGTGTGTGTGTGTGTACGCGCATATTGCATACTGCATACTAAACTTCAATGTTCCATATCTCCCGTGTTTCTTAACCGATTTCAAAAATATTTCACAGATTGTCATTATTTTGTTTAATTATTCAAATGTTTTCTCAAAGTTTTCCAAATTCAATATTTTTTTGTTATCGATCCCATGTGTATATCGGAAACGCGAAGAGTTATCGAAAATCGAAAACAAACTTAGGATTAGGCGAGCTTAAGTTCCAAATCTGGAGTCTCTAGCTCTTATAGTCTCTAAAATCGACGCGTTCATACATACAGACGGACGGACGGACATGGCTATATCGACTCGGCTGTTGATACTGATCAAGAATATATATACTTTATGGGGTCGGAAATGCTTCCTTCTACCTTTTACATACTTTTTCACAAAACCATTATACCCTTTTTACCCATTTTTAATGGGTTCAGGGTATAAAAATGCTATGTGTTTTGGGACACTGATATATATTTACCCACAATAATCTTTTACAAACTTAAATAAAAGGTACTTCTATTTCAAAATTACAAATCACAAACGTCTGAGGTACACAGACAGCTAATGGTCAAGCGGGCGGTACTAAGGCTTTAGAAATACATATAGATGGCCACGAATGAAAAAAAAAACTTTCGTACGAGCATCTGAAAAAAAATTTAATAAAAAGAAACTGAACCAAAAGTCTGTATCAAAATTTGCACGATGATGCTCCTATATAATCTATAACCTTGTAACATGGTGGAGGAAAACGGACTTAAAACATACACGTATATCTAACATTGACATACTCTCAAACCAGAATTTGGGGTTTTTTTTGGGTTGAATGATCAAAGGATGTTTTCTTACTAATAAATGAATACTTCAATTTCACTATCAGTGCTACCATGTTGAAGAAGAAAACCTAATTGATTGGCAAACCCAAGATTTTTAAATAATAATAATTCACATTTCAATTTGAATGTATGTAACTTTTGCCCCACTACACACACAGCGTTTTCAATTGGGCATAGAGACCACAGTGTATACAATTTATTTTTTATTTAGTGAGTACCAAATATTATGTGTGTTAAATAAATCACTAGTTGTAGCAAACAAAAAAAAAAAAACTTAAATAAATATAAATATATATTCTATGCACTATATTATTATATATATAATGTATATGTGTATGTATAAACAGCTGCAGTGTTTGGAATAGCACTTTTATTAACGACTCGCAAGCAAGCATTTAGTTTTGTTAAATTGGTGCCATTTTAAATTTTGCAGCTGTAATCGAACCAAAATTTGATAATGATTGTTCATTATTATGTGTTTATAGTGTTACTTACTGTGTTTATGTTTATATGTGTAAATATAAGTTCATACCTAAACTAATGCAAATTCAATGTGTAACGAAAGCCATAAGAGCAACATGTTATATTAATAAAGTGTAAAGTATTTATTGTTGTAATTAAGCTCGACTTATTGTTTGTTGAAGACACATCTAACTGACTTCAAAATAAAAGCCGCAAAGGCGCGTTTTTATGAGCAATGTAAGTTTATTCTTTGCGCATTTTTATACCCTGAACCCATTAAAAATGGGTAAAAAGGGTATAATGATTTTGTGCAAAAGTTTCTAACGGGCAGAAGGAAGCATCTCCAACCCCATAAAGTATATATATTCTTCATCAGCATCAAAAGCCGAGTCGATATAGCCATGTCCGTCTGTCCGTATGTATTAACGCGTCGATCTCAGAGACTAGTAAGAGCTAGAGAGGTTTGGAACTTAAGCTCGCCTAATCCATAGGCAGTAGAAGTTTGTTTTCGATTTTCGATAACTCTTCCTGTTTTCAATATACACATGGGATCGATAACAAAAAAATCTTGAAATTAAAAAACTTTGAGACAGCGTTTAAAACATTAAGCAAGGTGATAACATTGAGTTTGAGTATGCGCGTAAAATCATTATACCCTTTTTACCCATTTTTAATGGGTTCAGGGTATAAAAACATAATAACAAACAAGTTGCAAGTACCTGCTTGGCGAAATCTATTGCAAACATGCTCAAATTAGAGAAGCCATTAGGGATGTGCTTAGGAAATACACATCTTGGTTGAATAAGAGTGTTTTAGTTTCAAATATTTTAAAACAAAACGACGATGAAAACTGAAATACGGGCAAATGAAAGAATGAATGAATCATTCTAAGTAACACTTTAAAACTCATCCAATAACCTATCTTAAAGAGCAAGAAATAAAACACTAATGAAATAATAATTGTTCTTTAAGTTTTATTTTTATGTTTTAATTTATGCGTAGTCAGGAAGTCATTTCGCACATCGCCAAAGATAATAACATGGCTGTACCTTAAGGTAGTAAGAACATACTCAGGTACGAACTGGTTGCATGGGGTGATAATGCACAGCAATTCACTTTGCATAGGCAACTACAAAGGTGGCAAAGAATGGACTGTGTGGGCATCACAGGAACGTTGCGGACCTGTCCCACATCAGCCCTTGAGTTTTTTTTTAAAGATAATCCCACTCCATCACGCGATAAAACTGCTTCAGAGTGCAACCCGTTAAAAAAAATTCTGTAGAATGAGTTGGGAGTGAAAATATTCTCAGCCAACAAGAGGAACAGGACGAAATAAAAAATTGGAGCACATATTTATGCAAAAGTTTAAAAATGACCTCTGTAGCAAAATGGAATGGACTTCTCTTGAAGAGATCTTGTGATGATAATAGTAATCTTTTTTTTTTTGGATTAAAATAAATTCTGCGAAGACATTATTTTGCATTAGGCATTCTCTCTGTTTATACTTTAATGCCGAAGGTAAAAAGTGTACTGTTTTTGCAATGTCTGTCATTATAACTGTTTGAACGCAATGACACCCGTAAAGCTTGAAAATTTGCAAATCTCTTTGTCTAAGGGCACTTAAAATCAAAAATTCGTTTGCCTCCGACTGCACCGTTTTTACTAAATTACTTGGGCTGTGGAAATATTATATTGCGCTGTCTGCAAGTTTCGCTTTCAATAAAAGTTTTTAAAACAAGTAAAGAGGCTCTAGTCGAGAAATCCCCACTAGACGATACCCTGAACCCTACCTATACTTTACGCATACAATCAGTAGTTGGGTGTGTGAGAACACATATACTACATAACTAATACTTAACTTCAATGTTCCATATCTCACATCTAGTCCATATTTTGTTAAATGTTACAAGCTGTGTGTCAAAGTTTTGCAAATTCAAGATTTTGTTGTTATCGATCCCCTGTGTATATCGAAAACGGGAAGAGTTATCGAAAATCAAAAACAAACTTGTACTGCCTAGGGATTAGGCGAGCTTATCTTCCAAATCTGGAGTCTCTAGCTCTTATAGTCTCTGAGATCGGTTGGCTCATACATACGGACGGACAGACGGACATAGCTATATTGACTCGGCTGTTGATACTGATCAAGAATATATATACTTTATGGGCTCGGAGATGCTTCCTTTTGCCTGTTACATACTTTTGCACAAAACCATTATACCCTTTTTACCCATTTTTAATGGGTTCAGGGTATAAAAACATAACAAACAAGTTGCAAGTACCTGCTTGGCGAAATCTATTGCAAATATGCTCAAATTAGAGAAGCCATTAGGGATGTGCTTAGGAAATACACATCTTGGTTGAATAAGAGTGTTTTATTTTCATATATTTTAATACAAAACGACGATGAAAACTGAAATACGGGCAAATGATTCATTCTAAGTAACACTTTAAAACTCATCCAATAACCTATCTTAAAGAGCAAGAAAAAAAACACTAATGAAATAATAATTATTCTTTAAGTTTTATTTTTATGTTTAATTTATGCGTAGCATAGTCAGGAAGTCATCTCGCACATCGCCAAAGATAATAACATGGCTGTACCTTAAGGTAGTAAGAACTATACTCACTGCACAGCAATTCACTTTGCATAGGCAACTACAAAGGTGGCAAAGAATGGACTGTGTGGGCATCACAGGAACGTTGCGATAAAACTGCTTCAGAATGCAACCCGTTAAAAAAATTCTGTAGAATGAGTTGGGAGTGGAAATATTCTCAGCCAACAAGAGGAACAGGACGAAATAAAAAATTGGAGCACATATTTATGCAAAAGTTTAAAAATGACCTCTGTAGCAAAATGGAATGGACTTCTCTTGAAGAGATCTTGTGATGATAATAGTAATCTTTTTTTTTTTGGATTAAAATAAATTCTGCGAAGACATTATTTTGCATTAGGCATTCTCTCTGTTTATACTTTAATGCCGAAGGTAAAAAGTGTACTGTTTTTGCAATGTCTGTCATTATAACTGTTTGAACGCAATGACACCCGTAAAGCTTGAAAATTTGCAAATCTCCGACTGCACCGTTTTTACTAAATTACTTGGGCTGTGGAAATATTATATTGCGCTGTCTGCAAGTTTCACTTTCAATCAAAGTTTGTAAAAATCGTCTATATACAATTGGTAGCTCTACAACTTCAGCGTTGCGAAGTATATAACACAAAATAAAAACAAGTAAAAAGGCTCTAGTCGAGAAATCCCCACTAGACGATACCCTGAACCCTATACTTTACGCATACAATCAGTAGTTTGGTGTGTGAGAACACATATACTACATAACTAATACTTAACTTCAATGTTCCATATCTCACAGATAGTCCATATTTTGTTTGAAAATTTTGCAAATTCAAGATTTTGTTGCTATCGATCCCCTGTGTATTTCGAAAACGGGAAGAGTTATCGAAAATCGAAAACAAACTTGTACTGCTAGGGATTAGGCGAGCTTAAGTTCCAAATCTGGAGTCTCCAGCTCCTATAGTCTCTAGCTAATAGTCTCTGAGATCGACGCGTTCATACATACAGACGGACGGACAGACGGACATAGCTATATCGACTCGGCTGTTGATACTGATCAAGAATATATATACTTTATGGGGTCGGAGATGCTTCCTTCTGCCTGTTACATACTTTTGCACAAAACCATTATACCCTTTTTTCCCATTTTTAATGGGATCAAGTAAAAAGGCTCCAGTCGAGAAATCCGGACTAGACGATACCCTGAACCGTATGTTTTATGTGTGTGTGTACGCGCATTTTGCATACTGCATACTCAACTTCAATGTTCCATATCTCCCGTGTTTCTTAACCGATTTCAAAAATATTTCACAGATTGTCATTATTTTGTTTAATTATTCAAATGTTTTCTCAAAGTTTTCCAAATTCAATATTTTTTTGTTATCGATCCCATGTGTATATTGAAAATGGGAAGAGTTATCGAAAATCGAAAACAAACTTCTACTGCCTATGGATTAGGCGAGCTTAAGTTCCAAATCTGGAGTCTCTAGCTCTTAGGGTCTCTAAAATCGACGCGTTCATACATACAGACAGACGGACGGACGGACATGGCTATATCGACTCGGCTGTTGATACTGATCAAGAATATATATATTATTTATATGGTCGGAGATGCTTCCTTCTACCTTTTACATACTTTTTCACAAAACCATTATACCCTTTTTACCCATTTTTAATGGGTTCAGGGTATAAAAATGCTATGTGTTTTGGGACACTGATATATATTTACCCACAATAATCTTTTACAAACTTAAATAAAAGGTACTTCTATTTCAAAATTACAAATCACAAACGTCTGAGGTACACAGACAGCTAATGGTCAAGCGGGCGGTACTAAGGCTTTAGAAATACATATAGATGGCCACGAATGAAAAAAAAAACTTTCGTACGAGCATCTGAAAAAAAATTTAATAAAAAGAAACTGAACCAAAAGTCTGTATCAAAATTTGCACGATGATGCTCCTATATAATCTATAACCTTGTAACATGGTGGAGGAAAACGGACTTAAAACATACACGTATATCTAACATTGACATACTCTCAAACCAGAATTTGGGGTTTTTTTTGGGTTGAATGATCAAAGGATGTTTTCTTACTAATAAATGAATACTTCAATTTCACTATCAGTGCTACCATGTTGAAGAAGAAAACCTAATTGATTGGCAAACCCAAGATTTTTAAATAATAATAATTCACATTTCAATTTGAATGTATGTAACTTTTGCCCCACTACACACACAGCGTTTTCAATTGGGCATAGAGACCACAGTGTATACAATTTATTTTTTATTTATTGAGTACCAAATATTATGGGTGTTAAATAAATCACTAGTTGTAGCAAACAAAAAAAAAATACTTAAATAAATATAAATATATATTCTATGCACTATATTATTATATATATAATGTATATGTGTATGTATAAACAGCTGCAGTGTTTGGAATAGCACTTTTATTAACGACTCGCAAGCAAGCATTTAGTTTTGTTAAATTGGTGCCATTTTAAATTTTGCAGCTGTAATCGAACCAAAATTTGATAATGATTGTTCATTATTATGTGTTTATAGTGTTACTTACTGTGTTTATGTTTATATGTGTAAATATAAGTTCATACCTAAACTAATGCAAATTCAATGTGTAACGAAAGCCATAAGAGCAACATGTTATATTAATAAAGTGTAAAGTATTTATTGTTGTAATTAAGCTCGACTTATTGTTTGTTGAAGACACATCTAACTGACTTCAAAATAAAAGCCGCAAAGGCGCGTTTTTATGAGCAATGTAAGTTTATTCTTTGCGCATTTTTATACCCTGAACCCATTAAAAATGGGTAAAAAGGGTATAATGATTTTGTGCAAAAGTTTCTAACGGGCAGAAGGAAGCATCTCCAACCCCATAAAGTATATATATTCTTCATCAGCATCAAAAGCCGAGTCGATATAGCCATGTCCGTCTGTCCGTATGTATTAACGCGTCGATCTCAGAGACTAGTAAGAGCTAGAGAGGTTTGGAACTTAAGCTCGCCTAATCCATAGGCAGTAGAAGTTTGTTTTCGATTTTCGATAACTCTTCCTGTTTTCAATATACACATGGGATCGATAACAAAAAAATCTTGAAATTAAAAAACTTTGAGACAGCGTTTAAAACATTAAGCAAGGTGATAACATTGAGTTTGAGTATGCGCGTAAAATCATTATACCCTTTTTACCCATTTTTAATGGGTTCAGGGTATAAAAACATAATAACAAACAAGTTGCAAGTACCTGCTTGGCGAAATCTATTGCAAACATGCTCAAATTAGAGAAGCCATTAGGGATGTGCTTAGGAAATACACATCTTGGTTGAATAAGAGTGTTTTAGTTTCAAATATTTTAAAACAAAACGACGATGAAAACTGAAATACGGGCAAATGAAAGAATGAATGAATCATTCTAAGTAACACTTTAAAACTCATCCAATAACCTATCTTAAAGAGCAAGAAATAAAACACTAATGAAATAATAATTGTTCTTTAAGTTTTATTTTTATGTTTTAATTTATGCGTAGTCAGGAAGTCATTTCGCACATCGCCAAAGATAATAACATGGCTGTACCTTAAGGTAGTAAGAACATACTCAGGTACGAACTGGTTGCATGGGGTGATAATGCACAGCAATTCACTTTGCATAGGCAACTACAAAGGTGGCAAAGAATGGACTGTGTGGGCATCACAGGAACGTTGCGGACCTGTCCCACATCAGCCCTTGAGTTTTTTTTTAAAGATAATCCCACTCCATCACGCGATAAAACTGATGAGTTGGGAGTGGAAATATTCTCAGCCAACAAGAGGAACAGGACGAAATAAAAAATTGGAGCACATATTTATGCAAAAGTTTAAAAATGACCTCTGTAGCAAAATGGAATGGACTTCTCTTGAAGAGATCTTGTGATGTTAAGTGAGTGTTTAGCAGTAATCTTCCTTTTTTTGGATTAAAATAAATTCTGCGAAGACATTATTTTGCATTAGGCATTCTCTCTGTTTATACTTTAATGCCGAAGGTAAAAAGTGTACTGTTTTTGCAATGTCTGTCATTATAACTGTTTGAACGCAATGACACCCGTAAAGCTTGAAAATTTGCAAATCTCTTTGTCTAAGGGCATTTAAAATCCAAAAATTCGTTTGCCTCCGACTGCACCGTTTTTACTAAATTACTTGGGCTGTGGAAATATTATATTGCGCAGTCTGCAAGTTTCGCTTTCAATAAAAGTTTTTAAAACAAGTAAAGAGGCTCTAGTCGAGAAATCCCCACTAGACGATACCCTGAACCCTACCTATACTTTACGCATACAATCAGTAGTTGGGTGTGTGAGAACACATATACTACATAACTAATACTTAACTTCAATGTTCCATATCTCACATCTAGTCCATATTTTGTTAAATGTTACAAGCTGTGTGTCAAAGTTTTGCAAATTCAAGATTTTGTTGTTATCGATCCCCTGTGTATATCGAAAACGGGAAGAGTTATCGAAAATCGAAAACAAACTTGTACTGCCTAGGGATTAGGCGAGCTTATCTTCCAAATCTGGAGTCTCTAGCTCTTATAGTCTCTGAGATCGGTTGGCTCATACATACGGACGGACAGACGGACATAGCTATATTGACTCGGCTGTTGATACTGATCAAGAATATATATACTTTATGGGCTCGGAGATGCTTCCTTTTGCCTGTTACATACTTTTGCACAAAACCATTATACCCTTTTTACCCATTTTTAATGGGTTCAGGGTATAAAAACATAACAAACAAGTTGCAAGTACCTGCTTGGCGAAATCTATTGCAAATATGCTCAAATTAGAGAAGCCATTAGGGATGTGCTTAGGAAATACACATCTTGGTTGAATAAGAGTGTTTTAGTTTCATATATTTTAAAACAAAACGACGATGAAAACTGAAATACGGGCAAATGAAAGAATGAATGAATCATTCTAAGTAACACTTTAAGGACGAAATAAAAAATTGGAGCACATATTTATGCAAAAGTTTAAAAATGACCTCTGTAGCAAAATGGAATGGACTTCTCTTGAAGAGATCTTGTGATGTTAAATGAGTGTTTAGCAGTAATCTTCCTTTTTTTGGATTGAAATAAATTCTGCGGAGACATTATTTTGCATTAGGCATTCTCTCTGTTTATACTTTAATGCCGAAGGTAAAAAGTGTACTGTTTTTGCAATGTCTGTCATTATAACTGTTTGAACGCAATGACACCCGTAAAGCTTGAAAATTTGCAAATCTCTTGTCTAAGGGCACTTAAAATCAAAAATTCGTTTGCCTCCGACTGCACCGTTTTTACTAAATTACTTGGGCTGTGGAAATATTATATTGCGCTGTCTGCAAGTTTCACTTTCAATCAAAGTTTGTAAAAATCGTCTATATACAATTGGTAGCTCTACAACTTCAGCGTTGCGAAGTATATAACACAAAATAAAAACAAGTAAAAAGGCTCTAGTCGAGAAATCCCCACTAGACGATACCCTGAACCCTATACTTTACGCATACAATCAGTAGTTTGGTGTGTGAGAACACATATACTACATAACTAATACTTAACTTCAATGTTCCATATCTCACAGAAAGTCCATATTTTGTTAAATGTTTCAAGCTGTGTGTCAAAGTTTTGCAAATTCAAGATTTTGTTGTTATCGATCCCCTGTGTATATCGAAAACGGGAAGAGTTATCGAAAATCAAAAACAAACTTGTACTGCCTAGGGATTAGGCGAGCTTAAGTTCCAAGTCTGGAGTCTCTAGCTCTTATAGTCTCTGAGATCGGTTGGCTCATACGTACGGACGGACAGACGGACATGTCTATATCGACTCGACTGTTGATGCTGATAAAGAATATATATATTTTATAAGGTCGTAGATGCTTCCTTCTGCCTGCTACATACTTTTGCACAAAACCATTATACCCTTTTTCCCATTTTTAATGGGATCAGGGTATGATAAGTTAGCAGGCTCCAGTCGAGAAATCCCGATTAGACGATACCCTGAACCCTATACTTTACGCATACAATCAGTAGTTAGGTGTGTGAGAACACATATACTACATAACTACTACTTAACTTCAATGTTCCATATCTCACAGATAGTCCATATTTTGTTTGAAAGTTTTGCAAATTCAAGATTTTGTTGTTATCGATCCCCTGTGTATTTCGAAAACGGGAAGAGTTATCGAAAATCGAAAACAAACTTGTACTGCTAGGGATTAGGCGAGCTTAAGTTCCAAATCTGGAGTCTCCAGCTCCTATAGTCTCTAGCTAATAGTCTCTGAGATCGACGCGTTCATACATACAGACGGACGGACAGACGGACATAGCTATATCGACTCGGCTGTTGATACTGATCAAGAATATATATACTTTATGGGCTCGGAGATGCTTCCTTCTGCCTGTTACATACTTTTGCACAAAACCATTATACCCTTTTTACCCATTTTTAATGGGTTCAGGGTATAAAAAGGCTGAAAATTTCTTATTATTCGAGAATGCGCGTCTTGCAGTATTTTCGTCATTGCTTGTACTGCTTTCATTATGATTGCGTGTATGGCAGCGGTCGGGGAACCGGGGTAAATTACCCCAAATGGGGTAAAAGTGAAATTTCTGGGGGTCATGGTCATGATTCAGAAATATATATTTTGAATTTTCTATTGTATTGACCTTTTTTTGCTCTTCGCCATGGGGTAATTTATTAAAAAGGTAAATATTTAACCATTTTCTATTCCGTTGAATTTTACTTTTTGCTCATCACCGTTGTTTAATGCCAACTTACACAACATCATGGGGTAACGGCAACTTCCACAAGAATATTTTGGGGTAATGGCAACTTACATAACAATATTTTGGGGTAAAGTCAAGTTTGACAAAAAGTTTTGGGGTAATAATTCAAATTCCCCGACCCTTGGTGTATGGTCTAGTTCAGCCCACAATGACGCGTTGAACTTCTCATCGCCTTTGATGCGCCATTTTATCAACTCAATTCTATCCAAAAATATTTCCATATTTTAAATTCTCCGATTTAACATAAAAAACCGGCGATTCGGGGCTTGTTGTTAACAGCAACTGCAACAGCTAAAACATTCCAACTCAATTAATTCGATAAGGCTGATTTATTAATTCTAAAGAAATGATTGTAGTTACAAAACGCGAAAGATCAAAGTCGACACATTCGTTCGATTGAAAGCGTTGCTTGTACGTGATCTGACCTGTAAGTAGAACAAAACCCTAGCTTTAACAATTAAAAGGCAATTTGTTGCGTCTGAGAATATATCAAGAACTTCCTTTTACATTGCAAGTATGCGGCCAGCTGTTTCATCCTGCAAACATTTTAATGAAACCTGTGCTTTCGCTTCAAAAATTAAAACATCTGATGGTCTGCATAATAGTTTTGATTTCATTATTTTTAGCACCGTTTATGTTTCCACTGCTCCCTTCTTATTACAACGAATTTTTTGATTAAACTGAAGCAGCATGCACAAGAAGTCATGTAAAATGTCGTTGTTTTAAAGCCAGCTCAGATGCTTAATTCCTTTGCAGGCGGTGTTTTAAGTGCTTGCATTGTTTTTCAAATCCTCTGTTCTTTGGACAGCTTCTATCAACAATTTTATAAGATACATATGTATATATGTTTTGTACATCAGCTGCGCGTTTATTTTTGCAATAATCTTCAAGCTGCGCTGCATAAAAAAACACCAGAAACATGTAATATATTTTCAAAATGGGACAAAAAACGGGCAAAAAGGAACAGTGCATTCAAGAGGTCAAACGATACTAAGCATTGGCTTGTTAACGCGCGGACCCGAATTTACAAAGTTAGTTATCGTGGAACGATATCGTTTCGTAGTCCGATGCGAAACCATGGTTCTTTTGCGCTTTCAATTGTGAACAATACCATATTTGCCATTCATTAACTATGTACAACAGCTGACAAAATCATATCATGCAACTTATGTTTCTTGGCGGGTATAAAAATTACAAGGTATAATAAGTCTTAAAATATAATTATTCGTACGCTTAAATATAACTCGATTAGCTCACATACTCAACTTTTTTGTTCTATATCTCCGTTCTATATGTTCTATATAGACCGATTTTAATAAAAATATCAGAGATTGTCATTATTATATATATAGAAATACGGGAGATAAGAAACATTGAAGTTTGCGCGTACACACACACATATGTATATATATATACCTTCAAGCACTGACTGTACGCGTAAAGTATAGGGTTCAGGGTATCGTCTAGTCGGGATTTCTCGAATAGAGCCTTTTTCCTTGTTCTTATTAAGGAATTAAATCCAAAGAAAAAGTTGTAGTCGGACGCAATCGACTGCGGAATAATCTGAGACCAATATAAAAATGGGTTATGATAAGTCAATGAAGTACAAATCTTTGGTGTATGTTGTTACTAGCTATATTGAAATCAAGTTTGGTGACTAGCCTTAAAGCTGTGGAAGATATGAGATTTCCGATTTTAAAAGGCGGGTTGTATGGGTGTGCGTGGCATACAAATCAGCTACCCTCTCACCAAATTTGAAACCAGCTACCTTCGGCGTCAGAGTATAAAAATTAAAGCAGCATTAAAACATTGAACATTTAAAAAATTACACTTCTCACAAAATTATTGACTTTTATCCCATATTGCACTGTAAGGCGCGGTTTAGAAATGCTGTATTCTTATAGAGGAATAACTTTTTCAAAATTAGAATCACTTCTGAAATTATAGATCTGTGATACTTTTGGATAGTAGTAAGGTTATAATCATTATTTTGTTGTTATTATCGCTTATTTATTTATCTCTTTTATTTGTACTATTTAGAAATTAGAGCACAAGCAATCAAAGCTTAAGCAACAGGGTTCGCTACAAACAAGCAACGGACGCTTGTCGCTGGCGGCTGCGCCAGTTCAACCAACAAGCACAGTCACTGTTGGCGGTGGACTAAGCACAACAGAGTCGTTCACTTGCTCCGACAGCACACCCGAAGAACCCACTATAACTGACATCAAATGTAGCTATTGGCTTCTTTACTTTTAGTTCTATACCCAGAGCTTTTCAATGTTTCAAAAACTTAACTTTTTCTTTCTCTTTATGCTCACAGCGCTAATGCCATCTGGCCCTTTAAAGCGCACGGATATTCAAGTAAAAACCCCATCCTTGAAGAGACAAACATCAACGCCAAACATTGCTTCAGAGGCTACCGACGCTGGCGAAAATGAACACAAGCTCTCAGCACTGCTCGAGTCAATTTGCAAATTCAATCGCAGCTCACTGCGCAAAGTTCGCTCTAACGATTAGGCCGCGTGCTAAGAATTTTACATATTTACATTTTGGACCAAATGTGGCGTTATAAAATAACGGTTCCATAAAATTTAAGAACACAAAAATAAGAAGAAAACAAGGAAAAAGGCTCTATACGAGAAATCCCGACTAGACGATACCCTGATCCCTATACTTTACGCGTACAGTCAGTGTTTGCAAGTATGTGTGTTTGTATGTACGCACATACTACATACACAACTTCAATGTCCCATATCTTCGGTGTTTCTTAACCGAGTTCAATAATTTCACAGATTGTCATTATTTTGTTCATTATTTCAAATGCCATCTCAAAATTTTCAAAATTCAAGATTTTGTTGTTATCGATCACATGTGTATATCGAAAACGGGATGAGTTATCGAAAATCGCAAACAAACTTGTACTGCCTAGAGATTAAGCGAGCCTAAGTTTCAAATCTGGAGTCTCTAGCTCTTATAGTCTCTGGGACATTGAAGTTGTGTATGCAGTATGAGCAGTAGAGCCTTCTTACTTGTTTCTCATTTTTAATGAGATCGGGGTATAAAAATGCTATGTGTTTTGGGACACTGATATATATTTACCCACAATAATCTTTTACAAACTTAAATAAAAGGTACTTCTATTTCAAAGTTACAAATCACAAACGTCTGAGGTACACAGACAGCTAATGGTCAAGCGGGCGGTACTAAAGCTTTAGAAACACATATAGATGGCCACGAATGAAAAAAAAAACTTTCGTAAGAGCATCTGAAAAAACATTTAATAAAAAGAAACTGAACCATAAGTCTGTATCAAAATTTGCACGATGACGCTCCTATATAATCGATAACCTTGTAACATGATGGAGGAAAACGGACTTAAAACATACACGTATATCTAACATTGACATACTCTCAAACCAGAATTTGGGGTTTTATTTGGGCTGAAAAATCACTAGTTGTAGCAAACAAAAAAAAAATACTTAAATAAATATAAATATATATTCTATGCACTATATTATTATATATATAATGTATATGTGTATGTATAAACAGCTGCAATGTTTGGAATAGCACTTTTATTAACGACTCGCAAGCAAGCATTTAGTTTTGTTAAATTGGTGCCATTTTAAATTTTGCAGCTGTAATCGAACCAAAATTTGATGATTGTTCATTACATTACTATTTATAGTGTTACTTACTGTGTTTATGTTTATATGTGTAAATATATGTTCATACCTTAACTAATGCAAATTCAATGTGTAACGAAAGCCATAAGAGCAACATGTTATATTAATAAAGTGTAAAGTATTTATTGTTGTAATTAAGCTCGACTTATTGTTTGTTGAAGACACATCTAACTGACTTCAAAATAAAAGCCGCAAAGGCGCGTTTTTATGAGCAATGTAAGTTTATTCTTTGCGCATTTTTATACCCTGAACCCATTAAAAATGGGTAAAAAGGGTATAATGATTTTGTGCAAAAGTATGCAACGGGCAGAAAAAAGCATCTCCAACCCCATAAAGTATACATATTCTTGATCAGCATCAACAGCCGAGTCGATGTAGCCATGTCCGTCTGTCCGTATGTATGAAAGCGTCGATCTCAGAGACTAGTAAGAGCTAGAGAGGTTTGGAACTTAAGCTCGCCTAATCCATAGGCAGTAGAAGTTTGTTTTCGATTTTCGATAACTCTTCCCGTTTTCAATATACACATGGGATTGATAACAACAAAATCTTGAATTTTGAATATAAAATTTTTTTTATTGAAATCGGTTGAGAAACGTTGGAGATATGAACATTGAAGTTGAGTATGCAGTATGCAATATGCGCGAACACACACACACACACACACACACATACTTGCAAGCACTGAATGTACGCGTAAAGTATACGGTTCAGGGTATCGTCTAGTGGGGATTTCGGTGGTAGAGATGAGTACGCTCGACGCATCCTACTTCCTGGGGCGCGGAAAGATCCACATTGGATGGATTAACTGCCGAGTGCGGGAGCGTACATCGGTGACGCGCTGTTATAAATGCCTGGGATACGGGCATTTAGCTAATGGGTGCAAAGGACCTGATCGCAGCTCCTTGTGTTATAAATGTGGAGTAGCCGGTCACAAGGCCATGACATGTGATGCGCCAGCACGCTGCATTATCTGTGCAGACAATGGCCTAAGCGGAGATAACCTTGAACACAAAACAGGGTCCGTGAGCTGCAGAGCGTTTAAGGAGACGCTCGGACGGGCAAATAAGAAGGTATCGCAATGATTCGTGTTCTTCAAGCAAACACGAATAGGTGCCGAACTGCCAACGATTTGCTCCAACAGTTGGCAGTGGAGAAGAGGGTCGATCTCTTATTGTTAAGCGAGCAGTACCGGAGTAGGGAGCCCTCCTCTTGGTACTCAGATCTTCTTGGTACTGTCCCCTGTTGCCGCTCACGGTCGAGGTAACGGGTTTGTCTGGGTGAGGTGTGGGACGACAACTTTTTTCAGCTGCTATCTCACGCCGAATCAGTCGAGCCAAAGCTACAGACGCCAGCTAGAGGGCCTTGAAGACGCGCTGATGGCGTCTTCAGGATACAAAGTGGTCGCCGGAGACTTTAACGCGAGGGCGCTGGAGTGGGGTATGCCTTACCCCGACGCCCGGGGTAAGCTCGTTATGGAGATGGTAGCGAGAGCCGGGCTTCTGGTTTTGAACGATGGGAACGCAACGACTTTTCGGCGACCGGGATACGGGGAAACAATTTCCGATGTCTCATTCGCCTCGGAGAACCTCGGGCCGCTTATTCGAGACTGGCAAGTCATTGAAGAATACACCGGTAGTGACCACCAATACATCTATTGGCTACTTCAACTATGAACATCATCAGGGCTGCCTGTGAGGCTTCTATGCCCAGTAGTAGGCCCCGCCACGAGAAAAAACCGGTCTACTGGTGGAGACCAGAGATAGCAGAACTGCGCAGGAAGTGTCATAGGCTCCGTCGTGTCGCCCAACGGGCGAAAAACCGAGCCGAAGCGAACGAGAAGTCAGCGGAGCATAAGGCCGCAAAAAAGGAATTACGGCGGGCCATTAACCGGAGCAAAGCCAGCTGCTGGAGGGAGCTGGTGGCAGACATTGAAAGGGACCCCTGGGGACTGGGTTACAAACTTGTGACTCGAAAACTGGGGGCCCTGAAATCTGTTAAAGCCAAAGACGCTGCGCAAATGGAGAACATAGTAGCAGCGCTGTTTCCACAGCACCCGATCAGACCACAAAGGGAATGGAGCCAGATCGAAGCAATTCCTCTTTTCACACAGGGAGAACTGGAAAACTGGAACTGACTGCTTCTGCGCATGTACAATGCCTGCATAGCGGATGGAGTTTTCTTCTCGCGTTGGAAAATTGCAAGGTTGGTGCTCATCAGCAAAGGAAAGGGGGATCCGGAGTCTTCAGCGTCCTACCGTCCGTTGTGTATGCTGGATACAGCTGGAAAGATAATGGAGAAGCTGATCAAGGTCAGATTAACGACAGCAATTCGTAATGCCGGCGGACTCTCACCGAGGCAGCACGGGTTTAGGGCGGGCCGGTCCACCAGAGATGCGGTCCTTGACGTAGTCGCAACAGTAGAAAGAGCAGAGGAGCATAACCGGTTCTCGCGCCGGGTGGTACTCCTTGTGACCCTCGACGTATAGAATGCGTTTAACTCGGCAAGATGGATAGATATGATGACCACTGAAAGAAGAAACAGACAGATAGACTTATACTTATACTCATACTTATACTCGTAATTATACTTATACTTATGCTTATGTTTGTAATTGTACATATACTTATACTTATACTTACACTTATACACTATGCCTCGTTAAAAAACAAACTTCAACTGCCTATGGATTAGGCGAGCTTAAGTTCCAAGTCTGGAGTCTCTAGCTCTTATAGTCTCTGATATCGGTTGGCTCATACATACGGACGGACAGACGGACATGTCTAAATCGAGTCGACTGTTGATGCTGATAAAGAATATATACACTTTATAAGGTTGGAGATGATTCCTTCTGCCTGTTACATACTTTTTCACAAAACCATTATACCCTTTTTCCCATTTTTAATGGGATCAGTGTATAATAAGTTAGCAGGCTCCAGTCGAGAAATCCCGATTAGACGATACCCTGAACCCTATACTTTACGCATACAATCAGTAGTTGGGTGTGTGAGAACACATATACTACGTAACTAATACTTAACTTTAATATTCCATATCTCACAGATAGTCCATATTTTGTTAAATGTTTCAAGCTGTGTGTCAAAGTTTTGCAAATTCAAGATTTTGATGTTATCGATCCCTTGTGTATATCGAAAACGGGAAGAGTTATCGAAAATCTAAGAGAAACTTGTACTGCCTAGGGACTAGGCGAGCTTATGTTCCAAATCTGGAGTCTCCAGCTTCTATAGTCTCTAGTTCATAGTCTCTGAGATCGACGCGTTCATACATACAGACGGACGGACGGACAGACGGACATAGCTATATCGACTCTGCTGTTGATACTGATCAAGAATATATATACTTTATGACTCGGAGATGCTTCCTTCTGCCTGTTACATAATTTTGCACAAAATCATTATACCCTTTTTTCCCATTTTTAATGGGTTCAGGGTATAAAAAGGCTGAAAATTTCTTATTATTCGAGAATGCGCGTCTTGCAGTATTTTCGTCATTGCTTGTACTGCTTTCATTATGATTGCGTGTATGGCAGCGGTCGGGGAACCGGGGTAAATTACCCCAAATGGGGTAAAAGTGAAATTTCTGGGGGTCATGGTCATGATTCAGAAATATATATTTTGAATTTTCTATTGTATTGACCTTTTTTTGCTCTTCGCCATGGGGTAATTTATTAAAAAGGTAAATATTTAACCATTTTCTATTCCGTTGAATTTTACTTTTTGCTCATCACCGTTGTTTAATGCCAACTTACACAACATCATGGGGTAACGGCAACTTCCACAAGAATATTTTGGGGTAATGGCAACTTACATAACAATATTTTGGGGTAAAGTCAAGTTTGACAAAAAGTTTTGGGGTAATAATTCAAATTCCCCGACCCTTGGTGTATGGTCTAGTTCAGCCCACAATGACGCGTTGAACTTCTCATCGCCTTTGATGCGCCATTTTATCAACTCAATTCTATCCAAAAATATTTCCATATTTTAAATTCTCCGATTTTACATAAAAAACCGGCGATTCGGGGCTTGTTGTTTACAGCAACTGAATTATATTTGCCTTACCTGACTGACATGAATTGATTCCGGCTTAAACATTCCAACTCAATTAATTCGATAAGGCTGATTTATTAATTCTAAAGAAATGATTGTAGTTACAAAACGCGAAAGATCAAAGTCGACACATTCGTTCGATTGAAAGCGTTGCTTGTACGTGATCTGACCTGTGAATAGAACAAAACCCTAGCTTTTACAATTAAAACGCAATTTGTTGCGTCTGAGAATATATCAAGAACTTCCTTTTACATTGCAAGTATGCGGCCAGCTGTTTCATCCTGCAAACATTTTAATGAAACCTGTGCTTTCGCTTCAAAAATTAAAACATCTGATGGTCTGCATAATAGTTTTGATTTCATTACTTTTAGCACCGTTTATGTTTCCACTGCTCCCATCTTATTACAACGAATTTTTTGCTTAAACTGAAGCAGCATGCACAAGAAGTCATGTAAAATGTCGTTGTTTTAAAGCCAGCTCAGATGCTTAATTCCTTTGCAGGCGATGTTTTAAGTGCTTGCATTGTTTTTAAATCCTCTGTTCTTTGGACAGCTTCTATCAACAATTTTATAAGATACATATGTATATATGTTTTGTACATCAGCTGCGCGTTTATTTTTGCTATAATCCTCAAGCTGCGCTGCATAAAAAAACACCAGAAAATGGGACAAAAAACGGGCAAAAAGGAACAGTGCATTCAAGAGGTCAAACGGTACTAAGCATTGGCTTGTTAACGCGCGGACCCGAATTTACAAAGTTAGTTATCGTGGAACGATATCGTTTCGTAGTCCGATGCGAAACCATGGTTCTTTTGCGCTTTCAATTGTGAACAATACCATATTTGCCATTCATTAACTATGTACAACAGCTGACAAAATCATATCATGCAACTTATGTTTCTTGGCGGGTATAAAAATTACAAGATATAATAAGTCTTAAAATATAATTATTCGTACGCTTAAATATAACTCGATTAGCTCACATACTCAACTTTTATGTTCTATATCTCCGTTCTATATGTTCTATATAGATCGATTTTAATAAAAATATCACAGATTGTCATTATTACATATATAGAAATACGGGAGATAAGAAACATTGAAGTTTGCGCGTACACACACACATATGTATATATATATACCTTCAAGCACTGACTGTACGCGTAAAGTATAGGGTTCAGGGTATCGTCTAGTCCGGATTTCCCGACTAGAGCCTTCTTACTTGTTCTTATTAAGGAATTAAATCCAAAGAAAAAGTTGTAGTCGGACGCAATCGACTGCGGAATAATCTGAGACCAATATAAAAATGGGTTATGATAAGTCAGTGAAGTACAAATCTTTGGTGTATGTTGTTACTAGCTATATTGAAATCAAGTTTGGTGACTAGCCTTAAAGCTGTGGAAGATATGAGATTTCCGATTTTAAAAGGCGGGTTGTATGGGTGTGCGTGGCATACAAATCAGCTACCCTCTCACCAAATTTGAAACCAGCTACCTTCGGCGTCAGAGTATAAAAATTAAAGCAGCATTAAAACATTGAACATTTAAAAAATTAAATTTTTCACAAAATTATTGACTTTTATCCCGTACTGCACTGTAAGGCGCGGTTTAGAAATGCTGTATACTTATAGACGAATAACTTTTTCAAAATTAGAATCACTTCTGAAACTATAGATCAGTGATAGTGATAGTGATAGTAGTAATGTTATTATTTTGTTGTTATTATCGCTTATTTATTTATCTCTTTTATTTGTACTATTTACAAATTAGAGCACAAGCAATCAAAGCTTAAGCAACAGGGTTCGCTACAAACAAGCAACGGACGCTTGTCGCTGGCGGCTGCGCCAGTTCAACCAACAAGCACAGAGTCGTTCACTTGCTCCGACAGCACACCCGAAGAACCCACTATAACTGACATCAAATGTAGCTATTGGCTTCTTTACTTTTAGTTCTATACCCAGAGCTTTTCAATGTTTCAAAAACTTAACTTTTTCTTTCTCTTTATGCTAAGCGCTAATGCTAAGCGCTAATGCCATCTGGCCCTTTAAAGCGCACGGGTATTCAAGTAAAAGCCCCATAATGAACACAAGCTCTCAGCACTGCTCGAGTCAATTTGCAAATTCAATCGCAGCTCACTGCGCAAAGTTCGCTCTAACGATTAGGCCGCGTGCTAAGAATTTTACATATTTACATTTTGGACCAAATGTGGCGTTATAAAATAACGGTTCCATAAAATTTAAGAAAACAAAAATAGGAAGAAAAAAATCAATTGATAAACTACCCAACAATACATAAAACTATAATCTATTATCGCAACTTTTTATGGCCAACAAAAATCCAAAACATAATTAAATATAAGTGTCGCTCATCTGTGCTGAGGCAGAAAAACTATACTACAGGGATGTATTGGGTAAATTTACATTTTCTATCGCGGAAGTCACTTTAAAGTAACTTAAATAAACTATATTTTATCTCGTACGATTTCGCACTTTCAACTTAAAACTCACATGAGTATTGAGAAGTTGTTCTTCTTTAAAAAGACACGTATTAGTGACTTGTAAAGGTTGATTTATGATGTTGATTTATACTGTCAAAAAGATGAGCAATAATTAGTCTCGTGATGAAAGTTTTTATTTTTTAATTGGCAATGTGCCCTTAAAGTTCGGTGAAATTTTACTTCTGTACTTTTTCCCTTTCATAAAGATTTCTTGATCAAAAACAATGTTCATATCATTATCGGTTGGCTAAGCAGATTTTAAATATACTATTAAAGTGATGCATGGAATGCTTTCAGACCCAGCTTCTGTGCTAAAGCAAGTATTTAAAATGGTTTGCTGAATGCCACTCACCCATCTCTGCCCAACGCTACACCGCGTTTTAAAGACTTGATTGCTTGTATCTTATGCTGGTTTTAAGTAAGAGTCACAATTTGGTGTGAAAATAGCTGTTAAGGTTTAGGGTCAAACAATTTTTGAAAGCCACGGCCATCCATCCCACCTTCATATCCTTTTTGTAAAAAAAACCATTTACTAAATGTTTCAATACTGTTATCAGAGTATTGAGTAGTTTTCACTTATTTTCACTGACCAACAGAGACAATACAGGTAAGAAGGTTTTAGTCGAGAAAGCTCGTTCAGGAGATAACCTTTATTGGGATAATGCATGGTGACCTAACTACAATCTGTATTATCTTAGGTATTTCTCAAACGATTTCAATAAAAATTTAACGGATTTTAAACAATTTTTCAAATTTAAATTTTGGTGTCGTCGAACATATATCGAAAACGGAAAGAGTTATCGACAATTTGAAACAAACTGGATTTTCCTATGGTATAGGAGAGCTTCAAATAGCTAAAAAATCAAAAGTAACAGCCTAACAGAAAATATGAATGCAAACTAGCAATTCGCGCTTCTTGGCGATAAGCTAGCGTCACTTCCGCGATAGTAAGTGTTTGCTGGGAGTATTTGCTAAAGATGTTATATATTCACACACAATCACAATAGAAAACAAGTAAAAAGGCTCTAGTCGAGAAATCCCAACGATACCCTGAACCGTATATCTTACGCGCACAGTCAGTGCTTGCAAGTATGTATGTGTGAGTGTACGCGCATATTGCATACTGCATACTCAACTTCAATGTTCCATATCTCCCGTGTTTTTTAACCGATTTCAAAAATGTTTCACAGATTGTCATTATTTTGTTTAATTATTCAAATGTTTTCTCAAAGTTTTCCAAATTCAATATTTTTTTGTTATCGATCCCATGTGTATATCGGAAACGGGATGAGTTATCGAAAATCGAAAACAAACTTAGGATTAGGCGAGCTTAAGTTCCAAATCTGGAGTATCTAGCTCTTATAGTCTCTAAAATAGACGCGTTCATACATACAGACAGACGGACGGACGGACATGGCTATATCGACTCGGCTGTCAAGAATATATATATTATTTATGTGGTCGGAGATGCTTCCTTCTGCCTTTTACATACTTTTTCACAAAACCATTATACCCTTTTTATCCATTTTTAATGGGTTCAGGGTATAAAAATGCTATGTGTTTTGGGACACTGATATATATTTACCCACAAAAATCTTTTTCAAACTTAAATAAAAGGTACTTCTATTTCAAAGTCGAGAAATCCCGACTAGACGAAACCCTGATCCCTATACCTTACTCATACAGTCAGTGCTTGCAAGTATGTGTGCGTGTGTGTACGACCATACTGCATACTGCATACTCAACTTCAAGGTTCCATATCTCCGGTGTTTCTTAACCGATTTAATTAAAAATTTCACAGATTGTTATCATTTTGATTAATAATTCAAACGTCATCTAAAATTTTTTCAAATTCAAGATTTTGTTGTTATCGATCCCATGTGTATATCGAAAACGGGAAGAGTTATCGAAAACAAACTTGTACTGCTAGGGATTAGGCGACCTTAAGTTCCAAATCTGGAGTTTTCAGCTCCTATATAGTCTCTAGCTCATAGTCTTTGAGATCGACGCGTTCATACATACAGACGGACGGACAGACGGACATAGCTATATCGACTCTGCTGTTGATACTGATCAAGAATATATATACTTTATGACTCGGAGATGCTTCCTTCTGCCTGTTACATAATTTTGCACAAAATCATTATACCCTTTTTTCCCATTTTTAATGGGTTCAGGGTATAAAAAGGCTGAAAATTTCTTATTATTCGAGAATGCGCGTCTTGCAGTATTTTCGTCATTGCTTGTACTGCTTTCATTATGATTGCGTGTATGGCAGCGGTCGGGGAACCGGGGTAAATTACCCCAAATGGGGTAAAAGTGAAATTTCTGGGGGTCATGGTCATGATTCAGAAATATATATTTTGAATTTTCTATTGTATTGACCTTTTTTTGCTCTTCGCCATGGGGTAATTTATTAAAAAGGTAAATATTTAACCATTTTCTATTCCGTTGAATTTTACTTTTTGCTCATCACCGTTGTTTAATGCCAACTTACACAACATCATGGGGTAACGGCAACTTCCACAAGAATATTTTGGGGTAATGGCAACTTACATAACAATATTTTGGGGTAAAGTCAAGTTTGACAAAAAGTTTTGGGGTAATAATTCAAATTCCCCGACCCTTGGTGTATGGTCTAGTTCAGCCCACAATGACGCGTTGAACTTCTCATCGCCTTTGATGCGCCATTTTATCAACTCAATTCTATCCAAAAATATTTCCATATTTTAAATTCTCCGATTTTACATAAAAAACCGGCGATTCGGGGCTTGTTGTTTACAGCAACTGAATTATATTTGCCTTACCTGACTGACATGAATTGATTCCGGCTAAAACATTCCAACTCAATTAATTCGATAAGGCTGATTTATTAATTCTAAAGAAATGATTGTAGTTACAAAACGCGAAAGATCAAAGTCGACACATTCGTTCGATTGAAAGCGTTGCTTGTACGTGATCTGACCTGTGAATAGAACAAAACCCTAGCTTTTACAATTAAAACGCAATTTGTTGCGTCTGAGAATATATCAAGAACTTCCTTTTACATTGCAAGTATGCGGCCAGCTGTTTCATCCTGCAAACATTTTAATGAAACCTGTGCTTTCGCTTCAAAAATTAAAACATCTGATGGTCTGCATATTAGTTTTGCTTTCATTATTTTTAGCACCGTTTATGTTTCCACTGCTCCCATCTTATTACAACGAATTTTTTGCTTAAACTGAAGCAGCATGCACAAGAAGTCATGTAAAATGTCGTTGTTTTAAAGCCAGCTCAGATGCTTAATTCCTTTGCAGGCGATGTTTTAAGTGCTTGCATTGTTTTTAAATCCTCTGTTCTTTGGACAGCTTCTATCAACAATTTTATAAGATACATATGTATATATGTTTTGTACATCAGCTGCGCGTTTATTTTTGCTATAATCCTCAAGCTGCGCTGCATAAAAAAACACCAGAAAATGGGACAAAAAACGGGCAAAAAGGAACAGTGCATTCAAGAGGTCAAACGATACTAAGCATTGGCTTGTTAACGCGCGGACCCGAATTTACAAAGTTAGTTATCGTGGAACGATATCGTTTCGTAGTCCGATGCGAAACCATGGTTCTTTTGCGCTTTCAATTGTGAACAATACCATATTTGCCATTCATTAACTATGTACAACAGCTGACAAAATCATATCATGCAACTTATGTTTCTTGGCGGGTATAAAAATTACAAGATATAATAAGTCTTAAAATATAATTATTCGTACGCTTAAATATAACTCGATTAGCTCACATACTCAACTTTTATGTTCTATATCTCCGTTCTATATGTTCTATATAGATCGATTTTAATAAAAATATCACAGATTGTCATTATTACATATATAAAAATACGGGAGATAAGAAACATTGAAGTTTGCGCGTACACACACACATATGTATATATATATACCTTCAAGCACTGACTGTACGCGTAAAGTATAGGGTTCAGGGTATCGTCTAGTCCGGATTTCCCGACTAGAGCCTTCTTACTTGTTCTTATTAAGGAATTAAATCCAAAGAAAAAGTTGTAGTCGGACGCAATCGACTGCGGAATAATCTGAGACCAATATAAAAATGGGTTATGATAAGTCAATGAAGTACAAATCTTTGGTGTATGTTGTTACTAGCTATATTGAAATCAAGTTTGGTGACTAGCCTTAAAGCTGTGGAAGATATGAGATTTCCGATTTTAAAAGGCGGGTTGTATGGGTGTGCGTGGCATACAAATCAGCTACCCTCTCACCAAATTTGAAACCAGCTACCTTCGGCGTCAGAGTATAAAAATTAAAGCAGCATTAAAACATTGAACATTTAAAAAATTAAATTTTTCACAAAATTATTGACTTTTATCCCGTACTGCACTGTAAGGCGCGGTTTAGAAATGCTGTATACTTATAGACGAATAACTTTTTCAAAATTAGAATCACTTCTGAAACTATAGATCAGTGATAGTGATAGTGATAGTAGTAATGTTATTATTTTGTTGTTATTATCGCTTATTTATTTATCTCTTTTATTTGTACTATTTACAAATTAGAGCACAAGCAATCAAAGCTTAAGCAACAGGGTTCGCTACAAACAAGCAACGGACGCTTGTCGCTGGCGGCTGCGCCAGTTCAACCAACAAGCACAGAGTCGTTCACTTGCTCCGACAGCACACCCGAAGAACCCACTATAACTGACATCAAATGTAGCTATTGGCTTCTTTACTTTTAGTTCTATACCCAGAGCTTTTCAATGTTTCAAAAACTTAACTTTTTCTTTCTCTTTATGCTAAGCGCTAATGCTAAGCGCTAATGCCATCTGGCCCTTTAAAGCGCACGGGTATTCAAGTAAAAGCCCCATAATGAACACAAGCTCTCAGCACTGCTCGAGTCAATTTGCAAATTCAATCGCAGCTCACTGCGCAAAGTTCGCTCTAACGATTAGGCCGCGTGCTAAGAATTTTACATATTTACATTTTGGACCAAATGTGGCGTTATAAAATAACGGTTCCATAAAATTTAAGAAAACAAAAATAGGAAGAAAAAAATCAATTGATAAACTACCCAACAATACATAAAACTATAATCTATTATCGCAACTTTTTATGGCCAACAAAAATCCAAAACATAATTAAATATAAGTGTCGCTCATCTGTGCTGAGGCAGAAAAACTATACTACAGGGATGTATTGGGTAAATTTACATTTTCTATCGCGGAAGTCACTTTAAAGTAACTTAAATAAACTATATTTTATCTCGTACGATTTCGCACTTTCAACTTAAAACTCACATGAGTATTGAGAAGTTGTTCTTCTTTAAAAAGACACGTATTAGTGACTTGTAAAGGTTGATTTATGATGTTGATTTATACTGTCAAAAAGATGAGCAATAATTAGTCTCGTGATGAAAGTTTTTATTTTTTAATTGGCAATGTGCCCTTAAAGTTCGGTGAAATTTTACTTCTGTACTTTTTCCCTTTCATAAAGATTTCTTGATCAAAAACAATGTTCATATCATTATCGGTTGGCTAAGCAGATTTTAAATATACTATTAAAGTGATGCATGGAATGCTTTCAGACCCAGCTTCTGTGCTAAAGCAAGTATTTAAAATGGTTTGCTGAATGCCACTCACCCATCTCTGCCCAACGCTACACCGCGTTTTAAAGACTTGATTGCTTGTATCTTATGCTGGTTTTAAGTAAGAGTCACAATTTGGTGTGAAAATAGCTGTTAAGGTTTAGGGTCAAACAATTTTTGAAAGCCACGGCCATCCATCCCACCTTCATATCCTTTTTGTAAAAAAAACCATTTACTAAATGTTTCAATACTGTTATCAGAGTATTGAGTAGTTTTCACTTATTTTCACTGACCAACAGAGACAATACAGGTAAGAAGGTTTTAGTCGAGAAAGCTCGTTCAGGAGATAACCTTTATTGGGATAATGCATGGTGACCTAACTACAATCTGTATTATCTTAGGTATTTCTCAAACGATTTCAATAAAAATTTAACGGATTTTAAACAATTTTTCAAATTTAAATTTTGGTGTCGTCGAACATATATCGAAAACGGAAAGAGTTATCGACAATTTGAAACAAACTGGATTTTCCTATGGTATAGGAGAGCTTCAAATAGCTAAAAAATCAAAAGTAACAGCCTAACAGAAAATATGAATGCAAACTAGCAATTCGCGCTTCTTGGCGATAAGCTAGCGTCACTTCCGCGATAGTAAGTGTTTGCTGGGAGTATTTGCTAAAGATGTTATATATTCACACACAATCACAATAGAAAACAAGTAAAAAGGCTCTAGTCGAGAAATCCCAACGATACCCTGAACCGTATATCTTACGCGCACAGTCAGTGCTTGCAAGTATGTATGTGTGAGTGTACGCGCATATTGCATACTGCATACTCAACTTCAATGTTCCATATCTCCCGTGTTTTTTAACCGATTTCAAAAATGTTTCACAGATTGTCATTATTTTGTTTAATTATTCAAATGTTTTCTCAAAGTTTTCCAAATTCAATATTTTTTTGTTATCGATCCCATGTGTATATCGGAAACGGGATGAGTTATCGAAAATCGAAAACAAACTTAGGATTAGGCGAGCTTAAGTTCCAAATCTGGAGTATCTAGCTCTTATAGTCTCTAAAATAGACGCGTTCATACATACAGACAGACGGACGGACGGACATGGCTATATCGACTCGGCTGTCAAGAATATATATATTATTTATGTGGTCGGAGATGCTTCCTTCTGCCTTTTACATACTTTTTCACAAAACCATTATACCCTTTTTATCCATTTTTAATGGGTTCAGGGTATAAAAATGCTATGTGTTTTGGGACACTGATATATATTTACCCACAAAAATCTTTTTCAAACTTAAATAAAAGGTACTTCTATTTCAAAGTCGAGAAATCCCGACTAGACGAAACCCTGATCCCTATACCTTACTCATACAGTCAGTGCTTGCAAGTATGTGTGCGTGTGTGTACGACCATACTGCATACTGCATACTCAACTTCAAGGTTCCATATCTCCGGTGTTTCTTAACCGATTTAATTAAAAATTTCACAGATTGTTATCATTTTGATTAATAATTCAAACGTCATCTAAAATTTTTTCAAATTCAAGATTTTGTTGTTATCGATCCCATGTGTATATCGAAAACGGGAAGAGTTATCGAAAACAAACTTGTACTGCTAGGGATTAGGCGACCTTAAGTTCCAAATCTGGAGTTTTCAGCTCCTATATAGTCTCTAGCTCATAGTCTTTGAGATCGACGCGTTCATACATACAGACGGACGGACAGACGGACATAGCTATATCGACTCTGCTGTTGATACTGATCAAGAATATATATACTTTATGACTCGGAGATGCTTCCTTCTGCCTGTTACATAATTTTGCACAAAATCATTATACCCTTTTTTCCCATTTTTAATGGGTTCAGGGTATAAAAAGGCTGAAAATTTCTTATTATTCGAGAATGCGCGTCTTGCAGTATTTTCGTCATTGCTTGTACTGCTTTCATTATGATTGCGTGTATGGCAGCGGTCGGGGAACCGGGGTAAATTACCCCAAATGGGGTAAAAGTGAAATTTCTGGGGGTCATGGTCATGATTCAGAAATATATATTTTGAATTTTCTATTGTATTGACCTTTTTTTGCTCTTCGCCATGGGGTAATTTATTAAAAAGGTAAATATTTAACCATTTTCTATTCCGTTGAATTTTACTTTTTGCTCATCACCGTTGTTTAATGCCAACTTACACAACATCATGGGGTAACGGCAACTTCCACAAGAATATTTTGGGGTAATGGCAACTTACATAACAATATTTTGGGGTAAAGTCAAGTTTGACAAAAAGTTTTGGGGTAATAATTCAAATTCCCCGACCCTTGGTGTATGGTCTAGTTCAGCCCACAATGACGCGTTGAACTTCTCATCGCCTTTGATGCGCCATTTTATCAACTCAATTCTATCCAAAAATATTTCCATATTTTAAATTCTCCGATTTTACATAAAAAACCGGCGATTCGGGGCTTGTTGTTTACAGCAACTGAATTATATTTGCCTTACCTGACTGACATGAATTGATTCCGGCTAAAACATTCCAACTCAATTAATTCGATAAGGCTGATTTATTAATTCTAAAGAAATGATTGTAGTTACAAAACGCGAAAGATCAAAGTCGACACATTCGTTCGATTGAAAGCGTTGCTTGTACGTGATCTGACCTGTGAATAGAACAAAACCCTAGCTTTTACAATTAAAACGCAATTTGTTGCGTCTGAGAATATATCAAGAACTTCCTTTTACATTGCAAGTATGCGGCCAGCTGTTTCATCCTGCAAACATTTTAATGAAACCTGTGCTTTCGCTTCAAAAATTAAAACATCTGATGGTCTGCATAATAGTTTTGCTTTCATTATTTTTAGCACCGTTTATGTTTCCACTGCTCCCATCTTATTACAACGAATTTTTTGCTTAAACTGAAGCAGCATGCACAAGAAGTCATGTAAAATGTCGTTGTTTTAAAGCCAGCTCAGATGCTTAATTCCTTTGCAGGCGATGTTTTAAGTGCTTGCATTGTTTTTAAATCCTCTGTTCTTTGGACAGCTTCTATCAACAATTTTATAAGATACATATGTATATATGTTTTGTACATCAGCTGCGCGTTTATTTTTGCTATAATCCTCAAGCTGCGCTGCATAAAAAAACACCAGAAAATGGGACAAAAAACGGGCAAAAAGGAACAGTGCATTCAAGAGGTCAAACGATACTAAGCATTGGCTTGTTAACGCGCGGACCCGAATTTACAAAGTTAGTTATCGTGGAACGATATCGTTTCGTAGTCCGATGCGAAACCATGGTTCTTTTGCGCTTTCAATTGTGAACAATACCATATTTGCCATTCATTAACTATGTACAACAGCTGACAAAATCATATCATGCAACTTATGTTTCTTGGCGGGTATAAAAATTACAAGATATAATAAGTCTTAAAATATAATTATTCGTACGCTTAAATATAACTCGATTAGCTCACATACTCAACTTTTATGTTCTATATCTCCGTTCTATATGTTCTATATAGATCGATTTTAATAAAAATATCACAGATTGTCATTATTACATATATAAAAATACGGGAGATAAGAAACATTGAAGTTTGCGCGTACACACACACATATGTATATATATATACCTTCAAGCACTGACTGTACGCGTAAAGTATAGGGTTCAGGGTATCGTCTAGTCCGGATTTCCCGACTAGAGCCTTCTTACTTGTTCTTATTAAGGAATTAAATCCAAAGAAAAAGTTGTAGTCGGACGCAATCGACTGCGGAATAATCTGAGACCAATATAAAAATGGGTTATGATAAGTCAATGAAGTACAAATCTTTGGTGTATGTTGTTACTAGCTATATTGAAATCAAGTTTGGTGACTAGCCTTAAAGCTGTGGAAGATATGAGATTTCCGATTTTAAAAGGCGGGTTGTATGGGTGTGCGTGGCATACAAATCAGCTACCCTCTCACCAAATTTGAAACCAGCTACCTTCGGCGTCAGAGTATAAAAATTAAAGCAGCATTAAAACATTGAACATTTAAAAAATTAAATTTTTCACAAAATTATTGACTTTTATCCCGTACTGCACTGTAAGGCGCGGTTTAGAAATGCTGTATACTTATAGACGAATAACTTTTTCAAAATTAGAATCACTTCTGAAACTATAGATCAGTGATAGTGATAGTGATAGTAGTAATGTTATTATTTTGTTGTTATTATCGCTTATTTATTTATCTCTTTTATTTGTACTATTTACAAATTAGAGCACAAGCAATCAAAGCTTAAGCAACAGGGTTCGCTACAAACAAGCAACGGACGCTTGTCGCTGGCGGCTGCGCCAGTTCAACCAACAAGCACAGAGTCGTTCACTTGCTCCGACAGCACACCCGAAGAACCCACTATAACTGACATCAAATGTAGCTATTGGCTTCTTTACTTTTAGTTCTATACCCAGAGCTTTTCAATGTTTCAAAAACTTAACTTTTTCTTTCTCTTTATGCTAAGCGCTAATGCTAAGCGCTAATGCCATCTGGCCCTTTAAAGCGCACGGGTATTCAAGTAAAAGCCCCATAATGAACACAAGCTCTCAGCACTGCTCGAGTCAATTTGCAAATTCAATCGCAGCTCACTGCGCAAAGTTCGCTCTAACGATTAGGCCGCGTGCTAAGAATTTTACATATTTACATTTTGGACCAAATGTGGCGTTATAAAATAACGGTTCCATAAAATTTAAGAAAACAAAAATAGGAAGAAAAAAATCAATTGATAAACTACCCAACAATACATAAAACTATAATCTATTATCGCAACTTTTTATGGCCAACAAAAATCCAAAACATAATTAAATATAAGTGTCGCTCATCTGTGCTGAGGCAGAAAAACTATACTACAGGGATGTATTGGGTAAATTTACATTTTCTATCGCGGAAGTCACTTTAAAGTAACTTAAATAAACTATATTTTATCTCGTACGATTTCGCACTTTCAACTTAAAACTCACATGAGTATTGAGAAGTTGTTCTTCTTTAAAAAGACACGTATTAGTGACTTGTAAAGGTTGATTTATGATGTTGATTTATACTGTCAAAAAGATGAGCAATAATTAGTCTCGTGATGAAAGTTTTTATTTTTTAATTGGCAATGTGCCCTTAAAGTTCGGTGAAATTTTACTTCTGTACTTTTTCCCTTTCATAAAGATTTCTTGATCAAAAACAATGTTCATATCATTATCGGTTGGCTAAGCAGATTTTAAATATACTATTAAAGTGATGCATGGAATGCTTTCAGACCCAGCTTCTGTGCTAAAGCAAGTATTTAAAATGGTTTGCTGAATGCCACTCACCCATCTCTGCCCAACGCTACACCGCGTTTTAAAGACTTGATTGCTTGTATCTTATGCTGGTTTTAAGTAAGAGTCACAATTTGGTGTGAAAATAGCTGTTAAGGTTTAGGGTCAAACAATTTTTGAAAGCCACGGCCATCCATCCCACCTTCATATCCTTTTTGTAAAAAAAACCATTTACTAAATGTTTCAATACTGTTATCAGAGTATTGAGTAGTTTTCACTTATTTTCACTGACCAACAGAGACAATACAGGTAAGAAGGTTTTAGTCGAGAAAGCTCGTTCAGGAGATAACCTTTATTGGGATAATGCATGGTGACCTAACTACAATCTGTATTATCTTAGGTATTTCTCAAACGATTTCAATAAAAATTTAACGGATTTTAAACAATTTTTCAAATTTAAATTTTGGTGTCGTCGAACATATATCGAAAACGGAAAGAGTTATCGACAATTTGAAACAAACTGGATTTTCCTATGGTATAGGAGAGCTTCAAATAGCTAAAAAATCAAAAGTAACAGCCTAACAGAAAATATGAATGCAAACTAGCAATTCGCGCTTCTTGGCGATAAGCTAGCGTCACTTCCGCGATAGTAAGTGTTTGCTGGGAGTATTTGCTAAAGATGTTATATATTCACACACAATCACAATAGAAAACAAGTAAAAAGGCTCTAGTCGAGAAATCCCAACGATACCCTGAACCGTATATCTTACGCGCACAGTCAGTGCTTGCAAGTATGTATGTGTGAGTGTACGCGCATATTGCATACTGCATACTCAACTTCAATGTTCCATATCTCCCGTGTTTTTTAACCGATTTCAAAAATGTTTCACAGATTGTCATTATTTTGTTTAATTATTCAAATGTTTTCTCAAAGTTTTCCAAATTCAATATTTTTTTGTTATCGATCCCATGTGTATATCGGAAACGGGATGAGTTATCGAAAATCGAAAACAAACTTAGGATTAGGCGAGCTTAAGTTCCAAATCTGGAGTATCTAGCTCTTATAGTCTCTAAAATAGACGCGTTCATACATACAGACAGACGGACGGACGGACATGGCTATATCGACTCGGCTGTCAAGAATATATATATTATTTATGTGGTCGGAGATGCTTCCTTCTGCCTTTTACATACTTTTTCACAAAACCATTATACCCTTTTTATCCATTTTTAATGGGTTCAGGGTATAAAAATGCTATGTGTTTTGGGACACTGATATATATTTACCCACAAAAATCTTTTTCAAACTTAAATAAAAGGTACTTCTATTTCAAAGTCGAGAAATCCCGACTAGACGAAACCCTGATCCCTATACCTTACTCATACAGTCAGTGCTTGCAAGTATGTGTGCGTGTGTGTACGACCATACTGCATACTGCATACTCAACTTCAAGGTTCCATATCTCCGGTGTTTCTTAACCGATTTAATTAAAAATTTCACAGATTGTTATCATTTTGATTAATAATTCAAACGTCATCTAAAATTTTTTCAAATTCAAGATTTTGTTGTTATCGATCCCATGTGTATATCGAAAACGGGAAGAGTTATCGAAAACAAACTTGTACTGCTAGGGATTAGGCGACCTTAAGTTCCAAATCTGGAGTTTTCAGCTCCTATATAGTCTCTAGCTCATAGTCTTTGAGATCGACGCGTTCATACATACAGACGGACGGACAGACGGACATAGCTATATCGACTCTGCTGTTGATACTGATCAAGAATATATATACTTTATGGGCTCGGAGATGCTTCCTTCTGCCTGTTACATAATTTTGCACAAAATCATTATACCCTTTTTTCCCATTTTTAATGGGTTCAGGGTATAAAAAGGCTGAAAATTTCTTATTATTCGAGAATGCGCGTCTTGCAGTATTTTCGTCATTGCTTGTACTGCTTTCATTATGATTGCGTGTATGGCAGCGGTCGGGGAACCGGGGTAAATTACCCCAAATGGGGTAAAAGTGAAATTTCTGGGGGTCATGGTCATGATTCAGAAATATATATTTTGAATTTTCTATTGTATTGACCTTTTTTTGCTCTTCGCCATGGGGTAATTTATTAAAAAGGTAAATATTTAACCATTTTCTATTCCGTTGAATTTTACTTTTTGCTCATCACCGTTGTTTAATGCCAACTTACACAACATCATGGGGTAACGGCAACTTCCACAAGAATATTTTGGGGTAATGGCAACTTACATAACAATATTTTGGGGTAAAGTCAAGTTTGACAAAAAGTTTTGGGGTAATAATTCAAATTCCCCGACCCTTGGTGTGTGGTCTAGTTCAGCCCACAATGACGCGTTGAACTTCTCATCGCCTTTGAAGCGCCATTTTATCAACTCAATTCTATCCAAAAATATTTCCATATTTTAAATTCTCCGATTTTACATAAAAAACCGGCGATTCGGGGCTTGTTGTTTACAGCAACTGAATTATATTTGCCTTACCTGACTGACATGAATTGATTCCGGCTAAGACATTCCAACTCAATTAATTCGATAAGGCTGATTTATTAATTCTAAAGAAATGATTGTAGTTACAAAACGCGAAAGATCAAAGTCGACACATTCGTTCGATTGAAAGCGTTGCTTGTACGTGATCTGACCTGTAAGTAGAACAAAACCCTAGCTTTAACAATTAAAAGGCAATTTGTTGCGTCTGAGAATATATCAAGAACTTCCTTTTACATTGCAAGTATGCGGCCAGCTGTTTCATCCTGCAAACATTTTAATGAAACCTGTGCTTTCGCTTCAAAAATTAAAACATCTGATGGTCTGCATATTAGTTTTGATTTCATTATTTTTAGCACCGTTTATGTTTCCACTGCTCCCATCTTATTACAACGAATTTTTTGCTTAAACTGAAGCAGCATGCACAAGAAGTCATGTAAAATGTCGTTGTTTTAAAGCCAGCTCAGATGCTTAATTCCTTTGCAGGCGATGTTTTAAGTGCTTGCATTGTTTTTCAAATCCTCTGTTCTTTGGACAGCTTCTATCAACAATTTTATAAGATACATATGTATATATGTTTTGTACATCAGCTGCGCGTTTATTTTTGCAATAATCTTCAAGCTGCGCTGCATAAAAAAACACCAGAAAATGGGACAAAAAACGGGCAAAAAGGAACAGTGCATTCAAGAGGTCAAACGATACTAAGCATTGGCTTGTTAACGCGCGGACCCGAATTTACAAAGTTAGTTATCGTGGAACGATATCGTTTCGTAGTCCGATGCGAAACCATGGTTCTTTTGCGCTTTCAATTGTGAACAATACCATATTTGCCATTCATTAACTATGTACAACAGCTGACAAAATCATATCATGCAACTTATGTTTCTTGGCGGGTATAAAAATTACAAGATATAACAAGTAAGAAGGCTCTAGTCGAGAAATCCCGACTAGACGATACCCTGATCCCTTTACTTTACGCGTACAGTTAGTGCTTGCAAGTATGTGTATGTGTGTACGCGCATAAAAATTGATTAAAAATTTCACAGATTGTCATTATTTTGTTTAATACCTCAAATGCTATCTCAAAGTTTTCAAAATTCAAGATTTTGTTGTTATCGATCCCCTGTGTATATCGGAAACGGGATGAGTTATCGAAAATCGAAAACAAACTTGTACTGCCTAGGGATTAGGCCAGCTTAAGTTCCAAATCTGGAGTCTCTAGCTCTTATAGTCTGGCTCTTATAGATGGCTCATACATACGGACGGACAGACGGACATGGCTATATCGGCTGTTGATGTTGATCAAGAATATATATACTTTATGTGGTCGGAGATGCTTTTGCACAAAACCATTATACCCTTTTTCCCATTTTTAATGGGATCAGGGTATAATAAGTCTTAAAATATAATTATTCGTACGCTTAAATATAACTCGATTAGCTCACATACTCAACCGATTTTAATAAAAATTTTACAGATTGTTATCACCTTGCTTAATGTTTTAAACGCTGTCTCAAAGTTGTTTAATTAAGATTTTGTTGTTACCGTTTACATGTGTATATCGGAAACGGGAAGAGTTTTCGAAAATCGAAAACAATCTTACTGCCTAGGGATTGTGCGAGTTTAAGTTCCATATCTGGAGTCTCTAGCTCTTATAGTCTCTGAGATCGACGCGTTCATACATACGGACAGACGGACAGACAGACAGACAGACGGACATGGCTATAACAGCAAAATGAAGTTTTTATTTCTTTGTCTCACGCATGGCACACTTTGAGAACGAGTTGACAAAGCAGTAGCGGCGGGGTGGGGGGGGTCCTTATTCCCCTTGCCCGCTTTCCCACGAGCTCGCGAAAGCCGTGACGTTTTCTGTTAAGTGGAAGGGCGCTCTGGGATCGTCTCTTGTATATTAACATTATCTTTGAAGTTAACTTGCAAGCGACGTAAGGAAACTATTCTCCATAAAATAGCTACTTGTCGGTCTGACGTAGAGGCTCTTACAACCCCGCGATAACCTACCTAATCGTGCTTGTAGGTACATGTTTGCCAATTATTGATTCAACATCTAGTCGGGTGCATTGCCAGGGCGATAAAAAGGAAGACAGTAGGTACTTTGTCAAGCTGCTATGGCATAATACAATAAAAATCATTTGCGGTTGTATGCGAGCCGCAACGCACTTAAGGTTTCGAAAATTGAGGGGAACACGTCGCGCCGAATGGCCACCGCAGCGAGAAACTGGTCGGGTCTGGTGACGCTATGTTTGGGACAGGAACGCGAGAAGGTATGATTGAGTTTGTGATTACATTGGGCTAATAAAAGACATACATCGATAGTTTTCTGAATTGGCAATTTGATTGAAAATAACCAAATTTGTTAAAGTCACGCATATGATGATTGTTGCTGGGCGTGCTGTAACAGATCTTGTACAGAGTGCATGTTGCGTGTTGAATGTAATCCATATTTTTTTAACACTTTCGTTTTGTCACCATGCAGAGGCAGATAAGCGGCCAGCGCGTTTCTTTAACCAAGTTCACTGGAGTCGCAGCATTGGGTGCAACTCCAAAGGTAAGTGTACTGGTGCAAATTTTTCAAATTGGTTGTTACTTTTTTTCTCTGTTTGTGTTTGGACCAGGCAAATATTCGCTATTTACCCACCTATCGAATGGATCCTAAGAATCCCCTAAACAAGGAACGATTGGAGATAACCATTCGGGCCGTCATGGACAAGAATTTCAATGAGGATTATATGTTTCATCCGAAACAGTCCTTCCACTTAGCTGCCCAGGTCAGCGAAGAGATCAAAGAAAAAATTAAAATAATGGACTTCGATAGGTGGGTTGGATCTGGGATAACGTATGTATGTATATATGGCATCATAATCTTTCTGCTTGCTAGATATCGTTACGTGGTGCTGGTGTCCGTTGGTGAGTTACTTATGCAAAGCTTTTGCTCTATGGTTAATTTCCTATGGGATGCCGACAAAGATGGTTTCGTTACTTACTCTATAAAAACCCCAAAATATTTTGCGGTCTGCACAATATTTTATTTATATTTCGACTAAGTGTTTTGAACGATTGAACGATGCAATGATATAAATCATGGAAACCCACAATTGGTGTATATTAAATCTTTAAATATATTTGCAAGTATTATGATGTATATTTCGATAAACATAAACAAATAAATTATTTAAAAAATAAATCCTTGATTCCACACCAACAATGAGACAGGCTCATTTTAGTAGTTATTGTCAAAGGAAAGTGGAACTGAAAGGTCATTATAGAAGGTATAAGAAAAACAGGTTCCTTTCTAGCACAATCCGTACATATAATGATTTAAATTTGATAATTTTGAAAAGTATTGTATTTGTGTGCATGCACCAACCTTTAAAGTAAGTTTATGCATCTTATATTATTTTTGTTAAAAAATAGCCAAGATCATCATCTTCAGCGACTTTAGCAACAGACTAACATTTTGTGTAGCCAGTTTTTTATTACCCATGTCATTAGTACTTTCACACCTCCCAGGATGTCTGGGAATACCTAAATGTTTTCGGCCATTATCAGATCGCTTGGAAGATGAAATCCTCTTGCGTGTGAACGTGGTGGAGTCGTATCTGAACCAACGAAGCCCTTAATGTGTCGGCAGAGGGAATATTGTAAGTGAATGGGGTGCTTTGTAAATTGACCGCAGCTTGCCTTAAATTGTATTAAAATCTAGATCGTCTGTTAGCTTAACAGATTGCTATAATGTCAATCGCATAAACTAAAAATCAATAACATAAGTTCGCTTAAGCAATGGAAGCAGACAAATACGCAGCTTTAACTTGGGCAAATTTTAATCTCATTTATATTGCAACTTTCACGAAAAATTCCTTTCATTTTGCGAGTTAATATATAGCCAATTACAATTACATTATTGTCAACAAATAATTTGCAATTGTTAGAAAAATCTGTAGCAAACATAATACAAGTTGAAAATCAAAATTGCCTCGAAGGATGAGATTAAGGATCATAAATCTTAGTTAAACAAGATTGTTTTATTTTTATTCAATTTCATTAACCTTTGTTAAAATTCAAAAATCCAAAACAGGTGATTCCTTTTTGTAGAAACGGTGGTTTTCCGAATAAACATTTAATGAACAGTTGTTGTTGTCACAGGTCTGTTACAGAGTACGGAAATAGCGTCGACGTGATATGTCGTTGATGTGATGTGTCAATGACGACGAAATCACATTTACAACTTAACCAAAAACATATCTAATAGAGCAAGACATATTAAACTTATGAAATAATGATTGTTCTTTTAGTTTTAGTTTTTTGCTTAAAAATAAAAGTCAAGTCAAGTCATTAATTTTACTTTGTATTAGTGAATAAGAGAAAAAGTTATTTAGATTTCTTGTTCTTCAAGAAAATTCTTTGAAAAAATATATTATTTAACTATACATTTAATTCGATATCAAAGTGCTGTAGAGTACAAGTGGTAGCATAGTCGGGAAGTCATATTGCACAGCGTCATAGACAATACCATGGGTGTACCTTATGGTAGTAAGGCTACCATTTGTACTCAGGTACGAACTGATTGCATGGGGTAATAATGCACAGCAACTAATGTATCTCCCACCTCAGTAGCTTTGCCTTAAACTCTTCTCGATTCTGATAGTTCAAAAAACTAACAACTTCCCTCCTACTTTGCTATCAGAATGAAAAAGGTCTTTGTAGTAATCTCAGTAGTTTATACCTTAATAGCCTTTCTTTTCCTTTTCATGTCATTGCCTTCACTGAGACTTTGTTAAGGCAAGACATTCTTAGTTCTGAAGTTGTATGCAACAGATACTGTATCTATAGAAAAGACCGTACGCTTCGACGTGGCGGAGGTGTGGTTATTGCTGTTGATGAAAATTATTCTTCGGAGATAGTAATAGTAGGTGGTTCTATAGATATAGAATTTGTTGCTGTTAAGTTTTATTTTAATGGTGTTGGTATTTTTGTTACTTGCTCGTACATATCCCCTTCCTCCGATAACTCTGTTTACGATGCTCATTTGTCTACTATACTGTCCGTTTCTTGCATGCTTTCTGATCGTGATTTCCTTGCAGTTCTTGGTGATTTTAACATTGCTGAAGTAACTTTGATTTCTTGACCCGACTCTGGCGCCCTGACCCCCTCGGCACAGAATGATTTCTTGACTAACTTACTTGGGATATCAGTGAATCAAATAAATAATATGCCAAATTCTCTTAATAAAATGCTTGATCTGGTTTTTGTTTTGGATCCATCCTCCTCATCCATTACCCGATCACAACCCATATCTTATCCAGAAGATTTATACCACCCAACGTTGGAGGTGTCGATTACTTTACCCTACCGGGTGCTATGCCCCAGTAGAAAAAGTTTAAGCCGAGTACGTCAATTTCGGAAAACCGATTTTGCAAAACTTACTCGGCTTTTATCTTTGACTGACTAGTCTACACTCTACTGTTCTGACAATTTGGACGTGGCAATCAGTATTTGTTATAATGCTCTAAATTCATAATTAGATTTGTGTGTCCCTTATGGAATGCCAAACAGGTCAAATTAAACCTGTGTGGTTTACCAGAGAGTTGACAATTTTTAAAAATCGCAAATCGAAACTATAAGAGTTTTAGAAAATCAAGCTCTCCGTTAACTTGTTCTGCATACAAAACGCAAGTCATCGACACATCCATCAAACATATTCTTTGATGGAATGAAAGCCAACTCAGATGAGGCCATTGCCGATCTATTTGCTGAATTTTTTCAAACGACTTACAGCCCTTGTCTTTAACCAGTCGTTGTGCCTTACCCTTATCAGCTTAATGGCTCTAATTGCATTTTTATACCGCAAATCATAGAGAGTTCACCACTTTATGATCTTCAGGTTATAAAGCCTATATTTTCTCCAGGACCTGATGGAGTACCAAGCTGTATGCTTGGGTACTGTGCTCGTTACATACATTGTTTAGTTTGTCCGTGGAGTTATTATTAATTATAGGGGTATCTCCAAGTTGCCGGTTATTCCTAAGATTTTTGAAAAATTAATAACCTCTCATCTTAAACATCTTTGGAAATCTATGATTTCACCGTGCCAGCACGGATTCATGAAACAAAGATCTACCGCTACTTACTTGCTAAAATTCACATCAATCTTTGAAGTTAAAATGCAAACTGATGTTACTTACACTGATTTTAGTAAGGCTTTCAACTCTGTAAATCACTACCTTTGGGCTTTTCCAATAATCTTATTCTTTGGATTAAAGATTATTTAACTTTTCGAGCTCAGAGGATCTACTTTAATGGCTCAGTTTCTAAAGCGGTTCAGGTCACTTCTAGTGTTCCACAAGGAAGTCACTTTGGACCGTTATTATTCAAACTCTTTATAACCGACCTTCCGTCCGTGATAAATCATTCTCGGGTACTGATGTATGCTGATGATGTGAAATTATGCATATCAGCTGCAAGTCTTCTGTCTGGTCATAGACTGCAAAAAGATTTAGACATTTTTTAAACTTGGTGCAGAGTAAATTTACTGCATCTCAATTGCAGTTATTGCAAAGTTATGTCTTCTTATAGACAAATGCCCTTTTTAATATCTATATCACCTACCACTTGATCGGATTGATTTGGTTCAGGATTTGGGTATCCTAATGGACCCAAAGCTTAAGTTTGACAAGCATATAGCTTCAATAACAAATCGAGCATCAGGTACCTTGGGGTTCATTAAGCGCTTAAGGAATTGGACGACCCCTACTTAACAAAAACTCTGTATATGTCTCTTTGGATATAATAGAATCGGTGCAAAAATAATTCCAGCTCTTTGCACTTTGGGGTCTTAATTGGGATAATACCATCAACTTGCCTTCTTACCTTAGTAGTATGAAAATATATTTTATATGTACCCTGAACCCATCAAAAATGGGTAAAAAAGGTATAATGGTTTTGTGCAAAAGTATGTAAGAGGCAGAAGGAAGCATCTCCGAACCCATTAATTATATATTCTTGATCAGTATCAACAGCCGAGTCGGTATAGCCATGTCCGTCTGTCTGTCTATCCGTACGTATGAACGCGCCGATCTCAGAGACTATAAGCGCTAGAGACTCCAGATTTGGAACTTAAGCTCGCCCAATCCATATGCAGTAGAAGTTTGTTTTCGATAACTCTTCCCGTTTTCAATATACACATGTGATCGATAACAAAAAAATATTGAATTTTGAAAACTTTGAGATGGCATTTCAATAAGTAAACAAAATAATGACAATCTGTGAAATTTTGTTTTAAAATCGGTTAAGAAACACCGGAGATATGAGACATTGAAGTTGTGTATGCAGTATGCAGTATGTGCGTACATACAAACACACACACTTGCAAACACTGACTGTACGCGTAAAGTGTAGGGATCAGGGTATCGTCTAGTCGGGATTTCTCGACTAGAGCCTTCTTACTTGTTCTTCATCGCTTATACTTCTCGGCCTGCCGCTATATTTGAATTTGTTTTTGCTTTGTGTACGGACTGCTGCGTCGTATGTATTTGGCACTGGGAAAAATGGGAAAAAGATAATGGTTTTGTGTTAACGTATGTAGCACGCAAAAGGAAGCTTCTCCGACCCCAAAAAGTATATATGTTATTGATCAGTATGAACAGCCAAGTCGATGTGTAGTAAGTAGTAGTAAGTATAGTATAGAGTTCAGGGGATTTCGGGATTGTCGGGATTTCTCGACTAGAGCCTTACATATACATATGTATGTTTGTGTTTGTCTGTGCAGACAGAAACAAAAGTCGAATATTTAAAATCTCAACTTCGGCCACCACACAACGGCAAAATGAAGTACGACAGCGTTTAATCTTCGTCTGACGCATCACACGCTTCGAGCTAATGAGAATCCATGTACACTAAGATTCTCATTGGAGTTGACAAAGCAAAAACGATATTCGTTTTCCCAGGTGCTTATTTCAGGTTTTATCGTTTCTGGTAAAAAAGAGGGGTAGCTTGTTTCCAGTCTTGATACTTGACATTGTCATTTAGTTTAATGAACAAATCTTATTTGGTCACTCACTTATGAGCAATCAAACACTATTTTATAAGGATGTCTAATCTTGAGCAGCTTTTACAAGCAACAAATGCAAGTTTTATTAATATTGATCGCAACCGACAAGTGTACGCAGAACATTACAATACACTGCGCGACTCACTTTACAGCGAATTGAAAAAGGAGCCGCTAATGAAAAAATGGTTATGTGGACACAAATTGGGTGGTATGTAAATAAAACGCTTGCTGATAAAACTGCTAATGCCGGTGGAACCACGTCATAGTAAACTGTAGCCAGCTATCGGCGACAAAAGAAAAAACCGGACAGTAATTTTGAAGTTTCTAAATTTTAAACTTTTATTTTATTTAAATATTTATTATACCCTGAACCCATTAAAAATGGGTAAAAAGGGTATAATGGTTTCGTGCAAAAGTATGTAACAGGCAGAAGGAAGCATCTCCGGCCCCATAAAGTATATATTCTTGATCGGTATCAGCAGGCGAGTCGATATAGTCATGTCCGTCTGTCTGTCCATCCGTATGTATGAACGCGTCGATCTTTGACATACAGTATGCCCAATTAAGGTTGCGACAAGGCGAAAAATGTTGATTTTTCCACTTTAGAGATATATGGTCACCCTGGTTGTTGTTTTTTTTATTTTGTTTTGTTATTTTTTATAAGTAATTCAATCAATTATCTCTTAAACCTATTTAACAGAACTTAAAAAACATTAACATTAACAAAGAAATATTTAAAATACTAACAAAGGCACTAAACTCAACTGCCCAATAAATCTTGCGACACTCCGTTTTTGATGCATTTTCGTTGTGAGATTCGTATGAAATTCGTATGTACAGTTACTTTTAATTAAATTAAAAATGCGTAGATCCATAAAAGTCAAAATTTTTTTGCGCAGATCGGTTGCCAAAGAGATGAAGAATGATTGTGGAATCAACATATATCGCGAATGTGGCCTAAAAAAATTGTAAGTACCTACCCTTAATCTCGAGCTGTACAGTCGGTATAATAGTTTTGGTTTTCAATTGCTTTCAACGGCTGGCGCCACACTCTGCTGGGGCCATCATCATAGTATAGCATCATTTTGGATTCATCACATAATACCACGTCGCCCCAATATTAATTTGGCTGTCCACGTCAATCATATCAAAAGTTAAACGTGTCTAAACATGCTCCGTCGATATCATCGGTTTTTTCGAGCAGCTCGTGTTTTTTGGGTAGGTACTTAAAATTTTTTAGGCCACATTCGCGATATATGTTGATTCCACAATCATTCTTCATCTCTCAAACTTTTGGCATTCTTATTCTCTGGATTGAAGATTTTTTAACTTTTCGAACTCTGAGGGTGTTTTTTAATGGCTCAGTTTCTAAAGCGGTTCAGGTCAGTCAAGAAAGTCACCTTGGACCGTTATTAAACTGCAAATTGATTTAGACAACCTTCAAACTTGGTGCAGAGTAAATTTTTTGCATCTCATTTGCACTTAATGTAAAGTTATGTCTTTTTATAGACGAATGCCCTTTTTCAATATATACATTTTGGATAACCAACCACTTGATCGGATTGAATTGGTTGAGGATTTGGGTATCCTAATGGACCCAAAGCTTAAATTTGATAAGCATATAGCTTCAATAACAAATCGAGCATCAGGTGCCTTGGGGTTCGTTAAGCGCTGGTCGAAGGAATTCGACGACCCCTACATAACAAAAACTCTTTATGTCTCTTGTCAGACCAATTCTTGAATATGGGTCTTGTATATGGTATCCCAAATACAGGATTCATCAGGATAGAATAGAATCGGTGCAAAAACAATTTTTGCTATTTCGCATTCGGGGTCTTAACTGGGATAATAATATTAATTTACCTGCTTACCACAGTAGACTTTAACTAATAAATCTTCCCTCTTTTACTAATCGTAGAACAATGCTAGCAATAACCTTTGTCCACAAACTAATAAATGATGAAATTCATTATCCCATACTTATCAAACAAGTACCTATTAGAAATACTAGAAATTGTTTACCTTTAGCTCTTCAAGCTTGTTACTCTAACTATGCTAATACATACACTCCTATTTGCTTGTTAAAAAGAACTTGTCTTGTGTCATGTTGTCTACGTGTTTGCGATCTTTGTAAGCGCACGCTACGCGGTGCGCCCTCGGTCGGACAGGCGGGAGGTGGGTCGCTTTGTGCTTGGATTCGCGCGTTAACGAGCCGGTGCGTGGTATCTTTGGGCCACTTGAACGAAACTTTAAAATCTAATAATAACTTAATATCTTCGTCCCTGCATGCGTCGGAAAAATTGTCAAAACATAGTGGGGATACGCCCACAGAGCGGATAGATAATGGATAACAAGTCGATACGAAAAGTCTTGTTTGCGGATGAGTTTATATACGAAACTGATTTGCTATGCCTTGGAGCAAGTGCAACAACGAAAGAGGAATGGGAACAAACCATGGAATGCTTTTTATACCCTGATCCCATTAAAAATGGGAAAAAAGGGTATAATGGTTTTGTGCAAAAGTATGTAACGGGCAGAAGGAAGCATCTCCCCATAAAGTATATATATTCTTGATCAGCATCAACAGCCGAGTCGATATAGCCATGTCCGTCTGTCCGTCCGTCTGTCCGTCTGTCCGTATGTATGAGCCAACCGATCTCAGAGATTATAAGAGCTAGAGACTCCAGATTTGGAACTTAAGCTCGCCTAATACCTAGGCAGTACAAGTTTGTTTTCGATTTTCGTAACTCTTCCCGTTTTCGATATACACATGGGATCGATAACAACAAAATCTTGAATTTTAAAAAATAAAAAATTTTTTTTTTTGAAATCGGTAGAGAAACACCGGAGATATGAACGTTGAAGTTGAGTATGCAGTATGCAGCATGTGCGTACATACATACACACATACTTGCAAGCACTGACTGTACGCATATAGTATAGGGTTCAGAGTATCGTCTAGTCGGGATTTCTCGACACAGTGAATATAGTCGACAAGCTATCGCAAATAGGCATTACACTGCCAGATGAATTGGTTGTCACAATGATATTAGCAAGTCTACCTACATCCTATGAAAACTTTGTAGTTGCATTGGAAGCGCGTGATGATTTGCTGAAATTACACGCAGTCAAATGCAAGCTAGGACGAGCAGCTCATATGCAGCAATCAAAACGATAGCATACAGGCATTTTCGGCGCCCTCGGTAGGCAATAAGGGTAGACAGAATAACGGAGCGACGGCAGAAAGGCACCGTGATTTACAATGTTATAAGTTTCTGGAGTTGCTGCAAATTGAACGGCGATGTTTGGTGCGTCGACAGCGGCGCAACATCACACATGTGTGCGCATTGTTCGATGTGTTCGAATAATACAATGACAACATCGAACTGGCGGGAAAAAGATATATATTGGCGAGAGGCCGTGGTACAGTGGCTGTGCGCAGCTTGCGAGATGTTTAATATGTGCCAGAATTACAATGTAATTTTATATCGGTTGGGAAAGCAGCAGTAAATGGTTTCTCAGTAAAGTTTAGCCCTGAAGGTGCTAAGATATTTGATAATAAAGGCTTACTCATATAATCGGCCAAAAAGGTCAGCGGATTGTTTCTGTGTGAAGCAAAGGGCAAATAAAATTTTTTTTGGTATGTCACAAGCTAAGAATGAGTTTTTTAAATAGCATGAGCGTTATGGTCATTTAAATGTGCAAAGTCTGCGTGAACTTAAAAATAAGGACATGGCTCGAGGTTTGACATTTGATTCCACAGATGGACTTGTGGATTGCATAAACTTTGCATAAATAATAAGTGTCAAGTGAAGCCATTTGAAAAGTCGCACACAAGGGCAACTGAGTTATTGGATTTGATGCATACTGATGTGTGTGGGCCTATAAATAAAGCATCAATTGGCGGCAGCAGATATTTTCTCACTGTAATAGATGGAAAAAGTCGGTATGTACATGTGTATTTTATGATGCACAAATCAGAGGTGAGAAAATTATTACAAGATCACTTTGTAGTGCTGGAGCATCAGACAGGCTTGAAAGTAAAGTGTATCAGGAGCGATAACGGTACAGAGTACATAAATAAAGATTTTGATGAGTACCTTAGATCTGCAGGCATAAAGCGGCAACTGTCGGTTCCATACACTCCACAACAAAACTGGGTAGCTGAACGCTTTAGTAGAACCCTAGTTGAAATGGCAAGAACAATGATAAACGCAGCAGGCCTAAATGAAAGTTTGTGGGCGGAGGCAGCGTGCAGCGTACTTAAGAAACCGATCGCCCACGAAGGCAATTGATGGAAAAACGCCATTCGAGCTGTTTACTGGACACAAGCCAGTTATAAAACACTTGAGAGTGTTTGGGTGCATAGCAGTTGCACCAGATAAGGGCCAAATATATAATTCCAAGTGAAGGGCAAAAAGTATGTATTGCTCGGATATTCGAATACCTCAAAAGCGTATCGTTTGTATGATAAAAGCACAGGTGATTCAAACATCAGCAGAGATGTATATTTCATAGAGTGAGCCGAATGAAATAGCTGATATCACGACATTGATCGAAGAGACTAAACAGGAGGCAAATGAGGCGGCTACAGATCAAAACGATCCGGATAGCGATACTGAACAGGTGGAAAGCGACCAGCAAGAGAATAAGGCGGTTAAAGAGGACCCGGGAAGTCCAAATGATCAAAATGGATTGTGCGTTCCATGTCTTTTCGATTGGTTCGGGGAAAACTGGGGTGAAAGTGCGAAAGTGACAATTTCAAAAAATGAGAGTAGCTGGCGCTGGTAAAGCAAAAGGTACCACTTATTTAGCTGTTCCTGCTCTAACGACATCTTAAACCGATCCTCCATTTAAAAGTTTTTTTTAAATTTTTTTTTAATTGCTCGCAATGCATTTTTTGAGTATATCGAATATACGCAAACACATCTAAAAGTAACTCCAGTTTTATCCCCTTTACAATTTGTAAGTGTCCCCCCCGTTGGCTGCCACTTTGTCGTGGTGGGGGGGCTCGACTCGGAGCACGCCAAGCCAGATGTGCTTCCTTGTCGCTAAGAGCAGTCCTAGGGGAAGAAACCCCGAAATCAAACCAATAATGAGTGTTGAGAGAAACAAAAAAGTTACGGTGCAGGGGGTCGGATCCCCAGTACCGGCGGCCGTCAGGGGTGTGCAAGCGGGCCCCGGGGGCGTCGAAATCCAGCGACCGCAAAGCATCAGAGGTGGACCACTTGGCCTACGGTGCTGCTAAAGAGACAAGGGCGGATGAAGTGAGACCAACTCGAGGTGCCACAGCACTGAACGGGGATGGGTTGGCTGCAACGATGGGCTCCAGACTGATCCCAGTCGCCTGCGAGGCAGAGGAGGAGGGTTACCGACCCTTTCGGAGGAGCTCAAAGGTGCAAAGGACTCCACCCAGTGTCCAAGTGCCTGAGAGGAGCGGTGAAGCGGATGTTGCCGGTGGAGTCGAGGAGTTGCTGGTGGACATCTCCACACCCGGACCTTCACCAAGTCCCAGGCTTGGACCGGCCCAATCCAGCCCAACTGAGCGAACGGTTGTCACCGTGGATGGAAATGGCGAAAGAAAAGGTGTGGAGACCGGGGAGCACATTCCCTCTGTGGTCTCGCAAATTGCGCGGGTGAAGAGCGAGGAACAGTCGCAGATAGCAAGGTGCCTTAATGCAATAGCCAAAATGAAGGCGCAGCAGCAAATAGGCAAAAGACCACGTCAAACGACATTAAACTCGGTCTGGCAATTCTGGAGGACGCCTTTTCGGCCATGCAGTCCTACAGGACAGATTGGATGGGCCTCGAGGAGAAAGCAAGGAAGATGGCGGTGCCTACAGAGAAGCGTTTAGCATCAAGCCCCGCGGGTCTGAACGCCGTTAAACGTATTAGGACTGCTGAAATCAACCCCGAGCGTGTGGTCGTCTCGAAAAGGACTAAACGGATGGCGAAGCTGGCAGAAAGAGGGATGGCTTCGGAACAAGCAACCTCGGCCAAAAAAAACGTCCCTCTGAAAAAGCAAGCAACCGGAGGAAAAAAGAAGGGCAGGAGCACCGGCAAGGCACCAACGGAAGCTATCCTGATCCGACCCGAGGGGGACCGGACTTACGCCAATATTCTGAGAGAAATGAAGGCTAAAGTGAACCCGGAAAGCTCGGGAGTGCGGGTAAGGAACATCCGGGAGACTCGAACTGGGGGTGTCCTGGTGGAAATTGGAGCTTGCACCAAGGACAGTGGTGTCTTTCGGGAATCGATTGCGGTGGCGCTTAAGGGTCTGGCAGCTGTGTCCTGCTTAGAGCCTAAGTGTGCCGTGGAGATCCGGGACCTTGACTGCCTAACAGAGGTAGTGGACATTAAAGAAGCCCTTAAGCGGGATATGCCCAACATCGGGGATGTGAAGATTGGCCTAATCCCTAGAATAATAAGAGGGCAAAAGATGGCGGTGGTAGAGATGAGTACGCGCAACGCATCCTACTTCCTGGGGCGCGGAAAGATCCACATTGGATGGATTAACTGCCGAGTGCGGGAGCGTACATCGGTGACGCGCTGTTATAAATGCCTGGGATACGGGCATTTAGCTAATGGGTGCAAAGGACCTGATCGCAGCTCCTTGTGTTATAAATGTGGAGTAGCCGGTCACAAGGCCATGACATGTGATGCGCCAGCACGCTGCATTATCTGTGCAGACAATGGCCTAAGCGGAGATAACCTTGAACACAAAACAGGGTCCGGGAGCTGCAGAGCGTTTAAGGAGGCGCTCGGATGGGCAAATAAGAAGATATCGCAATGATTCGTGTTCTTCAAGCAAACACGAAGAGGAGCCGAACTGCCAACGATTTGCTCCAACAGTTGGCAGTGGAGAAGAGGGTCGATCTCTTATTTTTAAGCGAGCAGTACCGGAGTAGGGAGCCCTCCTCTTGGTACTCAGATCTTCTTGGTACTGCAGCCGTCTGGGTGCTGGAACCCGGGAATGCCCCTGTTGCCGCTCACGGTTGAGGTAACGGGTTTGTCTGGGTGAGGTGTGGGACGACAACTTTTTTCAGCTGCTATCTCACGCCGAATCAGTCGAGCCAAAGCTACAGACGCCAGCTAGAGGGCCTTGAAGACGCGGTGATGGCGTCTTCAGGATACAAAGTGGTCGCCGGAGACTTTAACGCGAGGGCGCTGGAATAGGGTATGCCTTACCCCCACGCCCGGGGTAAGCTCGTTATGGAGATGGTAGCGAGAGCCGGGCTTCTGGTTTTGAACGATGGGAACGCGACGACTTTTCGGCGACCGGGATACGGGGAAACAATTCCCGATGTCTCATTCGCCTCGGAGAACCTCGGGCCGCTCATTCGAGACTGGCAAGTCATTGAAGAATACACCGGTAGTAACCACCAATACATCGTGTTTGATGTCAACAACGGTGGTCCCTACCAGAGGGTAACTCCCAGAGCATTCGCCAAATGGAACACAGCGCGGTTAAGGACCGAGTCTTTTGAGAGGGAATTAGCGAGGGGTGCGGCAAGGTTGGAGGAGGGTAGTTAGAATAGAGAAGTAGCTGCAGAAGCATTGGCTACTTCAACTATGAACATCATCAGGGCTGCCTGTGAGGCTTCTATGCCCAGTAGTAGGCCCCGCCACGAGAAAAAACCGGTCTACTGGTGGAGACCAGAGATAGCAGAACTGCGCAGGAAGTGTCATAGGCTCCGTCGTGTCGCCCAACGGGCGAGAAACCGAGCCGAAGCGAACGAGAAGTCAGCGGAGCATAAGGCCGCAAGCACCCGATCAGACCACAAAGGGAATGGAGCCAGATCGAATAAATTCCTCTTTTCACACAGGGAGAACTGGAAAAAGCGGTTTTCACGATGAAGGATAAGAAGGCACCTGGCCCGGATGGGATACCGAATGAGGCTCTCAAGCTGGTCTATCACCAGAACCCAGGACTGCTTCTGCGCATGTACAATGCCTGCATAGCGGATGGAGTTTTCTTCTCGCGTTGGAAAATTGCAAGGTTGGTGCTCATCAGCAAAGGAAAGGGGGATCCGGAGTCTTCAGCGTCCTACCGTCCGTTGTGTATGCTGGATACCGCTGGAAAGATAATGGAGAAGCTGATCAAGGTCAGATTAACGACAGCAATTCGTAATGCCGGCGGACTCTCACCGAGGCAGCACGGGTTTAGGGCGGGCCGGTCCACCAGAGATGCGGTCCTTGACGTAGTCGCAACAGTAGAAAGAGCAAAGGAGCATAACCGGTTCTCGCGCCGGGTGGTACTCCTTGTGACCCTCGACGTAAACTCGGCAAGATGGATAGATATGATGGAGGCTCTGGAGCACAGCTTCGGTGTCCCGGCATATCTACTCCGAATAATCGACGCCTACCTTGCGGAGCGCGGACTCCTCTATGAGACCAGAGAGACGTTCGCAGAATGGAGGTCACAGCAGGGGCGGCGCAGGGATCCATCCTAGGACAAGACCTTTGGAACGCCACCTACGATGGTCTTCTAAGACTGGAGATGCCAGAAGAGACGTGCTTAGTTGGGTATGCGGACGATGTTGCTGCACTGGTAGCAGCACGAGATCTGTAACTAGCACAGCTCAAGCTCAACCAAGTGATAAGGACTGTCAGTAGATGGATGGCGGAACATGGGCTATCACTGGCGCTGAACAAAACAGAAGTGGTAGTCCTGTCCAAGAAAAGGATACCAACGATAATCTCGGTGAGAGTCGGGGAGGCTACGGTGATGTCGAAGCCTGCGGTCAAGTACCTTGGTATAACGATAGACACCAAGCTGAGCTTTTTCCAACAAATAAAACAGGCGGCAGACAAAGCTGCTGGTGGCGTGACTGCGCTCAGTAGGCTAATGGCCAATGTAGGGGGCCCGACTTCCAGCAGACGCCGCCTCCTGATGAGCGCAGTTCAGTCAGTGCTGCTCTATGGGGCTGAGATATGGGTCAATTCTCTTGGAAAAGAGATGTATCGGAAGAGGCTCGCACTGGTCCAACGAAGAGGGGCCTTGAGAGTAGCTTCGGCTTACCGTACGGTCTCGGAGCCTGCAGTGTTGGTGATCGCTGGGGTGGCACCAATACACCTCCTAGCTAAGGAGCGGCGGATGGTTTTCATGAGGAGAAGTGCAGGGGAAGGGGATATTGCCTCCCAGCAAGAGAGAGCCAACACACTTCGCGCAAGGCAGAATTATTGGGAAGGGGAAAGTAGGGGGAGATGGACTGATTACTACCTAACACAGCTTCTGTCGGGACATGGTTACTTCCGCCACTACCTACACCGAATGGGAAAGGCAGCATCGCCTGAATGTCTGTACTGCCCCGGATGCAGCAACAACGCTGAGCACACGTTCTTCAGTTGCCGCAAATGGAACCGGCAGCGCCTGACGCTAAGCCAGGAAACGGAGACAGAAGAAATCACGCCCGATAACATAGTTGACGTCATGATCCGAAGAGAGAGGAATTGGCGCCGTGTGGCCCAATACGCACAGAGAGTTTTGAGAGCCAAGAAAGCCGACCTGGACCGAGATTAAAGTGAGCTCGAGCCCGAAATAATGAGCAAGAAGAAGAGGGCCTTTAGGGCCACATGAGGGACCTTGCCTGAAGTAATGTGTTAAATAGTCCCAGGCAAGCGCCCAGGGTCAGTCGAGTGGGTCGACCACTGAAAGAAGAAACAGACAGATAGACTTATGCTTATAATTATACTCATACTTATAATCGTACTTATACTTATACTTATGCTTATGTTTATAATTGTACATATACTTATACTTATACTTACACTTATACACTATGCCTCGTTAAGTTGGGATACAAAATAAAATTTAGAAAAAAAAAAAAAAAAAAACAATTTGTAAGTGTAAACAGCCTATTAGACTTAGTCCTGTTTAATTGCATTCAACTTTCTGGATTTTCTATTTTTACAGATCCAATCTTGATTTTTTATTTTACACGTGGTTTTGTTACAGCAGCTTAATATCAAGAGTCAGATTGACTCCTCCTAAGGAAGTGAGTGTAAACACCTTAAAGCGTAAGAAGGGACTATTCTTATATCGATATCTTTTAACCATTGCTTGTGAGCTGACTTCTGCAACACTGCAGTGCCTGCCAGCCACAAAATCATCATTCGGTAAAGTGTAGAATTAAATAATGTTAACATTAGTTAACTTGTACACGTTGCATCGTGTAAGTTGCATGCAACTTTTTGACATCGATATATTCATTTAATGTCTTGTCACTTAGCCCTCTAGTTTCCAAGGACACCTCCAGGCGGGCTAATACTGCATTTACGCTGGGCAAAACGCCTTTAGAATAATTGCAGCTGTACCATTTTGGGTTAACGACTTAAATTAAACGTTGTCTAGGTCCGCTTTAGTTTTTGCCCAACGTCCAAAATTGTTCGATTAAACTATTATTGATTTAAAATAGGCTGGTTTTAGTATAGATTTTCGAAGACCTTAAGGCAAATCGCTAGCAGCGTCCTCAGTTTAAATTCACTTTAAATTAGATACCTCTTCATCGAGATTTCCAATACGACTTGCTTTAAATTTGTGTACACAACAAATAATTGTAATTCAAACTAATTATCAAAAGTTACAACCCATGCAATCGAAACATTCATAAAAACTCATAACTTCGTCTAGCATTGATTGCCCAACTTGCCTCGCCTTCAATCCAAAAGATGTATGCAACTAAGTTGCATGGAAGGTAGGTCTCACTTTGCGAATTATAATATCGCTAGTCTTCTGGTACATATATAGTCTTTAACAATCATAAATTACGTGGCTTTCTATTAGCAAAATAATTTTGAATATCAGTTCAGTAGATCCAGATCCTTTGACAAACTACTTAACTTTACCTCTAACCTGCATTGTTACGACGCAAATGTGAGAAGTATGGAACATAGTGGAATCGGGGTAAGGTACGTTGAATGATCGGACGAAGATGGTAATCCTCTGTGCTTAGGATCATTGTCCTGGTAAAATTTATATGTTGGCTTGCCAGCATTAATAATTTCAAATTTATTGGCAATGGCTACCAAATGTGTGCGGAAAATATTTAAATATTGTTGGGCATCCATTGTATTTTCTATAAAGCAATATTCTCCAAATTCTTTGCTTGAGATGCACCCCCAAAGCATCACAGACAATTTTCCAAACTTTACCATCGGTATAATATTTTTGGTTTCCTGTGCTTTTAACGACTTGCGCCACACTCTGCTGGGCCTTCGTTATACTAGTATAGCATCATTTTGGATTCTACACAAAACACCACGTCGCACCAATATGAATCTGGCTGTCCCACGGTGATCCTGGCAAATGTTAAACGTCTTTTAACATTCTCCGCCGACATCAACTGTTTTTTCGAGCAGCTAGAGATAAAAAGTCGGTTCCTTAATGGCTTTTCTGACACTTTCGAGTTATATGGAAATTCCAAATTCATTCTTTCTTCGCTTTCATTCTTTTCTCGCTACGCGGCTTCAAAAAATTGTAAACAGTTTTCCTGCAAATTGTAAACATTTTTGCAATCTCCGAGACCAATTTACTGATGGGGAATTGTAATTACCTAACATGTCGAAAAATAACCGTTTTTCCGGCACTTAAAAACCGTCTAAAGCTCTCCCGATAATGATTAAATTTTAACGACAAATTACGAAATTTTTAAGAAAAATTACTAACGCTGAGCGTTTTTATTTAAGATTCAAGATTTTGTTGTTATCGATCACATGTGCATATAGGAAATGGGATTAGGTTTCAAAAATTTGAAACACACTTGTATTGTTCAATCAATCTGGAGTCTCTAGCTCTTATGGTCTCTGAAATCGATGCGATCATACATACAGACGGACATGGCTATATCGACTCGGCTGTTGATGCTTATCTGCCTGTTACATACTCATGCACAAAACCATTATACCCTTTTTCCCATTTTTAATGGGATCAGGTTATAAAAATTGTCTAAGTCATTTTATAATTTATGACTAGACAGAAGAGTTGTAGCTGGCATGCATAATTTCACATCATCAGCACCCGTGAGTGATTTATTACGGACGGAAGGTCATTCATGATTAGAATAAATAATAACGGTCTAATGTGATTTCCTTTTGGAACCCCAGAAGTGATCTGGACCGCTTTAGAAACTGAGCCATTAAAATAGACTCTCTGAGATCTAAAAGTTGAATAATCTTGAATCCAAAGAATAAGATTATTTGGAAAGCCCAAAGGTTTGTGTATTAAAAGGAGGTGATTTACCGAATCAAAAGCCTTACTGAAATCAGTGTAAATAACATCAGTTTGCATTTTTTCTTGAAAGCCCTTAATAACAATGGATGTGAATTCTAGCAAGTTAGTGGTGGTAGATCTTTGTTTCATGAACCCGTGCTGGCACGGTGAAATCAAAGATTCACAAAGATGTTGAAGATGAAAGGTTATTAATTTCTCAAAAATCTTAGGAATAGCAGACAAGTTTGAGATACTCCTATATTTTTGAGCATTACATTTGCTTCCTTTTTTATGCAAAGGAATAATATAAGATTCTTTCCAAATTTTTGGGAAAGTGCATAGCTCCACGGACAAACTAAACAATTTATGCAAAGGATTTAAAAGTTTTAGAAATCATTTTGAAGTTTAGTTTTAGAAATCATTTTGAATTTCAGTTAAATGGTTATAATATATTAAAGCAGAATTCGTTGCGTTTTTATAGTTCATTTATTGGACGGTTCACATAACCAAATAAATTACGTATATAGCTGGCCGAACCGCTAATTTTTATTTTTTTATAATTTTACATATTTATTTTAACTTTTTCAGAAATCTGGTTTTAATGAATAAAACATATATGGTATAAATGTTGACAATATTTGCCGCACACATGCACACACATACACACACTTTAATGATGTACTCAGCGTTATTAGAATATTAATATGAACTTGAGTTCATAGTTGGTTTGTATATATATTTGTTGACACTTCAACGCACGAAAAACATAATGCATAATGTTAGGGCTTTAATTAATACGTAGGTAAACAGTATTAAAGATATACACAGCAATGACACAGAACTTGGAACTTGTTGAGAGCAACCATAAGAGAACCGATGTAACATTTGCAAAACCCATTTCAACAATTACAATTTAAAACAAATGCTACACGACATTCTCTTTTCGGATGGAATAAAATGAACACAGACATAGGAAAATATTGCAAGAACAAACTTTGAACAGTTCACTGCACAATGATGTATAGGGGAAAATTTCACCAACTTTTTAAACACACGGCAAATCCTTTTATTACATAGCAAGCAAGCAAGACTTGGCGAAGGATATGGAATCTTTATCAACAAAGCAACGATATTTAAATTAGAAACATATAATTTTTGTTTTAAGTAACTTCACTTACGGCTTTAAAGTGCCAACATATGATTATTATTATTTTTTTTAGGGGGCCCCTTAAACATTCAATAACTTTTTGCACAAAGTAATTTTTTGTTTTCACATATCCAAAATGCTCAGAACCAAATTTTAACTCAAAACTTATTAAACTTGATTAACACAATATACAAAAAAAAAATGGTTCCACAAAAATTCAAATTTACATTATTTTTCTATAACTGTTCTCTTATTTTCGTAGTATAGTTGTTTTTTTTTTTTGCAGAAATTGCACATTTAAAAATTTAACATTTTGCATATAAGTCATTTTCAAGCTTAAAAAGAGAACTTTACGTAAAACTTTACACTGTTTGTTTGTATACATTCGATTCATATACAACGAATGTAGATAGGTATTAGATGTTAAAAACTTTTGGCACAATTCTAGATAAAAAAATTTTTTTTTGTGATTTTTAAAGTGTAGAACTGAACAAACTTTACACACTTCAGAGAATCAGAATCATGAATAACGAAACCAAACATAATAATGATGTATACTACCAAAACTTTTGAGCGGTAGTGTAAAGTCTGCAAAAAAAATAAATACAAAAAAAATGTAGTTAAAAAAGTGAATGTTAATAACGTCCTGTGCATTTGTGTGTCTTCTGGTATTTCGGATCGTCAAATGTCTAAGGATTGATTTTTTCTTTTACCAATACATATACATTAGCGCGTATATATTGTGTGTGTCTGTGTATCTATGTAAGTCATCTATTTATATTACGTGTGCACAAATGGTTCTTTCTATAATGGTCCTTCGGCTTTATACCGTTGTTTTACCGATCACTGTGAAAGCAATATAAATCATTTCAAATCATAAGCCCACAGTTTGTCCATTGTCTTAGGCGGTGCCACCACGCACAACCACAATGACCAAATGATCTTCCTTCAAGCCCTCCTCGGTAAGGCTGTGACAGGTGCGCTTTAATAGATCCGTGGAAAAATCACACGGCGGGAATGCATAGAGCACACCTGTGGCCTCTGTCTCCTTGTTAAGCAAAGATATTACGCCAGCTGCTTCCTTCTGCTTTAAATAGGAGACGAGATTACGCAAAGGACGCGTTTGAACGCTAGCATCATCGCAATCGGTTTCCACCGTTGAACCAGCGAGTCCCATAAATATGGCATGCGATGATGAGGAGGCGATGCGCTTCTGCACATCCTCTAGTTTTGGCGGATCTAGGCGTAGTCGCTGTGTAATACGTAAATTGTGCTTTCCCTCCTCGTCGCGCATAAGCGAATCGACGATGTCCGTGTCGCCGTCTGTCAAATAAAATTTGGCTGGGAATAGTGAACTCTTTAGAATGAGCGCACCTGTCCAAATGGTGCTGCATTTGCGCGCCACCTCCGGCACAGTAGCCGCCGCTCCAAGAGCATCAATGTGACGAGCCGAAGAGTCCGAATCTGAACCGGTGGAACGTGCACGCTTGAGTGGTGAACGAGAACGTGAACGCTCGACACCAGGTTCCCGCGAGCCAGAGCGAGCGCGATCGTAAGATTCACCAGGCGGTCGACGCCACTCATCGTCGGCGCCACCCGGTGGCGGCACCGAAGAAGCGCCGCCCATAGCGCTCGGATGTGGTGGTCTGTGTACATCATTGTGGTAATGATACATACCACGCCCACGGCCGCGATAGCCGGCACCGCGTCCACGATATCCGCCACGTTGTGGATATGGGGAGTAACCACCGCGTGGAAGATACACAGCAGCCTCCTCATAGTAGGGATCATACTCAGGTCGTCTGTACTCAATGGCACTCTCGTCATATGACGGCTTTGAGTTTTTGAATGGTGCTACAGGCGTAGCACCGGGTAGTTCGGCGAAGTCAGTGCGCAAACGTCGCTCCGGGCCGCCTAGTGGAAAGCCACGCATCTCCTTAACAGCTGCTGTAGCTGCCTCAACTGTTTCGTATTGAATATAGGCATAGGGTTCGCCCTTCTGATATTCAATTTTCTTGATGGCACCAAAGCGATCAAATTCCCGCTCGAGCTGTGTCACGGAAGTCCAGGCGCCCAGTCCACCAATCCACATACGAGTGGCCGGTGTCACCTTGCCGTATCCGATCTTGCACTGGAACTTGCCAATGTACTGGCCGGAGAGTTCAATTTTGGCACGATGAGCCATGTCAAGATTTTGGTATCGTACAAAGGCGAACGCGTTGCCAGTGCCAGGAGGTGGTCTCTTGATATCAATATCATCTACCACGCCATATTTACCAAAAATACGTCGTAGCTCATCATCGGCAATGGTCACCTCCAGATTACCAGCAAAAAGTGTGCGCGTGGAGAGTGGATCATCTTCAGGCTGCACATGATGCAAATAATTAGGGAACTTATCCTTTTTGCTCTCGGGCTTCTCGTACGGCACATGAGGCCGCGGTGCCATTGGACGCATTGGGGTATACTGTTGGGGCGGCGGATGGCCATGCAGGTGATGTGGATGGGTGTGCGGATGGCCCCGATGAATAGGTGGACCGCGAGGCGGATGTGGATACTCATGGTGGATGGGTCGGTATTCACGAGGATGAACAGCATGAGGATGAAGGGGCGGACCATAGCGATCATACGGATCAATTGGTGGTCGTCGATGATCCAAGGGCACGACGGGACCCATCGGCGAGCGAGAATAGTGATATCGTTCATAGTCCGGTGGCGACATGGAATGACGCGGTCTAAAAATGCATTTCTGAATATTAATATGCAAGCGTATAAAGTAAATAAATCGGATCGCACGAAAAATTAGAAAAACAAACTTCAATTTCAATAAAATTACTTTACATTCATCTATTAAATTCTTTTTCGCTTTTATCTTTACATCTTTTTACATGCAATTTGTTTTTTGCTCATTTCGATTTCATGGCTTGTAATTTTCGATAATAATTTGGTTTTACGGTTATTTTTTTGGAAAGGTTCAAAGTAACAAGTCATAAATAATGTGGACAAAATTCAATATGGTATTGTTGCTATCGCAAAATAAACAACATGAAATCCTTTACAATGTTTGTCACATTCATTATAAGGACCGCGTCAAGCGTTGCAATAAGCGTGAATTAAAAGGAACACTGCCTACTTTTTGCTTAGCAGACTTTCAACGAAAAACACAAATTTTCAGCACGCAATTTAATAAAGAAGCAACCAAGAGCGAGCATCGAAGAGAAGTGGGGCATGATGATATTTAATATTCAATATCAACACTAGTGCACGCTCAGTGCAAATTGACTTCGACAATACAAATATATAAGTGCTGTATAATCGAAACTGATATCGAAAAGATGCAGACAACTAATTGCAACGGGTAAACCACCAGAGGTGCAACTCGAAGCCACTTTAAAACGAAAATAAAGAAAATGCAAACATTTAAGTGCACTGTGTAAAACAGGACTAAGGCTATGAAAAATATAAGGTTGTAACGATTTTATGTTATCGATTTTCAAAAAGCTTTTTCTATAAAGCTCTATTTGAGTTTTATCAAAACATGCGTGCCAGGGTGAATTTATATATTTAATATCTTCCGTTGTTTTTAACCGTAATTGATACAACTTTATTTTACAAAACAAGTAAGAAGGCTCTAGTTGAGAAATCGCTGAACCCTATACTTTACGCGTTAAGTCAGTGCTTGCAAGTATGTGTGTGTGTGTATGTACGCGCATACTGCATAAACAACTTCAATGTCGTTGTTTCGTTTACTGTTTCAAACGCATTCTCAAAGTTTTTCAAATTCAAGATTTATCGATCCCATGTGTATATCGAAAACAAACTTGTGTTGCCTAGGGATTATTCAAAATCATACATACGGATAGACGGACATGGCTATATCGACTCGGCTATTGATGCTGATCAAGAATATATATACTTTATGGGGTCGAAGATGCTTCCTTCTGCCTGTTGCATACTTTCGCACAAAACCATTATACCCTTTTTAACCAATTTTAATGGGTTCAGGGTATAAAAAAAAATTGACGGACTGTCGGTTAAACGGAAGGAAGTGTCTCGATCGACCATCATTCATTTGTACAACTATTTTATTTTTATTGGTGCATTGCATACGAATGTCAGAATTGCAACTCCTTTACAGCTAGGTCAGCGGTCGCGGAATAGAACATTTAAAATATATACTTTTAATCAATTACCCCAAAATTTTGTTGTGTAAGTTACCCCATAATGAAGAGTAAAACAAAACAAACAATTTTTTCAATCATTACCATTACCCCCAGAAATTTCATTTTTACCCCATTTGGGATAATTTACCCCGGTTCCCCGACCGCTGGTCTACTCCATCTCAAAGTTTTCCAAATTCAAGATTTTGTTGTTATCGATCAGATGTGTAAATCGGAAACGGGAAGAGTTACCGAAAATCGAAATAAAAAACTTGTACTGCCTAGGTGTTAGGCGAGCTTATGTTCTAAGTCTGGAGTCTTTAGCTCTTAGTCTCTGAGATCAACGCGTTCATAAATACGGACGGACAGACAGACAGACGGACATGGCTATATCGACTCGGCTGTTGATACTGATAAAGAATGTATATATACTTTATGGGGTTGGAGATGTTTCCTTCTGCCTGTTACATACTTTTGCACAAAACCACTATACCCATTTTTAATGGGTTCAGGGTATAATAATAGAAACTATACATTTTTAATTTGGAAAATTAAATAATTCATTAAAATTCATTGTTTAAATGGACATGTTATATTATGTTTAAAAAGAAAGTGGTAAAGAGATTTCAAATCTTTTTATTCAATCAAGAAAAAATTTATATTATTTTGAATATCCCAAAGAAAAATGAGTTCATCTTGGTCTGGTTTTCAATTATAATTCTACGAAACAAAAACTGTATATAAGGAACAATTTTGATCAAAACCGTCTTTATCAAAATTTTTATTTGCGAGGCACTTGAGGCTCTTTTAGGACTGCGACTGCGCATCAAATGGCTTTCGACAAAAATATTTCCGAATTTTTTTTTATTTTCGCAATTGTAATCAAAAACTTCTCAAAAAATTAGATGTTGCAATTTTTGCAGAGCATACCGGTTTTCGTGCGACCACTATATCTAAACACACTTACCTGTACTCTGGCCTGGTTGTCGACTTATAAACTGGCTCCACAATAGCCATCTTATCATAAATAATTAGACGAGGCTTGTGGTGCTTGGCCTCACGTGCATCCTCTGGCGTGCGAAAGCACACGTAGGCAACACGTTCGTCTAGGTCATGAGCAAGACGTACGCTGAAGTCACCAAATTTCTTGTACTCTCGATATAGGGTCTCCTCGATAAACTCATCAGGCGCCTTGGGCGGAAGTGCACTTACACAGAGCACCTTATAACCTGCGGGACGCTCGGCAGCCGGTGGACCGCGCATGTAGGGTTCACGATGCGGCGAACCATAACGACCGCGAGGACTCGGTGAACGATCCAAGCGGCGTCGCATGCGCTCGGGTGACATACGTTCGGGTGAGTCGCCCGGCACACCGCCTCCGTTATCGTAGCCACGACCCATGCTGCGCGAGTTTCTTACTATGTTGCCTCTACCCGGTGAGCGGGATGCGCTGCGTTTCATATTGTGAATTTTGACTGTTATGCGATCAAGTTCAGCTCCCTCTCTATGAATACTCATGAGCTGGGGCGGAATCTATAACATGCGTATCGGCTATTTCCTGTGACCGAGTCTACAATGATAATAAATAACTTTAACACAAATTTTTATGAATTCTGTTCAAAATCATTTAACATACATTTATACATCTGAGGATGTATTCATAAGTACGTATGTATGTATGTACAACTGTGTTCATAAGCTAATTTTTTAAGTGAAAATAAAGTGTTCACAACAAAAAGAAAATGGCGGCGATTGACTTGAACATCGAGAAAACCCAGGTAAAACAATTTGCAATTAACATTTATATGCAAAAGTATATATGCTATGATTTTTTTGTTTTTAAGCAACGCTGTTTTTTATTACTTACCACTTTTCGTTTTCGAAATACTACACTTGTATCTTAGGAGATTCTATGTATAAGCTATAGGAAACCCAACTTACTGCGGTTCGCAGTTAATTTATGTATTGACCAAGTGAGATGACATGATGCAGCAAAAACATCGATGTCAATGGCGTTTACAACATTTATCGATGAGTCCACAATAATTATAAAATCCAGAGCCAACCAACGAGTATGTCAACGATAATGTAATACCAAGATACGAAAATAGCTACCCCTCTTTTTTACAGTTAATATTTGCGCTCTGCGAATAAGCACCTATTAACCCTTAGTATTTCTCCCAGTTAGATTCTTATTTTTCTTCATATTTGAATTTGTTTTTGCTTTGTGTACGGACTGCTCATGCTGCGTCGTATGTATTTGGCACTGGGAAAAATGAGAAAAAAGGCTATAATGGTTTTGTGTAAACGTATGTAACACGCAAGAGGAAGCTTCTCTGATCCCATAAAGTATATTTATTATTGATCAGTATTAACAGCCAGTCGATGTACACACGCACACGCTGCTCAATGTGTTTTACTACCCTTTGTTAAAATATTTAATTAATATCAATGAAATTATTAACGTATATTTTCAATACAGGGACAAGTATTTGGATGCAAAATGTGTTTATTTTATGGTTAGTGATAATTTGGTATTTAGTCAATTTAATTCTGTTCAATAAGTCATTAATGATCTACCTAACTCCCAATATACACATTTAAGTATCTCACGTTTGGCCTTACAATTGCACAAAAATCATATGAAGTCTATACTACCAATTTGAGGCATAGCAAGCAGACAGAAACAAAAGTCGAATATTTAAAATCTCAACTTCGGCCACCACACAACGGCAAAATGAAGTACGACAACGTTTAATCCAAAAAGTATTCAAAGTAAGAGAGGAAACCAGAGTCGCACTCTTCTGTTAACTTAACATTTGTTAAAATTAATAGCACCTGGGGAAATAGGTATCACTTCTGCTTTGCAACTCATTCACGAAGTGTGCGGTGCGTTAGATAACGATAGTGAGCGGCCATTATTCAACTTTGTTTTGGTTGGTGGTCGACTTTTAGTTCTATCTGCTTGCTAATGCCTAAAATGGGAAGGCAGCATAGCTTTGTATGAACTTCGTACAATTGAATGGCCAAACGTGAGATACCTAAATATGACTTCCACCATATGTGCTTATGTATATATTGGCCACTAATGACTTATTGAAAAGGGTTTTAAATGACTAAACACCAAATTAACACTAACCATAAAATAAACGCATTTTGCACTCATATACCTAATATTAATTGTCCTTATATAACATTATTATATATTAAAAATGTCATTGACATTAATTAAATATTGTAATAAAGGGTATCGAAACAACATTGAGCAGCGTGTGCGTTTCAGCAACGACAACCGTCACGTGTTGTTTTTGTTATTATTTTTGCGTTCTGCCTAGTCCCGTTAGACGCAGACACATGCATACACAAAAAGACGGCCCAAGGCCACTGCAGCAGGCCGTCCGTAGACGATTTGCCTTCGACTTCAATGAGCATACAAACACAAACATACATATACATACTCATTGGTCGGCAACAACAAAATTTTAAAACACAAGAAAGAAGGCTCCAGTCGAGAAATCGCAACTAGACGATACCCTGAACCCTTTACTTCCTTCTGCCTGTTACATACTTTTGCACGCAAGCAATATACCCTTTTTCCCTTTTTTTTAGTGGGTTCAGTCTATAACAAGCAAACTTACTCTATTTGAAAGCAAAATAACCAGCAGCTCACCAATTTCGTATGATAAACTTTAGAAAATGTTCAATTTGTTTGCTAATTCTTTCTAAGGCACTCTTAGCTTACAAGAGTAAGGGAATGGATACATTGATATGTGTTCATGCTGCGAAATATGAATTAGGCTTTCAGCATAAACAGACAGTGGATATACAAAGCAAAATTCAATTCAAACATAGCGGTAGTCCAATAAGATAGACGAAAAGATAAAACGAATTAAGGGGAAACAGGTGCTAAAAAGCTTGAAAAATGTGAAAAGTTAACAGAAATTCGAAACTCTGGTTTCCTCTCTTACTTTACATTCTCATTGGTATGCAGTATGCGCGTACACACTCACACACACACACATACTTGCAAGCACTTAATGTACGCGAAAAGTATGGGGTTCAAGGTATTGTCTAGTCGGGATTTCTCGACTAGAGCCTTCTTACTTGTTTGAATTATTTTTGTTGTGAAATTCGTATTTATAGTTACTTTTGCTAAAAATAAAAACGCGCAGCTCTTGGTAATGCAATTTAAATTTAATAATTTGAATATAGAATTTAATCGTCAGCAGACAAGCGGATATCTTTCGACAGGAACCAGTTGGTTTATTACAACTCCAGCATCGATAAATCGGCCTCTGAGATTACAGAAATAAACTAGCAAGAAAGCTGTTTACATTATTTTAAGCCGCGTAAAAAACGAGGGAAGAATGGAGACGAAGCCTTCAACAGGTCGGCCGTGGGCAATAGCTCCAAGGGCAAAGCGAATTATGATCAGAAAGATCAATGAAAATCCAACTTTTGTGTGTGTCCCTTATAGCTCTAAAGTGGAAAAATCAAAAATTTTCACAGTGTTTACACTTAGTAGGCAAACTGTACTTACAGTATGTGAAAATACATCTTACAGAAAGGAATAATAAAACTTAAACAATCACAGCTAAAGAAAGTCACAGTACTACATTATAATTAAATTAGTAAAAACATATTTTTAGACAAACACATATTTATAATTGTAAAACATGTTTGGCGAGTGCTAAGAACACCGGTGGAACACCAAAAATTACCTAGTTGCAGCGTTGACAAAAAACCAATTTTCAAACCTTCATATTACACTTGTAAAACACGGTTTTTTTTTAAGGTTTTCCATGATAGGTGAATGCATTATTAATTTTTTATTAGTTGTGGATGGTTTGATGGGTTTGCGTTGGTTTGCATTGACAAAAGTTATAATTTAAATTTCGACCAAATCAATGAACCGCGCGCAAATTTTTGCTTTTGTTTTATTTTCTTCTGTATATCAAGAGTAGAAACAGTGTTAAGCTAATAATGGGCAGTTAACGATTCTGAAATATCCCACAACTGACTGGCGCAGTGGTATGAGCGTATCATCGCAAAAATTCCGCTAGAGCTGAGTTGCAAACAATCTTTTTTTATATTTTATTTAAATGATTTTTTTTTAATATAACTGAAAAATAAGTTTAACATTCATATTCATTAATATTCATATATTAATAAAGTTTATTAGCCAAAGGCATAACGGCTGCAGCTGGCTGCCAAACTTAGTCTAGATCAGGTCCGCTTTTATATGTATTCATGTGCATGTCGCCATCAAAAATAGACAAAACGCAACAAGGCACAAACTGCAAAGAGTGAAAATACCCTTTGTCCCAATACTCAGTTATGATTATTCAAATCACAAATACACATATATTTTTAAGATAGACAATTTATTCAAAGTATTTGAATACAATTAAGCTTTTTACATTAAATCATATAAAACTTGTTCTATTAATTATGAATGTCCTACATAATTACTGAAATATTCTTAAACATATATAATGAAAGTCATAAATATTTATGTTCCGTTAAGTTTCTCAATTACATTAAGTTAATTTAAAGTCTATACTGCCCTCCCATGTTCGGCAGAAGCAATAGTTTAAAATTGGCAAACTCACGTTAAGCGTCAAAAACAAGGGGCATCACACACTTTGAGATTTAAGGAAAGCTTTCCAATAATGTCCGACTACTTTTTTATGCCACTTCCCAAAAAAGGAAGGGAGCAAACCCCCCGATTCCACTAGGCTGCATTTTCCATTTTCCAAACTCAGTGATACAGGCGATTCCACTATGATTCCACTTACATTTAGCATGTAAAGAGTGTTACTGACACGCTTAATTTGTTACAAACAATGAGAATGTAAAGTAAGAGAGGAAACCAGAGTTTCTTATTTCTGTTAACTTTTCACATTTTTCAAGCTTTTTAGCACCTATTTCCCCCCAACTCGTTGTTTCTATTCGGTTATTTTCTCGGACTACCGCTATGTTTGAATTTAATTTGCTTTGTATATCGACTGCTTATGCTTTATCTCGTGTACTTTTGGCACTGTCTGTTTATGCTGAAAGCCTAATTCATATTTCGCAGCATGAACACATATCAATGTATCCATTCCCTTACTCTTGTAAGCTAAGAGTGGCTTAGAAAGAATTAGCAAACAAATTGAAAATTTTCTCAAGTTTATCATATGAAATTGGTGAGCTGCTGGTTATTTTGCTTTCAAATAGAGTAAATTCGCTTGTTATAGACTGAACCCACAAAAAAAAAAGGGAAATAGGGTATATTGCTTGTGTGCAAAAGTATGTAACAGGCAGAAGGAAGTAAAGGGTTCAGGGTATCGTCTAGTGGCGATCTCTTGACTAGAGCCTTCTTTCTTGTGTGTTAAAAGTTGTTGCCGACCAATGAGTATGTATATGTATGTTTGTGTTTGTATGCTCATTGAAGTCGAAGGCAAATCGTCTACGGACGGCCTGCTGCAGTGGGCTTGGGCCGTCTTTTTGTGTATGCATGCCTCTGCGTCTAACGGGACTAGGCAGAACGCAAAATAATAACAACAACAACACGTGACGGTTGTCGTTGCTGAAACGCACTCGCTGCTCAATGTTGTTTTGATACCCTTTATTACAATATTTAATTAATGTCAATGCAATTATTAATATATATTTATGTTATATAAGGACAATTAATGTTAAGTATATGAATGCAAAATGCGTTTATTTTATGGTTAGTGTTAATTTGGTGTTTAGTCATTTTAAACCCTTTTCAATAAGTCATTAGTGATCTACCTAATTGCCAATATATACATAAGCACATATGGTGGAAGTCATATTTAGGTATCTCACGTTTGGCCATTCAATTGTACGAAGTTCATACAAAGCTATGCTGCCTTCCCATTTTAGGCATTAGCAAGCAGATAGAACTAAAAGTCGACCACCAACCAAAACAAAGTTGAATAATGGCCGCTCACTATCGTTATCTAACGCATCGCACACTTCGTGAATGAGTTGCAAAGCAGAAGTGATACCTATTTCCCCAGGTGCTATTAATTTTAACAAATGTTAAGTTAACAGAAGAGTGCGACTCTGGTTTCCTCTCTTACTTTGAATACTTTTTGCTGCATACTGCGTACTCCAATTCAATGTTCCATGTCTACGGTGTTTCTCAACCGATTTCGATAAATATTTCACAGTTTGTCATTATTTTATTCTAATTCTAATGTCTCAAACGCCGTCTAAAAGTTTCCCAAATTCAAGATTTTATTGTTATCGATCCCTTGTGTACATCGGAAACGGAAAGAGTTATCGAAAATTGAAAACAAACTTGTACTGCCTAGGGAATAGGAGAGCTTATGTTCTAAGTCTGGAGTCTCTAGCTCTTATGTTCCTTGGGATCGACGCGATCACACATACGGACAGACGGACGGACAGACGGACATGGCTATATCGACTCGGCTGTTGATGCTGGGCGTACAAGAGAAGTATAAAGTGTTTTTGTTATATAGGGATCATCGAATTCCATCGACCAGCGCTTGATGAATCCCAGGACACCAGATGCTCGGGTAGAAATGGAGGTGATGTGCTTATCAAATTTAAGTTTTGAATCCAAGAGGATTCCCAAGTCTACCACCCATTCAATGCGATTTAGTGGTTTATTATCAACGATATAAAGGTTGAAAAAGGGAGTGTGCCTATAAATTGAGATATAGGAAATTTAAATTACACCAAGTTTAAAAGTTATTAAGATCTAATTGTAATTGTTTAGCTGACTGCAAAGATTTTGCCGAGATACACAGCTTTACATCATCGGCGAACATGAACACCCGTGATTGGCTTATAACTGAAGGGAGATCGTTTATGAAAAGTGTAAATAGTAGAGGTCCAAGGTAACTTCCTTGAGGCACACCAGAGGTAACCTGAACCTGTTTCCTTAAAGTTAACTAATCTTTGATCCAAAGAAGAAGGTTGTTTGGAAAGCCAAAGATTTGTAATTTATGGATCAAGAGATAGTGCTTAACGGAATCAAAAGCTTTACTGAAGTCTATATAAATAACGTCAGTTTGCATTTTATTCTGGAAACCCCTAAGTACAAATATATAAATTAATATATATGTAATAATAATTTCAGCACATTCAAGAAAAGCATAAAAATTAAAACAAGCCATTTCAAATATTGAAAAATAAACAAAGAAGCAATAATTAAAACATAAGCATAAGTTAAAAACATAATTAGACGTTTCTGCACGGTCTCGTTACTTTGTCCGAAAAATAAACATGTGCGGATATAGAAGTTGACAGTTTTGTTTTCTTCTCTGTTAGTAGATACTAGTCGATTTTACAGAGGTGTTACCAGGCCAATAATTTAAATAAAATAAACTATTTGCTTAGTGATATCTAGTATTTTTAACTTAATAATTTTAACAAAGATAATGTAATGAATAAAGATAGGAAACAAGCTACCCCTCTTTTTTGACAGAAACGATAAAACCTGAAATAAGCACCTGGGGAAACGAATATCGTTTTTGCTTTGTCAACTCCAATGAGAATCTTAGTGTACATGGATTCTCATTAGCTCGAAGCGTGTAATGCATCAGACGAAGATTAAACGTTGTCATACTTCATTTTGCCGTTGTGTGGTGGCCGAAGTTGAGATTTTAAACATTCGACTTTTGTTTCTGTCTGCTTGCTAATACTTCATATGATTTTTGTGCAATGGTATGGCCAAACGTGAGATACTTAAATGTGACTTTCACTATATATGCGTATGTATATATTGGGAATTAGGTAGATCATTAATGACTTATTGAACAGGCTTAAATTGACTTAATACCAAATTAACACTAACCATAAAATACTACGATTATGTAATGAAAATAGATACGAAAGCAGAGACCGTACGGTATTCGCAAAAAAAAAAATGCTGAGCCCTGTAGATTTGCTCGTGTTCTTCTTCTTATACTTCTCGGCCTGCGTCTAATTGGTATTCGTTTTTGCTTTGTGATTGCTCATGCATGCATACGTATACTTCTCGGCCTGCCGCTATATTTGAATTTTTTTTTGTGTGTGTGTGCACTGCTCATGCTTGTCGTGTACATGTGTGTAACTCTTATAGAGAAAAAGGGTATATTGTTTGTGTGCAAAAGTATGTAACAGGCAGAAGGAAGTAAAGGGTTCAGGGTATCGAATAGTCGAGATTTCCCGACTAGAGCCTTCTTGTATTTTGGTGTCGATGGCAAATCGTCAGCAGCTGGCCTGCTGCGTATGGGCTTGGGCCGTCTCTTTGTGTATGCATGTGTTGAGTCTAACGGGAAAAAAGCAAAACAACGTGCCGGTTGTCGTTACTGAAACGCAAACTCTGCTCAATGTTGTTTTGATACTCTTTTTACAATACTCAATTAATGTCAATGAAATTATTAATGAATATTTTTAATACAGGGGAAGTATATATACCAATATACAATATACCCTTTTCCCCTTTTTTAATGCTTTTGTTTATGCACAGAGACATGCATACACACATTACTTACATACATACCTTTTGGACGACACAACAAAATTTTATAACACAATCAAATTATTTTCCTTTTATATGAAATAAATCTATGATTAATACACATAATATATAATATGTATATATATAAATTCATTTATATATAAAAAAAACAAATAAAATAAAAATAATTAAGGAAAAAGATTTTTCATTACGAGGGTTTGATCTCTGTATATTCAGCTGCGTCACAGTCACGGCCGCAGAACTGACCTAGGACAAGTTTTAGCTTTACGCTTCTCGACACTTCTACACAAAACAAAAGCAAAAACGAATACCATATAGACGCAGGCCGAGAAGTATAAAAAGAAGAACACGAGCAGTCTACAGGGCTCAGCATTTTTTTGCGAATACCGTACGGTCTCTGCTTTCGTATCTATGTTCATTACATTACCGTAGGTCCGTACACAAAGCAAAAACAAATTCAAATATAGCGGCAGGCCGAGAAGTATAAGTAATGAAGAAATATAAGAATCTAACTGGAAGAAATACTAAGGGGAAAAAGGTGCTTATTCGCAGAGCACAATTATTAACCTTAAAAAAAAAGAGGTGCAGCTGTTTTCGTATCTTGGTATTACATTATCGTTGAGTTGCATCTTGTCAATGCGATGTTTTTCGGGATCAAAGATAATGTAATGAATAAATATAGGAAACAAGCTACACTTCTCTTTTAACAGAAACGATAAAACCTGAAATAAGCACCTGGGAAAACGAATATCGTTTTTGCTTTGTCAACTCCAATGAGAATCTTAGTGTACATGGATTCTCATTAGATTGAAGCGTGAGATTCGTCAGACGAAGATTAAACGTTGTCGCACTTCATTTTGCCGTTCTGTGGTGGCCGAAGTAGAGATTTTAAATATTCGACTTTTGTTTCTGTCTGCTTGCTAATGCCTCAAATGGAAGAGTAGTATAGACTTCATATGATTTTTGTGCAATTGTATGGCCAAACGTGAGATACTTAAATGTGACTTTCACTATATATGCGTATGTATATATTGGGAATTAGGTAGATCATTAATGACTTATTGAACATGTTTCATACGAAGATTAAACGTTGTCGTACTTCATTTTGCCGTTGTGTGGTGGCTGAAGTAGAGATTTTAAATATTCGACTTTTGTTTCTGTCTGCTTGCTATGCCTCAAATGGGAAAGTAGAATAGACTTTATATGATTTATGTGCAATTGTATGGCTAATCGTGAGATACTTAACTATGACTTCTATCATACATATACGTGTGTATATATTGGTAATTAGGTAGATCATTAATGACTTATTGAACAATGTTAAAATGACTGAATACCAAATTTACACAAACCATAAAATAAACATATTTTGCATTCAAATACTTGTCCCTGTATTGAAAATATATAATTGAATATTGTAATACAGGGTACTAAAACACATTGAGCAGCGTGATCGTTTCAGCAACGATAACCATCACGTGTTGTTGTTGTTATTATTTTTGCGTTCTGCCTAGTCCCGTTAGACGTACAAGCATGCATACACAAAAAGAGGGACCAAGGCACATGCAGCAGACTAGCTGCACATAAATTGCCTTCGACACCAATGAGCATACAAACACTAACATACATATGGATATGTACATACTCATTGGTCGGCAACAACAAAATTTTAAAATACCAGTAAGGCTCTAGTCGAGAAATCCCGACTAGATGATACCCTGAACCCTAAACTGTACTTACTACTACTTACTATAAATCGACTCGACTGTTCTTACTGATCAATAATATATATACTTTATGGGGTCGGAGAAGCTTCCTTTTGCGTGTTGCATACGTTTACACAAAACCATTATACCCTTTTTCCCATTTTTCCCAGTGCCAAATACATACGACGCAGCATGAGTCCACAGTCCATACACAAAGCAAAAACAAATTCATAGCGGCAGACCAAGAAGTATAAGCAATGAAGAAAAATAAGAATCTAACTGGGAGAAATATGAAGAGGAATAGGTGCTTGTTCACAGCAAAAAGTATTCAAAGTAAGAGAGGAAACCAGAGTCGCACTCTTCTGTTAACTTAACATTTGTTAAAATTAATAGCACCTGGGGAAATAAGTATCACTTCTGCTTTGCAACTCATTCACGAAGTGTGCGATGCGTTAGATAACGATAGTGAGCGGCCATTATTCAACTTTGTTTTGGTTGGTGGTCGACTTTTAGTTCTATCTGCTTGCTAATGCCTAAAATGGGAAGGCAGCATAGCTTTGTATGAACTTCGTACAATTGAATGGCCAAACGTGAGATACCTAAATATGACTTCCACCATATGTGCTTATGTATATATTGGCAATTAGGTAGATCACTAATGACTTATTGAAAAGGGTTTAAAATGACTAAACACCAAATTAACACTAACCATAAAATAAACGCATTTTGCATTCATATACTTAACATTAATTGTCCTTATATAACATAAATATATATTAATAATTGCATTGACATTAATTAAATATTGTAATAAAGGGTATCAAAACAACATTGAGCAGCGAGTGCGTTTCAGCAACGACAACCGTCACGTGTTGTTGTTGTTATTATTTTGCGTTCTGCCTAGTCCCGTTAGACGCAGAGGCATGCATACACAAAAAGACGGCCCAAGCCCACTGCAGCAGGCCGTCCGTAGACGATTTGCCTTCGACTTCAATGAGCATACAAACACAAACATACATATACATACTCATTGGTCGGCAACAACTTTTAACACACAAGAAAGAAGGCTCTAGTCAAGAGATCGCCACTAGACGATACCCTGAACCCTTTACTTCCTTCTGCCTGTTACATACTTTTGCACACAAGCAATATACCCTATTTCCCTTTTTTTTTTGTGGGTTCAGTCTATAACAAGCGAATTTACTCTATTTGAAAGCAAAATAACCAGCAGCCAAACAATTTCACATTATAAACTTAAGAAAATATTCAATTGGTTTGCTAATTCTTTCTAAGCCACTCTTAGCTTACAAGAGTGACAGAATGGATACATTGATATGTGTTCATGCTGCGAAATATGAATTAGGCTTTCAGCATAAACAGACAGTGCCAAAAGTACATGAGACAAAGCATGTGCAGTCGATATACAAAGCAAAATCAAATTCAAACATAGCGGTAGTCCGGAAAGATAACAGAAAAGAAACAAGCGATGAGGGGAAATAGATAGAAATGAAAAGCATCAAAAATGTTCAAAGTTAACAGAAGTTGACGACGCTGGGATTCTCTCTGTGTATTGAGTACTCTCTGGTTCACAGAGCGCAAATATTAACTGTAAAAAAGAGAGGTAGCTTGCTGCCAATCTTGATTCATTACATTATCGTAGAGTAAACTGTAGCCAGCTATAAGCGACAAAAGAAAAAACCGGACAGTAATTTCGAAGTTTCTAAATTTTAAACTTTTATTTTATTTAAATATTTATTATACCCTGAACCCATTAAAAATGGGTAAAAAGGGTATAATGGTTTCGTGCAAAAGTATGTAACAGGCAGAAGGAATCATCTCCGGCCCCATAAAGTATATATTCTTGATCGGTATCAGCAGGCGAGTCGATATAGCCATGTCCGTCTGTCTGTCCGTCCGTATGTATGAACGCGTCGATATTTGACATACAGTATGCCCAATTAAGGTTGCGACAAGGCGAAAAATGTTGATATTTTCACTTTAGAGATGTATGGTCACCCTGGTTGTTGTTTTTTATTTTTATTATTATTATACCCTGATCCCATTAAAAATGGAAAAAAGGGTATAATGGTTTTGTGCAAAAGTTTGTAACAGGCAAAAGGAAGCATCTCCGACCCCATAAAGTATATATATTCTTCATCAGCATCAAAAGCCGAGTCGATATAGCCATGTCCGTCTGTCCGTCTGTCTGTCTGTCCGTATGTATGAGCCAACCGATCTCAGAGACTATAAGAGCTAGAGACTCGAACTTAAGCTCGCCTTATCCCTAGGCAGTACAAGTTTGTTTTCGATTTTCGATAACTCATCCCGTTTTCGATGTACACATGCGATCGGTAACAACAAAATCTTGAAATTTGAAAACTTTGAGATGGCATTTGAAATAATGAACAAAATAATGACAATCTGTGAAATTTTTATTGAAATCGGTTAAGAAACACCGGAGATATGGGACATTGAAGTTGTGTATGCAGTATGCAGTATGGTCGTACACACACGCTCACATACTTGCAAGCACTGACTGTACGCGTAAAGTATAGAGATCAGGGTATCGTCTAGTCGGGATTTCTCGACTAGAGCCTTACTTGTTTTTTATAAGTAATTCAATCAATTATCTCTTAAACCTATTTAACAGAACTTAAAAAACATTAACATTAACAAAGAAATATTTAAAATACTAACAAAGGCACTAAACTCAACTGCCCAATAAATCTTGCGACACTCCGTTTTTGATGCATTTTCGTTGTGAGATTCGTATGAAATTCGTATGTACAGTTACTTTTAATTAAATTAAAAATGCGTAGATCCATAAAAGTCAAAATTTTTTTGCGCAGATCGGTTGCCAAAGAGATGAAGAATGATTGTGGAATCAACATATATCGCGAATGTGGCCTAAAAAAATTGTGAGTACGTACCCTTAATCTCGAGCTGTACAGTCGGTATAATAGTTTTGGTTTTCAATTGCTTTCAACGGCTGGCGCCACACTCTGCTGGGGCCATCATCATAGTATAGCATCATTTTGGATTCATCACATAATACCACGTCGTCCCAATATTAATTTGGCTGCCCACGTCAATCATATCAAAAGTTAAACGTGTCTGAACATGCTCCGTCGATATCATCGGTTTTTTCGAGCAGCTCGTGTTTTTTGGGTAGGTACTTAAAATTTTTTAGGCCACATTCGCGATATATGTTGATTCCACAATCATTCTTCATCTCTCAAACTTTTGGCATTCTTATTCTCTGGATTGAAGATTTTTTAACTTTTCGAACTCTGAGGGTGTTTTTTAATGGCTCAGTTTCTAAAGCGGTTCAGGTCAGTCAAGAAAGTCACCTTGGACCGTTATTAAACTGCAAATTGATTTAGACAACCTTCAAACTTGGTGCAGAGTAAATTTTTTGCATCTCATTTGCACTTAATGTAAAGTTATGTCTTTTTATAGACGAATGCCCTTTTTCAATATATACATTTTGGATAACCAACCACTTGATCGGATTGAATTGGTTGAGGATTTGGGTATCCTAATGGACCCAAAGCTTAAATTTGATAAGCATATAGCTTCAATAACAAATCGAGCATCAGGTGCCTTGGGGTTCGTTAAGCGCTGGTCGAAGGAATTCGACGACCCCTACATAACAAAAACTCTTTATGTCTCTTGTCAGACCAATTCTTGAATATGGGTCTTGTATATGGTATCCCAAATACAGGATTCATCAGGATAGAATAGAATCGGTGCAAAAACAATTTTTGCTATTTCGCATTCGGGGTCTTAACTGGGATAATAATATTAATTTACCTGCTTACCACAGTAGACTTTAACTAATAAATCTTCCCTCTTTTACTAATCGTAGAACAATGCTAGCAATAACCTTTGTCCACAAACTAATAAATGATGAAATTCATTATCCCATACTTATCAAACAAGTACCTATTAGAAATACTAGAAATTGTTTACCTTTAGCTCTTCAAGCTTGTTACTCTAACTATGCTAATACATACACTCCTATTTGCTTGTTAAAAAGAACTTGTCTTGTGTCATGTTGTCTACGTGTTTGCGATCTTTGTAAGCGCACGCTACGCGGTGCGCCCTCGGTCGGACAGGCGGGAGGTGGGTCGCTTTGTGCTTGGATTCGCGCGTTAACGAGCCGGTGCGTGGTATCTTTGGGCCACTTGAACGAAACTTTAAAATCTAATAATAACTTAATATCTTCGTCCCTGCATGCGTCGGAAAAATTGTCAAAACATAGTGGGGATACGCCCACAGAGCGGATAGATAATGGATAACAAGTCGATACGAAAAGTCTTGTTTGCGGATGAGTTTATATACGAAACTGATTTGCTATGCCTTGGAGCAAGTGCAACAACGAAAGAGGAATGGGAACAAACCATGGAATGCTTTTTATACCCTGATCCCATTAAAAATGGGAAAAAAGGGTATAATGGTTTTGTGCAAAAGTATGTAACGGGCAGAAGGAAGCATCTCCCCATAAAGTATATATATTCTTGATCAGCATCAACAGCCGAGTCGATATAGCCATGTCCGTCTGTCCGTCCGTCTGTCCGTCCGTCTGTCCGTCTGTCCGTATGTATGAGCCAACCGATCTCAGAGATTATAAGAGCTAGAGACTCCAGATTTGGAACTTAAGCTCGCCTAATACCTAGGCAGTACAAGTTTGTTTTCGATTTTCGTAACTCTTCCCGTTTTCGATATACACATGTGATCGATAACAAAAAAATATTGAATTTTGAAAACTTTGAGATGGCATTTCAATAAGTAAACAAAATAATGACAATCTGTGAAATTTTGTTTTAAAAGAAACACTGGAGATATGGGACATTGAAGTTGTGTATGCAGTATGCAGTATGTGCGTACATACAAACACACACACTTGCAAACACTGACTGTACGCGTAAAGTGTAGGGATCAGGGTATCGTCTAGTCGGGATTTCTCGACTAGAGCCTTCTTACTTGTTCTTCATCGCTTATACTTCTCGGCCTGCCGCTATATTTGAATTTGTTTTTGCTTTGTGTACGGACTGCTGCGTCGTATGTATTTGGCACTGGGAAAAATGGGAAAAAGATAATGGTTTTGTGTTAACGTATGTAGCACGCAAAAGGAAGCTTCTCCGACCCCAAAAAGTATATATGTTATTGATCAGTATGAACAGCCAAGTCGATGTGTAGTAAGTAGTAGTAAGTATAGTATAGAGTTCAGGGGATTTCGGGATTGTCGGGATTTCTCGACTAGAGCCTTACTTACATATACATATGTATGTTTGTGTTTGTCTGTGCAGACAGAAACAAAAGTCGAATATTTAAAATCTCAACTTCGGACACCACACAACGGCAAAATGAAGTACGACAGCGTTTAATCTTCGTCTGACGCATCACACGCTTCGAGCTAATGACAATCCATGTACACTAAGATTCTCATTGGAGTTGACAAAGCAAAAACGATATTCGTTTTCCCAGGTGCTTATTTCAGGTTTTATCGTTTCTGGTAAAAAAGAGGGGTAGCTTGTTTCCAGTCTTGATACTTGACATTGTCATTTAGTTTAATGAACAAATCTTATTTGGTCACTCACTTATGAGCAATCAAACACTATTTTATAAGGATGTCTAATCTTGAGCAGCTTTTACAAGCAACAAATGCAAGTTTTATTAATATTGATCGCAACCGACAAGTGTACGCAGAACATTACAATACACTGCGCGACTCACTTTACAGCGAATTGAAAAAGGAGCCGCTAATGAAAAAATGGTTATGTGGACACAAATTGGGTGGTATGTAAATAAAACGCTTGCTGATAAAACTGCTAATGCCGGTGGAACCACGTCATAGTAAACTGTAGCCAGCTATCGGCGACAAAAGAAAAAACCGGACAGTAATTTTGAAGTTTCTAAATTTTAAACTTTTATTTTATTTAAATATTTATTATACCCTGAACCCATTAAAAATGGGTAAAAAGGGTATAATGGTTTCGTGCAAAAGTATGTAACAGGCAGAAGGAAGCATCTCCGGCCCCATAAAGTATATATTCTTGATCGGTATCAGCAGGCGAGTCGATATAGTCATGTCCGTCTGTCTGTCCATCCGTATGTATGAACGCGTCGATCTTTGACATACAGTATGCCCAATTAAGGTTGCGACAAGGCGAAAAATGTTGATTTTTCCACTTTAGAGATATATGGTCACCCTGGTTGTTGTTTTTTTTATTTTGTTTTGTTATTTTTTATAAGTAATTCAATCAATTATCTCTTAAACCTATTTAACAGAACTTAAAAAACATTAACATTAACAAAGAAATATTTAAAATACTAACAAAGGCACTAAACTCAACTGCCCAATAAATCTTGCGACACTCCGTTTTTGATGCATTTTCGTTGTGAGATTCGTATGAAATTCGTATGTACAGTTACTTTTAATTAAATTAAAAATGCGTAGATCCATAAAAGTCAAAATTTTTTTGCGCAGATCGGTTGCCAAAGAGATGAAGAATGATTGTGGAATCAACATATATCGCGAATGTGGCCTAAAAAAATTGTGAGTACGTACCCTTAATCTCGAGCTGTACAGTCGGTATAATAGTTTTGGTTTTCAATTGCTTTCAACGGCTGGCGCCACACTCTGCTGGGGCCATCATCATAGTATAGCATCATTTTGGATTCATCACATAATACCACGTCGTCCCAATATTAATTTGGCTGCCCACGTCAATCATATCAAAAGTTAAACGTGTCTGAACATGCTCCGTCGATATCATCGGTTTTTTCGAGCAGCTCGTGTTTTTTGGGTAGGTACTTAAAATTTTTTAGGCCACATTCGCGATATATGTTGATTCCACAATCATTCTTCATCTCTCAAACTTTTGGCATTCTTATTCTCTGGATTGAAGATTTTTTAACTTTTCGAACTCTGAGGGTGTTTTTTAATGGCTCAGTTTCTAAAGCGGTTCAGGTCAGTCAAGAAAGTCACCTTGGACCGTTATTAAACTGCAAATTGATTTAGACAACCTTCAAACTTGGTGCAGAGTAAATTTTTTGCATCTCATTTGCACTTAATGTAAAGTTATGTCTTTTTATAGACGAATGCCCTTTTTCAATATATACATTTTGGATAACCAACCACTTGATCGGATTGAATTGGTTGAGGATTTGGGTATCCTAATGGACCCAAAGCTTAAATTTGATAAGCATATAGCTTCAATAACAAATCGAGCATCAGGTGCCTTGGGGTTCGTTAAGCGCTGGTCGAAGGAATTCGACGACCCCTACATAACAAAAACTCTTTATGTCTCTTGTCAGACCAATTCTTGAATATGGGTCTTGTATATGGTATCCCAAATACAGGATTCATCAGGATAGAATAGAATCGGTGCAAAAACAATTTTTGCTATTTCGCATTCGGGGTCTTAACTGGGATAATAATATTAATTTACCTGCTTACCACAGTAGACTTTAACTAATAAATCTTCCCTCTTTTACTAATCGTAGAACAATGCTAGCAATAACCTTTGTCCACAAACTAATAAATGATGAAATTCATTATCCCATACTTATCAAACAAGTACCTATTAGAAATACTAGAAATTGTTTACCTTTAGCTCTTCAAGCTTGTTACTCTAACTATGCTAATACATACACTCCTATTTGCTTGTTAAAAAGAACTTGTCTTGTGTCATGTTGTCTACGTGTTTGCGATCTTTGTAAGCGCACGCTACGCGGTGCGCCCTCGGTCGGACAGGCGGGAGGTGGGTCGCTTTGTGCTTGGATTCGCGCGTTAACGAGCCGGTGCGTGGTATCTTTGGGCCACTTGAACGAAACTTTAAAATCTAATAATAACTTAATATCTTCGTCCCTGCATGCGTCGGAAAAATTGTCAAAACATAGTGGGGATACGCCCACAGAGCGGATAGATAATGGATAACAAGTCGATACGAAAAGTCTTGTTTGCGGATGAGTTTATATACGAAACTGATTTGCTATGCCTTGGAGCAAGTGCAACAACGAAAGAGGAATGGGAACAAACCATGGAATGCTTTCATTTTTTATATTTATATTTATATCATATTTTGCTGGCTGTTTTCTGCACTAGAACATCTTAATGAGTAAAATGATTATTGGTGTAGAGATCTTAATATTTGAAAAGATTCTGCTGGCCTGTAACCGTGACTAACACTACCGCACACTTTATTTTTCTTTAAATTTTTAGTTGCTTGGTACATATCATATACCGTCAAAATATAAGCACTTAAACAGAGAGCAGACCCGATAAACCCTTTACCTTATTACAATTTCACCACGGTTATCTTTATAAACAACGAGAAGTAACAAGTAAGAAGGCTCTAGGCGAGAAATCCCGATTAGACGATACCCTGATCTCTATACTTTACGCGTACAGTCAGTGCTTGCAAGTATGTGAGCGTGTGTGTACGACCATACTGCATACTGCATACACAACTTCAATGTCCCATATCTCCGGTGTTTCTTAACCGATTTCAATAAAAATTTCACAGATTGTCATTATTTTGTTCATTATTTCAAATGCCATCTCAAAGTTTTCAAATTTCAAGATTTTGTTGTTACCGATCGCATGTGTACATCGAAAACGGGATGAGTTATCGAAAATCGAAAACAAACTTGTACTGCCTAGGGATAAGGCGAGCTTAAGTTCGAGTCTCTAGCTCTTATAGTCTCTGAGATCGACGCGTTCATACATACAGACGGACAGACGGACAGTTGATGCTGATAAAGAATATATATACTTTATAAGGTCGGAGATGCTTCCTTCTGCCTGTTACATACTTTTGCACAAATTCATTATACCCTTTTTCCCCATTTTTAGTGGGATCAGGGTATTTCTGATTCCTCCAGTGGGCGTAGCGCCCCAATCTCTATATATTGACAGTAAAGAGGAGACAAATAACAAGTGCAGACTCTACATCTGCATGAATAAAAAACACCCGCTTCTTGGCAACAGATCTTATTGTCACCAAAAATATAATATTTTAATTTCACAGCGCATTATTCATCATCATGGTGCATCATTGTGAATGCACCAATTTGCTTAGAAGCAGATCTACACTTATTTTTCGAAATGTTTAAGCAAAATCTTGTTTTTATGATTTTGTGTTCCGGCAACAAAAATTTCTTCAGAGAGATGTTTTCCTCTCTCAAATTCGTGTTGTCGGGTAAAAGTGCTTCTCTAGGTAAAAACATTATTGAGGACATCATGCTAATTAATCTAAAACAAAATTGAGTTGATTTAAATGTGTAATGCAATGAATGCATAACAGTTACTATCCAATAACTTAATGAAAATATTTTTATTTAAAGAAATCAAATGTCTGTCTTTTTAAAACTCGACGAACCCGGGGTTCGAAAATATTCAGACTCTGGTTTTAAAGCACCTGTGTATTTTCGCCCAAGGGTTTCAGAATCCGAACCGTTTTTTCAGGGGTTTGCAGCACTGGTATATGATATATATATAAATATGTTTTTATTTTACTGCATAGGTAGTTATGCTGACAATTTAAAAATAACAAAACCTGATGAATACGATTTGTTGTTGCACATCAAATTTCCCGAGAATCACAAGGTTATTGTGAGGAGAGATCCCAAGAAACCCGGCAATGTAACTTTGGACATGACGGAGGTTCTTAGTGTTTTGCAGAAGCAACAGCATAACGAAGTTTCTTATATAGAGTTAAAAAAAATGGTTACAGCTGCGAATTTGCTTCTTGAGGATAAATTGCAGAATATGATAGGTGGTGCTGTGACACGCGCTCTAAATCGAATGGACTACCATATAACGGTCAATGGAAAAATCGCAAAAATATTATACAACAGATGTGGTCCAGCACACACGATGAACATCAATGAAAAAGATACTAAATACTCAGTGGATTTTGTTCCAGCCATTAGATTAGACTCAAAGCAAAATATTTTAGGCCCCGAACAACGTGAATATCTAAACGGCATTCTCTTTTGGGAAGCTATACCTAAACCCTTGAAGCCATTCCAAAATAATAATGTTTCTTTCCGGGCGTCCTACTTTGATGCCGAGACCGTTATGCTTATGAATAAAAATCGGTTGAAAGATGCCGTCAGATTTGTCAAGAAATTTCGTGATAGCCACCAGAATATGGCCAACCTGAAGAGCTACTACATCAAGACAATTTTGCTATGGCAAGTTAAGGAGAAGCCTGCTTCCTATTGGAATAGCCAGCAACTTAAAGATATTCTGATCGATGTAAGTGTTTAGTATTAACGCAGTCAAACGGAAACCAAGGTTTGTTTACCTATGTTATTAAATTGTTTAGATGTTTAGAGAGTTGAAGAAATCACTAACAACTTCTAATAAAAATGGGAAGCTGCCTTTCTTTTGGGACCCTAAACTGGATTTTTTTGCTGGATTTAACAAAAATCAAAGGGATAATATGTTCGATTGCGTTACGGGCGAGCTTTATTGGCTAGAAAGAGCAGATGGCAACTTGACAAAAGATATTGATCAGAATGTTACATTTTCATTTAGTATGGATGCATCGAAATTAAGTCTGTATGTTGAAAAATAATATAATTATACTTGAATCACTAGGTACACCTCAGGAGCGGCAGAAAAGCCCTTTGAATCGAGATGTGGTTATACTAAATCCAAGGTCGCAGTCAAGATTGATTGCACCGGAAAAAAAAGACCCGAATTCCAAATCAAACTGTAGCGTGGCCTAATTAAATTGTCAAAGTAAGTTTTAAAATTTTATTAACAGCAAATTGTAAAGAAAATAATTTATTACATAGCTTTAAATAATTCGATGGTTTCCTATTTCTAGAATATATAAGCGTCTTATCCTTCAAAGTCACTTACAAGCCTCCACCAGAGCGGTCAACAGTGATCTTCTGCTTAAGATTTGCCGCCTCGTGCTTCTGCTCTTCTAACTCGGCCATGCGAGCAAAACGGGAATAGGCCACATCGCCCGTTTTTATGGCTGACATCATCTGTTCGATTTGAAATGTTTTTTATACATATAGTTTTTATTGTTAAATACATACGAATATAAAATTAATGTATAGACTTACCTGTAGATATTCATCGAGCTCCACCTGGCCGTTCATGTTGGTGTCAATCTCCTTGAGAATATCGTGTAGCTGCTCGCCGGAGACGTCGCCATCTCCGAAGTTCTTCAGCGCACGACGGATGTCGTTTATTGAGACATATCCCTTCTTGTCCTTGTCAATCAGCTCAAATCGTTTGATATATGTCTGTATTTCCTCTTTGGACAGCTTGATAGGTATTCTCTCCTTGGATGTGCGATTGATCGCATGACCCATTTCGTTAGCGAGGAACTCAGTGGCAAGCTTGATCTGGCGCTGCTTCTCTTCCTTAGACCACTTAAGCTCCTCCCCCATAATGTCAACGACAGCGGGCAACGCCTCCGAAGCCGCCTGAACGTTGAGGAAGGACAAACGCATCCGACGTGCAATCATATCTACAGCAGTGCACGCGTACTCACGAACGCCATATCGAATCTCTGCATCTATGTAGGGGAACTCAGGATGGATACGATTACCAATAATGGGCCAGCGTTTCCCAGTAAGCGATGCCATCTTGGCGACAGCAAAGGCGCGATCACCATACGACTTAGCAAGATGCTGAGCCACCTCGCATTCTAGTCCGAAATCTTGCACTAGGCGTATATACATGGTAGGTGTCCAGCCCTGTCCGCCCTCAATTTTCAAAAACGACGTGACAGCCTCGAGGCGTTCCGGCTTAAGATTGCAGGCTGGCAAAGTTTAATAAAATATTTATACTATTTTGTAAGTGATCGAAAAATCAATATCAAATGTGAAAAGTTACCCTTAATGGCCGCATCAACAGTGTGCTCCGCCATGGCTCTGTAAGTAGTCCACTTGCCACCGGCGATAGTGATTAGGTTGGAGGAGCTGACATGGACGATATGATTGCGCGCCAGGGATTGTGTGTCGTCTTTGTTAGGGTCAGAAACAAGCGGGCGAATGCCACTCCAGGCGGAAAGCACGTCTCCACGCCGCACCTCAACGTCGGCATTAAGATAATTTTTAATTTCGCTCAGAATGAACTGAATCTCGTCCTCAGTTGGAGTGGGACTGTGCGTAATTTCGCAGGGTAAATCTGTGGTGCCTGCAATCGTTTGGCGTTGCCAAGGCAGGAAGAAAATCACACGGCCATCGGTCGTCGAGGGATCAAGCAGACCCATCTGATCGGGACTGTAGTAGCCGGGCAAAACAATATGTACACCAGAGCTAGGACAGCAAATGCTCTTCACCGTTGGATCATCCATTTTGCGAATGGAGTCAGTGAAGGGGCCGGTAGCATTGATGACGCATTTGGCCTTAACGGTGAATTCCTTGCCCGTGATATGATCCGTGACCCTGGCGCCGCACAGTACCTTCTTCCCAGTTCCATCGTCCTTCTTAAGCAGCTCCTTGACCTCTACATGATTGCACACTGTGGCACCATGGCGAGCCGCGGTCAAAGCCACCGCAAGGCACATGCGCGCATCATCCTGCTGGCCATCGTAGTAGACAATAGCGCCGCATAGCTTGTCCTTTTTCAGCATTGGAAAAAGCTCCAAAGCATCCTTCTTTGATAGTAAATACGAACTTTTAACATTACGATCGCCGGCCACCATATCATACGCCTTTATGCCCACCCAGAAGTACGGAACCTGCCACCAACTAAAAAATTGGTAAAAAAAATCTGCGTAATATACACGACAATATAGAATATGACAGTTATTGCTATTTACGTGTAGACTGGCAGCATAATAGGCAACGGATGCGTCAAATGGGGCGCTGATTCTAGCATTGTGGCGCGTTCTGCCAGAGCCTCCTTAACCATTCTATATTGCTCAAGGTCTAGCTGTAGCGATAATGAGAGTAAATGTTCATACAGGCATTTATTTCTAATGAAAGAATTTTCAAATTTAAATATTGTTCTATATTAGTTTTCCACCAGTGGTTAAAATTTAACATCGAAATAAATTCTTACTCGTCTACGCAGACATCAATAAGAATGTGTACCTTTAATCTGATGAGTAATTTAGAAGCACTAACTAAAACATTAAGTTTGTGTCAGAAATAAGCAATGAAGTGAAAGCGTCTGCTAATACGAAATTATCTTGATATATTAAGCAGGTCAATCGTTAGACCTCAGAGTTTCGAAAAGCGTTCGAAAATTATGAAAATGTTATGGATGTTCTCAAGAATTTGATGGTTTGGTTAAAAGATTAAAACAACGCTTCATAACATCTCACATTAATCATTAATTTCGTACGTCTATGACAGGATAACACTGCAATGTCGACAACCATACCGAGAAACCCCATTAGTCGAGAAACCCCGACTAGATGTTACCCTGAACCCTATACCTTACGCGTACAGTAAGTGCATGCAAGTATGTGTGTGGGTGTCTCCGCGCATACTGCGTACTTAGCTCCAATGTTCCATATCTACGGTGTTTCTAAACCGATTTCAATAAAAATCCCACAGATTGTCATTGTTGTGTCTTATGTTTCAAACGCCGTCTTAAAGTTTTCCAAATTCAAGAATTAAATCTGGGGTCCTAGCTATTATAGTCTCAGAGATCGACGCGTTCATACATACAGACGGACATGGCTATATCTCCTCGGTTGTTGATACTGATCAAGAATGTATATACTTTATGGGGTCAGAGATGCTTCCTTCTGCCTATTACATACTTTTGCACAACACCGTTATACCATTTTTACCCATATTTAATGGGTTCAGGGTATAATAAATAACTCGGAAAAACTACAGCCTTCTAAAATATCAGTATTTTTTTTCTTTAATATAAATTACGAGTGTGAAACAACTTTAGAATACTATTTTAATCTGATGTTATTTGCATTATGTTAAGGGTGAACTACGAATTCCTAAGACAATTTTTTTTCCATACTTACGCCTAAAATCGCCTTTTGCAGATAACGCACACCGCCGTGAATCAGTTTAGTGGAGCGCGATGAGGTTCCGCTGGCAAAGTCATCCAACTCCACAAGCGCCGTCTTTAAACCTAAGTTAAAGAACCTAAATAATTTTTGTTTTTTAATTATATGTGATTCAAACCTCGCGTAACGGAGTCAAGTGCACAGCCAGCACCAGTGGCGCCGCCACCTATAATGAGCACATCGTATTCGTCCCCGCTCATCAGGGATTTGATCTGTTCGCTGCGCATGGGCAGTGTGCGCTTACGTTTGGGAGGTCGTTGAACGGCATTGTTGACCTATTCGGCAGCGTCATAGTTTAAGTTTGCTTAGAAGACAAATGTTACTTACAACATGGGGAGAGTTCCAACGATCAATGCTCCATGAGGCAATTACAGAACCTACGCAGGCGCTGGCGGCGGTGACGCCAATTTTAAACATACGCGACGACATCTGCCTTGAACCTCGCTCCTTTGTTTGTTATTGCTTCCGATTGCTAAATAAATATTTTGATCATATAAAACTGTTGTTTTGAATAAAATCCTTTATCCTCTTAGCTAATTACAAAATAGTAGGAGAGCAACACGTAAAAGCTTTTGAAACAGACGCAAAAGCTTTTTTGCGAACTTTTCTCGCTGGAAGTATGAGTGTGTTTAATTCCAGCATAGCAATAAAAGCAGTAAGTTTCTTAAAATAAATTTAAAATCGATATGGGTGCGTATTGCATTATGACTTAGCAATTCGTATGAAAGATTTAACTCGGCTTAGAATAAGATCGCACTATTTTAGTTCAGTTCTGTTTTAGTTTCTGTGCGTTTCCAAAATTCGTACGAAATGTTTACAAGCAGTATTTCTAACGAAAGTCGTTAGCAACACGATTTAAAAGCTAAAAATATATTACAATAAAACCCAGCGCTAACGACGACGGCAATTATTGAGAAAATTCTATACTTTTATTTTTTTTGTGAGCTAACAGCGAGTGATTACATCACTTACACTTTTTTTTTAATTCACACTCCGTTCGACCTGCGCTGTTTATGCCACCCGCGTCTGCTCTGAGCTAGGTTGAAATGTGTGTTTTATACATACCTGTTTGTTATTCTCTTTGCTGGAAATTGTGAGCAGTCGTCGTTGCTGGAAATCGTGTAAACTTTTCTGGTCTCCACCCCGTCTGTCCGTTCGCACTGCCGTTGCCACTGCCACTGCTTCGTTTGATAGTTGCCGTCACTCTATACGCTGACCGTTTACGTGTTAATCTACACAGATGTCTGGCAGTTTGGCTTGGTATGCAACTATTGCAACTGCAGCTGTTTTTACTCAGAGAACATTGACATTCCCCGCTCTTTAAGAACAGCTGTGTAAACGCCTCTCGCAGTAGCTGTAACAGTCTGCTTGGCTAGCAAGCATTCGACAAAAACTATTTCTATTCACTCGTGAATTCGTAGTCGTGATGAACTCAATGCACGACGTCGTTAATATTGTTATACCCTGAACCCATCGAAATTGGGCTAATTTTGGTTTTGGTCAAATGCATGTAACAGGCAGAGTCTATATAAGCATGACTGTCTGTTTGTCTGTATAAAAGCGTTTACCTCGGGACTAACTGACAATAAACTTTCAAAATAAGAAAGAAATAAAGTATATAGCGGTCACAAATACATTAGAAGTTTTTATCATATCCGTTAGACATGACTGTAATCGGTCTGTACTTCAGACTCTGTGGGTACAACTTGGAAATTTAAATGCGCATAAATGCAACGGTAGTGAAGGCGCAACACTTTAGAATCGAGAAAAATTACGCGCACTTTTCAACAAGGTACAAATTGGGCTTTAGATAAGAAACACAATTTTTTCAATGGACTTACCAAATTTTTATCTAACTTAAGAAAATGATTCTTGAAGGCTTTGTTTTATAGTTTTCGTTTTCATATGATTGCAAGCTTTCCTTCCGATATTGTTTCGGATAAAATACCTAATAGGTATATTCTTATAAATAATTAATTTTCATGAGGAACACAGTAAATAAGTAAATGAGTAAATAACACACACAATGTGTAAACATAAATGTATAAAATAAATAACTATATAAAAAAAATTTTTTTTTTTAAATTAAACTCGACTAGCCGATACTCTTTACTTTAGACTACATAAGCAATATTTTTTTGTAATTTTCACAGATCATAACTAAGTATAAAGTTTACAAAGCCAATTTTAAATTTTTCAAAGAATATGTACCTTTAATATCTTGTTAAAAATGTGAACATTTTAATAATTGGCGACAGACAGCTCACATGCTAAATTTCCAAAAACTAAAGTCAAGTGACAAAAATAGTGCGAGTACTTCAGATCGATGAGTTGCTCATGCCAAACGGAATGCCACACGAACGTCATCGTTTTGGGTAGGTCAGTTACATTGAGGTTAGTGTAAACACGAAGCAAGCCGAAATTCCCATTGCTATTTTTATAGCGAGAACCAGACCCACAAAGTGCAGACCTACAAATGACCTTCCCAAAATGCGCGCATTTAATTTGTCAGATTCGTGATTTGTTGGTATTCTGGTATTAATTTCCGAAGCTTATATGTATGTATCTATGCGTTTATATACGTTTGCTTATAAACAAATTATTGTTTGAGCATGATGGCTGTTCTTGGCCATTTTGAATGGACACGGATTAGCTTATATGTATCTATGCGTTTATATACGTTTGCTTATAAACAAATTATTGTTTGAGCATGATGGCTGTTCTTGGCCATTTTGAATGGACACGGAACAAGTATTTGATGCGTGCTGCACACATACACACAAATTACGAAATTATCGTAAAAACATAAAGCTTGTACACATGGCGACAAGTAGACGATATTAGCAGAATACAACAAATAACAACTTAATTGTAATACGTCCTGTCCGTACGTTAACACATACAGTTTGGCAACAAAGTGTTTACACGCTGTAAAAAGTTTTGATTTTTGTGCTTTAGAGCTACACTAGTTGTTTAATCAATTATCTCTTAGACCTATTAACCAAAACTTAAAAAAATATTAACATTTGCAATGAAAAACAAGTGAGAAGGCTCTAGTCGAGAAATCCCGACTAGACTATACTTTACGCGTGCGGTCAGTGTTTGCAAGTATGAGTGTTTGTATGTACGCACATACTGCATACTCAACTTCAATGTTCCATATCTCCGGTGTTTCTCAACCGATTTTAACAGATTATTATTATTTTGATTAATAGCTCAAATGCCATCTAAAATTTTTTCAAATTTAAGATTTTATTGTTATTGAACCCATGTGTATATCGGAAACGGGATGAGTTATCGAAAATCGAAAACAAACTTGTACTGCCTAGGGATTAGGCGAGCTTAAGTTCCAAATCTGGAGTCTCTAGCTCTTACAGTCTCTGAGAATACGCGTTCATACATACATACAGTCGGACAGACGGACATGGCTATATCGACTCGACTGTTGATGCTGATAAAGAATATATATAGTTTATAAGGTCGGAGATGCTTCCTTCTGCCTGTTACATACTTTTGCACAAAACCATTATACCCTTTTTCCCATTTGTAATGGCATCAGGGTATAATAAAAATACTAACAAAGGCACTCAATCCAACAAACAAAATCTTCCGTTTTTGGTTTATTTTCGTTGTGATAATCGTACTTAATGTTACTTTTCATAAAAAATAAAAGCGCTCAGCTTTTGTTAATGCAATTTTCAAAGAAGTTTCAAAATTTGTCGATAAAATTTATATTAGCGGGAGAGTTATAGGAAAGGAGTTGGAGAATTGTGCTCCATTGAAAATACAATGGATGCTTAACAACATTTTAGTATTTTGCGCATACATTTGGTAGCCTGTTACAAGCAAATATGGTGAAATGCTGTTCGATACACCTGCCAAAGCCAAGAACGCATCCCAATTAAAAATCTGTGGGCGTATCTGAAAAAACGTATTGCCAAGTTCCATCCAAGGAATAACAAGAAGGCTCTAGTCGAGAAATCCCGACTAGACGATACTCTGATCCCTATACTTTACGCGTACAGTCAGTGCTTGCAAGTATGTGTGCGTGTGTGTACGACCTTACTGCATACTGCACACTCAACTTCAAGGTTCCATATCTCCGGTGTTTCTCAACCGATTTTAATAAAAATTTCACAGACTGTTATTATTTTAATTAATAATTAAAATGCCATCTAAAGTTTTTCAAATTCAAGATTTTATTGTTATCGATTCCATGTGTATATCGGAAACGGGATGAGTTATCGAAAATCAAAAACAAACTTGTACTGCCTAGGGATTAGGCGAGCTTAAGTTCCAAATCTGGAGTCTCTAGCTCTTATAGTCTCTGAGATCGACGCGTTCATACATACAGACGGACAGACGGACATGGCTATATCGACTCGACTGTTGATGCTAATAAAGAATATATATACTTTATGGGGTCGGAGATGCTTCCTTCTTCCTGTTACATACTTTGCACAACTTCTTTATACCCTTTTTCCCATTTTTAATGGGATCAGGGTATAAAAACGCGGTAATCTTGGAGGAGTGGCAAAATATTCCATTGGAATACGATCAAATTCACATAAAATCGATGAAAAGGCGACTGGGAGCGGGTATAGAACGCCAATTGTGGACACAAAAAAATTAATTATTGTTTAAGACCAAAAAGTAATAGAAAAATCGAGCTGCGTCGATATAACCATGGCCGTCTGTTTCGGTGCAAACTAGTCACTCATTTTTTGTGCTATGAGCTTTGAGCTTTAACTATGGACAAGGTATTCTTTTTGTTTCAGTGAAAGTGATCTATGTCAAAATCGGCCAGACCGGACTACTCTAACATTTAGGCTTTTTAATTATTATTTCTATTCGGCATACCAAAAAAAAGCCTTTTAATCTAATACTGTTTTGAAAATCTGCAGATACGGTGGTTATTATTATTTATTTATTAAAAATTAAATGTTTTGACCTTATTTCTATGAGGAAGCCTTTGTATTAGCCACTCTTAATTAGAAACAACTAGAAACATTCAGTTTGTTTTTATATAAATAATTCTTTTCATATAATAATAATTTATAAGCTTTTTAAGATGCGTATATTTTAAAATGATTAAAAAAATAATTATATTTAAGCTAATTTTAAGTAGCTTAAATTGGATATTTCATTTTTTAAAAATTTCATTAAAACCTTTAAAACAGAAACAGTTCAAATAATTGAGTGTAGTTAGAAATATATGTTTTTGTATTTCTTATCAAGGAAAACACCATGAAAACAGTTTGAAAAACAGTCGCTTAAATAATGAGGATACAATCAGGTCTATCAACAAACAGTTGATAATGGCAGTTATATGTATATGTAAATATGTGTTGAGGCAAGTAACTCACAAATTAGAGGAAGAGTCTGCTGCCGTTTCGGCTATATTGTCATTACCGCTGGCTTTGGGGCAGTTATTGCGTTCTGTGCTGTGAATGTCGCGCATTTGCATAAGCTGACCAATGAGGTCCAGGAGGTGGTCATCTCTGAAACTGCACTGCTGCAGCAAAAGTTGAAACATGGCCATCCGCTCCTTATCAAAGCGTATTATTGCTGGTACCTGTGCCAAAAGGTTGCTGCGCCAAGTGTTGTTGATCTTCGACTTGGCGCAGATGTACTCCAATATTGAGTTGGGATTGAGGCGATCGCACACCACCGATGACAGGTTCTCGCGCACAGCATGATCCAGGAAGTCTTTAGAGTGATTCTCTGAGAGTGTTTCCAGCACATTTGTCTTCAGTTTAGCGTTTCCACTCATTTGATTTGACAGAAATTTGGCCATATTAAGAGCACTCTTAACTGGTGTACCATTGGGCTTGGCAAAGTAACGCTTTAGTACCGTTTCTAGCGAGCATTGCTCCACAACCAGATCCAGCGCAGATTCTGCGTCCAATATAGCCAAATCGCGACAGTCTGGTGTTGCCGCAGGCGGTGTATCCTCTTCCGCCTCCGTCACCTGATTCTCCACGCGGCCAAAGTTGTCGTTGTTGTTGTTCTCATTATGTGACATTGAAGTATCATTCCATTTAAGTGAGTCAAAAACCCCATCCTCCACTGGGTCATGTGACTTGTCCATGGACATATCTTGCATTGCACCTCTAGCCGTCTGCTCTTGAGCAAACTTTTCAATTTCAATGATGCTGTCCAATCGGCCTCGCCGTTTTAGTGTTTGCCGCACTTCTAGCGGCTGCGTGACTTTGTCCAGGAGCAGGCAACGCTTTGGCTTGCTGCTGCGCGTTTCGTCAACATCTCGCAGGTACTCCTTGGTTATGGATACAGGCGGATCGTGAAAACTGACTCGCTTACGCTTCAGAGCTGGCGACTCAAAGTCATCGAAGCTCTCGCAACGCAATTTGCGTTTTAAAATTGACACAGATGGACTGGCTGATGGCGATGGCAGCCTTTTTGAGAACATTAGCAGATCCTTGGCCTGTATGGGAGTCGATGTGTGCTCCGCAACGACCAGTTCGTTTAGCTCAATGGTTGGCGTCGCTACCATTTCAGATCGCTCCATTAAACGAACGGGCGGCACTTGATTTCTGGTCATTGCAGAAGATACAGAGGAGGAATGCGTACTGGACAGTGTAACAGCATCGAGTTTCTTGTTGCGTATCATATTTATCAACTGCGCCCCTCTTCCAGTCAAATGTGCCGATGGCTTGGGCCGTAGCGTTGGACTTGTTGAGTTGTTGGTCTGTTTGCGATCCGGCGGTGAGTTCTAAAGGGGGGTAATTATATGTTAGAATAGTTAATTCCATTTTAATACTTTGTCAGATAAGTAGAGCAGTACGTGTATTGAATGTTTGGGTAAGATTAAAATTTGTATTAAGCGCTGGACGAAGGAATTTGACCCCTACATAATATATTTCTCAGGATTTTCCAGATTTCTACAGGATTGATCAGGATAGAATAGAATCGGTGCAAAAAAAATTTCTGCTCTTTGCACTTAGGGGTCATAATTGGGATAATTACATTAACTTACCATAGTAGACATTTACTAATAAATCTTCCTTCTCATTCTGATCGCAGAATAATGTTAGGAATACAATTTATTCATAAACTATTTAAAGGTGGAATTTATTTTTCTGAATTAATCAACAAAATTAGCTTTGCAGTTCGAAAAATTTTTTTTTTACTATATCTCTTTAAGCTCGTTGTTCTAACTATGATATCCTTACCCCTTTTCGGATATTATGTGCCACATATAACGATCTTTCCTAATTAATACATAGTGCCACTTCTACTTGCTCTCTTAAAAACTAGTCTGGTGTCATCTGTATACATGATCTTCGTAACCGCAAGTCGGTAGCCGACCAAAGTTTGTACAGAAAAAGAAGGAGATGGCTATACCGACTCAGCTCGCAATGTTGATCAAGAATGTGTATACTTTACAAATGTCACGACAAAATTAATATTTAATTATAAGTGTATAAATAAAATACACTGCAAGTGCATAATCACAGTTTGGCATTTAACACAGAAAAATGTTTTTAAACAAATAAGGTACGAAAGCCCTGCTTTTTGAGGTTTACGCTTGGTGATTTGATGCCTTGATCAATTCCAGACCGTATACCCTGATCCCTATACTTTACGCGTACAGTCAGTGTTTGCAAGTATGAGTGTTTGTATGTACGCACATACTGCATACACAACTTCAATGTCCCATATCTCCGGTGTTTCTTAACCGATTTTAATAAAAATTTCACAGATTGTCAGACGGACAGATCTATATCGACTCGACTGTTGATGCTGATAAAGAATATATATACTTTATGGGGTCGGAGATGCTTCCTTCAGCCTGTTACATACTTTTGCACAAAACCATTATACCCTTTTTTCCCATTTTTAATGTGATCAGGGTATAAGAAATTTCGATGAAGTTATTGACCAATCAAAATAACTCAAAACTAACAAGAAAGCATCAACTGGTCCATGAGGCACAAGTTAAAATCATCCGCAAAAAATCACATTTTATATATATATGATAAATAAAGCCAGTTAGCGTAAGAAGCCACCAAAATTCTTTTAACTTTTGAACATGTATAAATATTACTATTTAAATTATTTTTTTCTAAGAATTTGCACTAGGAGAGTATTTGCAGTAAGCAAAAATAAGTGATAAATAGGGGTTTAGGTATGTTAATTTTTAGAAAAGCAATGATTTTAAAAATAAGATACTTATTAAATTCAAATTGCATGGTCGATCATTGAAAATGAACTTGAGCTTAATTGAAATCAAAACAAAATTTTATAAATTCGAGCCCAAAAGAAAGGACAATAAAGTTTCGCCCCTCAGACAAGACGAATAAGATAAGATACTTCTTCTCTTACCAAATTGAAGAGTCGCGTATTTCCCTTTCTGGGAGACGACTCCATAGTGGGAGTAGGATCAGGCAAATTCTCTGAATGTTTCTGTGCAATTGCCACTGATTCTTCTATCGGTTCGGACGTCACACACAATTGCGTTTCCTGTACACTCGATGTTTTTTTTTCCAACATCTCAGAAATTTGTCCAGTCACAGGTGTAACCGTCGGGGCGGCAAACTCAGGAAACAAATCCTCGGTTTGCATAGGGATGAGGTTGACAAAAGGTCCCTTCACCTTTTGTGCGCTGACTTTAAAGACATTAATGGATATGGTTAGAAGATTAGCAAAAGCCTGTTGTTATTTTGCCTTACCTGCTGTTTGAGGTGAAGATGATTGCTTCCGTGGTGAACGTATTTTTTCAGTAGCTTTTGTTTGTTGCTCAACGTTACTATCCTTCTGTGCATGGCGTTTGCGCATCTGACGCGCAGCAGGTGTACCTTCATGAGAAGTGAAAGAAGATTTAAATTCTTCTTCAGTTTGAGCGCGCGGTTTGCGAAAATTGTACTTCTCCAAAGAGCTCGCTTCAGTGCTGGCTGTTTCGTTAATTTGACGGCTTCGCGTTGACGTGCTTAATACTGCTGAAAAGGTGACCAAATCGGATGGTGATTCTTCAATGACAACATCTTCTTTGTTTTCATCATTCTGACTGTCTGTTTCTTGTCCGCTGGCAATTGCTAGTTCGATTTGTTTGCTCTTGGCAATGACAACCTTTCTAGGTGTCCAGGGTTTGATTGAAGAGTCCTGAGACTGACTCATATCGTTATATAGAGCTGGTATGTCTGATTTTTCGGCAAAGCGCTCTTTTTGGCGATCGGTTAGTTTGTCTGGATTCAGGCTCCAAACCGAGGGTATTATAATAAAAAGTTCGTCACCCTTGAAAAGTTCCTTTAATTGTTTGGTCATGCTCTTTGTGGAAAGTTTACGAAATTTCTCTAGTATGGTGCGCTTCCATTCGTTGAGAAAGCTGCCTTCACACTTGGACTTACTCCAGCATTGTAGTACCGCAGCTAAAGTGGATTTTAGTGCATCAAAGACGACTATCAACTCATTCCGATGCAGCTCCAGTATGACATTGCGCAGGGTATTCAGGCAGCCTTCTAGAAGCGATTGCGACAGCACTGGACTCTCGAGCAGAGCTTGAAGCAGCGCAAACACATCCTTGTACAGTAGCGAATCCTTGCAGATGCCCAGCTTGAGCACCGCATTCACATAGATATCAAACATCGCTGCAAAATGCGGCTGCTCCTTGCTGCCATTTTCTAATTGATCGAGCAGCGCTGCTTTTAGCTCGACAACAAACTTTTTGCGGTCATTGGCATTATGACCCGCATTTATAAGGTGGCGCAAAAGTTCACAAAAGCCGCCATCAAATGGACTATTTGCTCGACGCTTTGCAAAACTGGCGCACGTCTGCAGTGGCCACAGGATCCATCTGTCCACAATTGTTGCATGGTGAGCCAAACGATATTCCAGTGGGTTGTCGCGGAAATAATTAAGAATAGCTAATGTGACCTGTCGCCAGATTACCATCTTAACGGTAAAGGTCTCATAGTCTTCCTCATCGTTGTTCTTCATAAGCAACTCAGCAAATGTGCCAAGCTGACGAAATTCGCTTGCGTTGCGTGCCTCCAGTCGATTCGGCGCATAGATGAGAGACACACAACGCTGCAGAATCGCTGGCGGCACCTCGACGCGTGCCTTAAGACAGAGCTTCATATACGCTTCATGCACCTCCAGGGAGTCCACGCGTTCTGGATCCATAGTCAGAGCAGCGCATGTATTAAAGACGCAGCGCACTATGCTGCCGTCTTTGACTACCGTATTTTCAAGTTCAGCACAGCAGGCGACTGTAAATGGGGAAACACGTAACTTGAGCATGGCCAGCGTAAGATTGCGCACCAACAAATGCAACAGCTCCTGCTCCGATTCCAAGCTGTTTTCTGACTGGTTTAGCAGCTTTATGGCGACAACAGCTGTCGCCAGCATGGCGGCCCAATGCTGCTTCAGAAATTCGGCACTCATAAGTGGCGACGGCTGATTAAGCAGTTCAAGGCGCATATTGCGTAGCATTTGCTCAAGCGACTTAGAGCTGGACTCAATGTTCCACAAGGCAACCAGACATGGCAGAGCAAGTTCGCGCGCTGCTTGATAGTTATGAGCCATTCCAGTCGGATTTCCACGTTCGCCACCACCAAAGAGAAAGCTCAAAAAATTCTCCACAGCAATATCAAATGATTTAGGAAGTTCCGTACCTAGGCAGGTGATCAAGTACCACCAGACGCGCAGCTTAATGCTGCTGACGTGAGCCGAACGCGATTGTGATGTGCGCAAAGGTATGAGAAGCAAGCGAAGACGTTTTCCAACTGCCAGCTCATTGTAGGCGGCAAAGACCTTGATAAGGACACGCCAGCAAAGGAACGCTTCGGACCGGACACCGTTGTCTGGGCTGCGAAAGCCAAGCTCGACGACTGCCAAGAATTTGTTAATGTAGGTGCAGCCACGCAGCAGCTCGCCGTCCATAATCTGTACCAGCAGAGTCCAGATCTTGTGCCAATTGTTATTCTTCGCATCGCGCATCCCGCCAACAAGCGTTATATATTGGTTAATAAATTCGCTCCGCACCTGTGGCCAACATTTAGCGGCATGTATGACAGTTACGTCAAGCGCAACCAACGCGTCGGCCATAGCAGCTACTGCGCTATCCTGTATTTTACGCTCTGGGTCAAACGTCAATGGCAAAATGTCGACCAACCAAAACTGGACGAGCTCCTCATATGTAAACGAGGTGTTTATCAGGCCCGATGTCTTGCAGCTACTGGCCAGCAAGTCTATCATCTGCATTTTTCAATAAATCACATACATAAATTGTTGTAATTGCAAAAAATTCAAAACGCAGCAGCAGTCGGGAGAAAATGCATGAATATACTTACGTAGCAATAATGTTGACGGCGATTGTTTTTTAACATTTCCCTAGTTGACAATTGCACCGTGTGGTACGCTTGACCCACTTCCGCATCGATGTCCATAGAGCTATGTTTTTGTGACTCAATAAACGAAATATATTTGTATTTGATTTGCCTGCCACTGCCACAATATGATCAATTTGGCTAATTACTTTTTAACAAAAGCGCGGGATACGCTTTGCCTAGGGATGGAAGAACACGTTGAATACGAGTCTATCGATTTTTACAGAACAACATATATTGCTACGATAATGTAATGAATCAAGATAGGAAACAAGCTACCCCCCTTTTTTACAGTTTTTATATTTGCGCTCTGTGAAAAAGCACCTATTTCCCCTTCATATTTCTCCCAGTTAGATTCTTATTTTTCTTCATTGCTTATATTTCTTTGTCTGCCGTGTATGAATTTGTTTTTGCTTGGACTGCTCATGCTGTGTCGTATGTATTTGGCACTGGGAAAAATGGGAAAAAGGGTATATTGTTTATGTGCAAACGTATGTAACAGGCAGATAAAAGCTCCTTCGACCCTATAAAGTACTTGTATTTAAAAATTTTGTTGTTGCCGACCAATGAGTATGTACATATCCATATGTATGATAGAAGTCATAGTTAAGTATCTCACGATTAGCCATACAATTGCACATAAATCATACGAAGTCTATACTACCCTCCCATTTGAGGCATAGCAAGCAGACAGAAAAAAAAGTCGAATATTTAAAATCTCTACTTCGGCCACCACAGAACGGCAAAATGAAGTGCGACAACGTTTAATCTTCGTCTGACGCATCTCACGCTTCAATCTAATGAGAATCCATGTACACTAATATTCTCATTGGAGTTGACAAAGCAAAAACGATATTCGGTTCCCCAGGTGCTTATTTCAGGTTTTGTCGTTTCTGTTAAAAAAGAGGGGTAGCTTGTTTTCTATCTTGGCTTACATAGTCTTTGGGACTCGTGGTGTTCTGTTCACCAATGAGTATATAATAGACGAGACGAAATTGGCACGCCCACTATCGATAACCTCTCTCCATGCCTTGGCTCGACTAAGGCTCGTGTTAAGTTGGCTGCAGTCAGCAGCTGCTTGTTTTGATTATTGCTTCTTTGCTTTTACATCTGGGCCTGCCGCCATAATTGAATTTGTTTTTGTTTTCATTATGGACTGTTTTGTCGTATGTATTTGGCACTGTATGTTTGCTGAAAACCTATTATGTATGGATTTATGTGTATATGTATCAGAGCTCATGCCTATGTATTCTCCCTACTCATGTCTTGAATGGTTTGTTTTGATTTGAGTTGTTGCTGTTTAATTCGTTTTGCATTGCATTGCTTGGGTGGCTGAAATCAAATGTTTGTACGTAAACAAGTTTAAAATTTTTTTTTATTTTATTTAAGTTAATAAATGATAAGCAATCAAAATTATGGGATACTGCTTTAAAATTGTAATAAAAAAAACTTAATCTAGAATTTTTACAAATAACAATAATATGTGAATATTTTTTTTATTATTTTTATTTTTATGTGCGTACGCACCTATTGTTTTTGTTTAATGTATATTATGTTTGTATGCACTGGTATAAATATATAAATGTGGTGTTGTTCTTAAGCATAAAAATAAATTAAAGAATTAATATAATGAACGTAATGTATGTTAAATTAATATCAGTTAAATTCTGATGAAGACTGCAAATATTTTGTAGTATGGGTTGTGTAATGTATTATGTATGTGTATAATGATTCTTGGCTTGATAATGCTGATAAGATCCGAACATTGAGCAATTATGTTTCGTTAAGTAAAGTCTGTTTAACTTCAATATCAAATGTAATGCTCTTGTGTGTTGCTTGGTCTTAGTAATACAATAACAGATTAAGACTTGAGGGTTACTGCTCCAGTACTGAGGATGGTATTGAACAGAACCTAATTTAAAATATAAAAAATATATAAGATATATTACAACAATGCGTGATTAACTAAACTTACCATATATGTTGCGGCCGCCTACATTGTGTGCCAATTTCGTATACACAGCAAAATACTGCCCAGGACCTATTAAAATAAAATAAAAATAAATATACTTTAAATAATCGTATTTTCAATCTTCGAACTCACCATTAAAACTACTGCGATAAAATTTTCAATTTCTTCGCTTGTGGTCCATATTTTGCTGCCGATCTCCCCAAGAGCTTCTCCTGCAACAGCCACCTTGCACGCTTTCTTGTAAGAATTACTACAAGTTTTTTCAATATTTGCATTCGGTGGCTGTAGCAATTGTGGTTGACATCAAACCACTCCGGATTGAACTCGTTGGTGAGGCGAACACACTCGTTAATAATATTTTCACAAAGGTTCAATTTGTGCGGTGCTTGACTAAATATTGCGGCGAATGACTCAAAATGCAAGTTGGTCACTTGAAAAAATGCATCGGAGGGATTTTTAAGGCACATTTTGTCCATAGCAAAATTCCGTGCCTGGATCAGGTCTTCATAGTTTTCGGATGCAAATGAGTCCATTTGGTTGAGGTGTTTATCGCAATGTGGGCAATCAAACTTTTTCTTCGCTATCAAGTAACCGTCAAAGTATCTGCGTGAGACAAGCTCTCCGACAGATAGATCAGGCATACTTTTTGCGACTTCCTCACCATGATTATATGGGATATGAGGCCTCGCATTCCTCTATGCGATAAATTGGCTGATCCGGATCACAAATCCAATCCATTTCAAGATCATTGTCATTATCCTCACAATTGGCATTTTTAAGGTATGAAGAGGTTATGATCTTCATTGACATTAATCTCGCCGTCAAATATTGCATTTCTCTTACTGAGGGGTTGGTGTTGTTCCCCAGTGTAGAACGCAAAGCCGCAAAGAAATTTTCTAAGCTGTCTTGGTTGAACCTTGTGGTGTGTATATATTCGATATCTGCGTCGGTCAGTAGATCATCTGTAAGACTTAGAAAATGGTCAACTGTATGTATTAAGCCTTGCTTCCACAGGCATCTTTGATTAAATGTAAGTTTATTGACATACGTACGAAATTCAACTAACTTTTCTCTCTTGCTTAAGTTGTAGGGGCTTTTGTTGAATTTTGAATATGACCGACAGTTCAATATGTCAAAGGCATCATTCATTGTTATGATAAAATCAGCAGTCGCCAACGCCTTATTCATATTCTGCGCTGTGAACAGCTTATTCCTATGACATACTCTTATCGCGTTGCCTACAGATTTTGAAAATATTTGCACCGCTAATTTAACAGACATTTTTTCATTAAATTTGGGCTTAATATGCTTTTCCGAAAGCTTAGGAGCCATTCGAGTTGTCTGATTTTTCAAGTCAATATCATACAACTCTGAAATGACTCTCCAGCTTGCAACGCTATTTGCTGTGGTTATATCTCTTACCAACATGCAGTTTCTTATGCTTTTATTTAAAAATATGTACATAGTCGTATAAGAGATATACCTTATCGCCACTAGCGTCTTCATATAACTGTGTTGTTGAATTGCTTAGTGCATTATAAGCATTGACGTTGCTTATTGCCTGATCGCATACCGCGGCTCTTACTTTTAGTCCCATTTGGCTTAAAACATCAATAGTTTCCAAAAGGCATGTACGCGTGTTTTCTGACGTTCTTTTCGCATCGGTGCAGTAATACGAAAACGTATATTTCCATCGCTGTAAAATGCCTTTGATTTGGAAAAATAGGAAACTATTGGCAATTATTGGTTCTCGGTTGCCCTGACCGAAATCAATAAAGCCGTCAATTTGGTCCGTTGTGCTATTATATTCGAGCTCAGAACGTCCGTGAATCTCGTCAAACAGGATGACACAGTTTTGTTCGCTCGCTGACATATTTTGCACATGCTTCGATATGCTATAGCAGACCTTTTCATTTATGCCCGGAGAAATCATTCTAATTGGGCTCCAATTTAGTAAAGTTCTAGGACTCGGCAGATTGAAAGATAGAGCATCTCGCATAAACTGGTAACCTTTTGATGATCTGTAATTTATGTTCATCAAAAGATTTTTTTCCCTGTCATTGAAGTTTTTAACATGTTGTGTCTTTAACAGCAGTGTGGCAAAAAACTTGGATCCCACGTTTACATTTTCGGGAACCATTATCGAGTTGTTGCTCATTTCCACCCATTTTTTTGACCAGTTATTTTCATTATCATTTAATTTTTTTATAAGAGCCGCGTTTTTATCCTCCAGTTTCTTAAACTGTACCCTTAAATTTTCATACTGTGTATTAAGTTTAAAATGTTCTTCCCGCCAATTATTTTCGTTGCGGCTGTATAACTCGCAGGGCATGTAGTTGGCTCTTCTGTGATGTCTTTTTTTGACTTATTGTAATTGTGGTCTAAATTAACCAATGCAAATATTTTCTCACGGCTTTCAAATTCATCTGAAGCATTAATTTCATCAGACTCAGATTCCATCATATTGTTTAATTCCACATTCATGATTGGACGCACATTTGGTTTTAATATTGTTTGGTGCAGGTCCGTATGGTGAAAATGCTTTCTGCATATGAAAAGCAATTTGTTGTCTTTTGAATGAGGTTTTAAGTCGCAGATGGAAATCCACTACGACCTTCTAATAGCATTTGTGGGAAATGAATGCAAAATAGAAGGTGGATTCGTACTGTTGCAGTTTGTAATGCAACAATATTTTATGTGATTTTCTATTAAGACGTTGTTGTGAACCGGCTCTTCTACGTAACCTATAAGTCGTAATGTACATTAAATGGTGCAAGAATTCACATACATATGTATACGGATATACACTTACAGAATGAGCAAAAGACATCTTCCAGCAACGAACAATAAAACAATCACAGCTAAATAAACAATCACAATACTTTATTGTTAGTTAAAATATATATTACAAACACAAATACATATAAATAAATGTTAAACATGTTTAGCGAATTCTAAGAGCATCGCTATTAATGATTGCATGTATTGAAAATTACCTAGTCGAAGCGTTGGCAAAGATCCACCTTTCAAACGTAGTTTTGAAATGCATCTCTCCTCAAAATGCAAATCACAAACTCTAGTGCGGGTGTTTAGATCGTCAATGTTGATTTTTAAGTTTTCACACCACTCACTTGCACTTTTATCGGGGACACGAAATAATTTTTTGCCGCCAGCGCAGCCTTTTACAATACACCTAAAATTCACTATTTTATTATTGTTTTCCATTCTGGAATTTTAATTAAATTGTTGAATTGTTCTATTAGTTTGATTGATTAGATTTTAAAAAATCTGATTGGTTATCTTAAACATTTAAAACTTTTAAAGTGACGACCGTTTCTATTGAAATCTCAAGCATAAAATGACACACACATTAAAAACAAGTAAGAAGGCTCAGTCGACAAATCCCGACTAGAAGATATCCTAAGCCCTATACTTGGCGCGTACAGTCAGTGCTTGCAAGTATACCTATATGTATGTGTGTGAGTACGCATATACTGCATACTTTACTTATTATCAATGACTGATCGAAGCTGTTAATGCTGATCAAGAATATATATACGTTATGGGGTCGGAGATGCTTCCTTCTGCCTGTTACATACTTTGGCACAAAACCATTATACCCTTTTTACCCATTTTTATCAAGTGCGCGCGCGAATTTTTTCTTCCGTCTTTTTCTCCTTTGTTTTGTGTATTAAAACTAGAAACAATGTAAAGCTAAGAACAAGCTATTAAAAAAGAAGCGCGGGTCATACATCAAAGTGTCTGGATGAATCCTGCATCTTACCTAAGCGCAGATGTATGAGCGGTTGCTCGCAATAAATATGGTCAAGTCTAGCTCAAACCCCCGTAGTCAAATATTTATTTTCTTAGCTCTTTTTGAATTTATAAGTTTTTTTTTGCATATAAATGAATAATTAACTTACATACATTCTCATAATATATTTTACATATTCAAGCTTTTTTTCATGTTTAATAGCTGCAAAAAATATTCTAGAAAATAATAGAAAATAAAAAATTTTGATTTGCCAATGTATTAATTACACTTTTGTTTTATTCATACATTTATTTCATTTTTAAATAAAAAAGTATATGAGTACATATGTACATATATTTATTTTTTTATTTATTTATTTTTTGTTGATGTGCCGAAGGAAAAACGGCTGCTGGTGGTCTAGGCCCGTCATTATGTGTATGCATGTGTGTGCGCCTAACGGGAATAGGAATAGACAAAACGAAAAAATACAAAACAACAACAAGTGATGGTTGTCGTTGCTGGAACGCACAAGCTGCACAGTGTTATTTTAATACCCTTTATTACAATATTCAATTAATGTCAATGCAATTTTTAACATATATTTATTTAATATACGGACATTTAAGGTTAGGTACATGAATACACAAATTGAATTCGGCTTTGAGTCGTCTTAAACCTGTTCAATAAGTTAATAATCTTCTACCTTATTTCCAATATATACATACGCATATATAATGGAATTCATATTTAAGTATCTCACGTTTGGCCATACAATTTTACATAGTTCATATGTTAGGCATTAGCAAGCAGATAGAACCAAAAGTCGAAAATTGACAATCTCAACTTTGGCCACCACACACAGCAAACAGAAGTATTGCCGATCACTATTGTTGTCTCACGCATCGCACACTCTGAGAGAGACATGAGAGAGAGTTGCCAAAACAGAAGCGGTACTTTTTCCGCTTGCCCCTTTCCCACGAGCTCTCAAAACGCATGGCGGTTTTCGATAACAAAAAGGGGCGGCTATTTTCGTCTCTAGTACTTGAATACTTTTTGCTGTTCACTACTTCAACGGAACGTCGATGTTTATTTGTTGCCTTAAGAAATAAAAGCTGCTGAGCTCCGCATGTTTACTCCTGTTAACATCCAGCCAAACATAAAATGTAATGACGTGGTGTCATATTTTAATTTATGCACAACATGAAATTGACATTAGTTAATTTGTATATATTCTTGATCAACAGCCGAGTCGATATAGCCATGTCCATTTGCTTGTCCGTCTGTCTGTCTGTCCGTCCGTCCGTACGTACGCTTCGATCTCAGAGACTAAAAGAGCTATAGAGGGAAGATTTGAAGCATAAGCTCGCCTTATCCTAAGGCAGTACAAGTACCAGCAACTGTGCAGCGGCGATAATGTGCGAGTTTGGAGAGAAAGAGCTGCAATCGCAATATGATGGATTTTGCAGCTGGGGCGATATAATGCCTCAATGTAACGACTTCGTCTCCGCAAAGATCACTAATTCAACAATTCATGCTGAGAAATAATTCTTTTAGCAATTGAACAAGTTGGTTTCTTCAGGAAGCATTTGTACAATTTCTGTTTGACTGTTTACTTTTGTCAGTACTGGCATTAAATCAAGGAGGCAATCATTTACTGATTTTTGTCGAAAAAACTTAGTTTCAATAAAAGGCAATGTCAAAATTTTTTTATCAAATATAAGCAACATGTTCGTAAAATGTTAATTTTTCTTGAGCATTTTATTTTTTGTTGTATATTTGTTAAAAAATCTCCATAAATCATAAATTGTTATAAATTTCATTTGAAATACATTTTTTGGATGAAATTAAAAAATGTCTTTATTTATTTTATTAGTTTATTACTTTAAGGTAGCCAAATTTTTTAAAAACTGCTTTGACCCTTTAACAACCATGACGAAATATGGTTTATTTGTAATTGTAATCAATTGGTAGTCACAAATTTTTTTACAAAAGGATTACAGAATAAATTATTTGTTGTTTCTAAAAAATGTAATTGATTACTATGCATAATAGCAATTTAACAGTTCTGCTCTCAAGACTTCCAGTTTTAAAATTATGTTCCCTGATATTGTAGCAAACTATTTTTGCTCATATTCATATTGCATAACACAAAAGTAGCGAACATAGTTTTGTATGGTATACAATGTGAGAGCACCAAAATTGTTTATACCCTGAACCCATTAAAAATGGATACCCTTTGTATAATGGTTTTGTGCAAAAGTATGTAACAGGCAGAAGGAAGCATCTCCGACCCCATAAAGTATATATATTCTGGATCAGCATCAACAGCCGCGTCGACAAAGCCATGTCCGTGGTGGTCGTACCAAAGAGAACCAAAAGAATGATGAAGCTAACAGAAAGGAAGCTAGCAGCGGAAAAAACGATACCGGCAAAAGAGAGAGCAGCCCATTCGGAGAGCCAAGCAGACAAGGCAAAACAGAGAGGCAGGAGGACCGGCAAGGCAGCAGCGAATGCCATCCTCATTCGACCCGAAGGGGGGCGAACCTACGCCGAGATATCAAAAGAAATGAAGGGCAAGGTGAATCCTGAAAACACAGGGGTGCTGATAAGAGCCATCCGGGAGACCCGTGCGAGGGGTGTCCTTGTGGAAATGGGGGCGGGCTCTAAGGATAGTGGGGCATTCCGAGACAATCGCGGTGGTGCTCAATGGGCTGGCTGCTGTGTCCTGCCTAGAGCCGAGGTGTAGCGTAGAGATCCGCGATCTGGACTGCCTCACTGAGGTAGTTGATATAAGGGAGGCCCTTAAACGAGATGTTCCCAGCATGAAGGACGTTGATATTGGGCCAATCCCAAAAACACTAAGGGGACAAAAGATGGAGGTGGTCGAGATGAGGATGCGAGACGCATCCCATCTCTTGAAACGAGGATAGATCCATATTGGATGGGTCCGCTGTAGAGTGCGGGAGCGCATATCTGTGAAGCGCTGCTACAAGTGCTCCTTGTGCTACAAATGTCGGTTTTCCGGGCACAAGGCCACGATGTGTGTAGCGCCAGCACGCTGCATCATCTGTGAGGGCAAGGGCTTAGGCGGGGAAGACCTAAAGCACAAAACAGGTTCGGGAAATTGCAGCGAGCTCATCGAGGCGCTAGAGAAAGCAAGAAATAAGTCTGTGAAATGATCCGGGTCTTACAAGCTTACTTGAACAGGAGCCGTACCGCAAACAACCTGCTGCAATAGCTGGCAGTAGAAAAGGCGGTCGACCTTGTACTAGTAAGCGAGCAGTACCGGAATAGAGATCCAGCAACCTAGTACCAAGACTTACTCGGCACAGCAGCCATATGGATCCTGGAACCTGGGAGGACACAGGTTGCCGCGCATGGGCGGGGTAACGGTTTCGTCTGGGTGAGGTGTGGGAAAGCCACCTTTTTCAACTGCTACCTCACGCCGAACCAACCGAGCCAAAACTACACAGAACAGTTGGAGGGCCTGGAGGATGCGGTGGTGTTGACCTCGAGGCACAGAGTGGTAGCCGGTGATTTTAATGCAAGGGCAAGGAAATGGGGTATGCCTGACCCAAACACCCGGAGTAAGCTAGTAGTGGAAATGGCGTCGAGAACGGAGCTGCTATTACTGAACGTGGGCAATGTCACGAACTTTCGAAAACCAGGAGCAAGGGTTTAAATCCCGGATATCTCACTGGCATCGGAGGGCCTTGGCCAGTCCATCCGGGACTGGCAAGTCATTAAGGATTATACCAGGAGCGACCACCAGTATATAGTTTTTGAAATTAACTATGATCGTCCACAGCAAAAGTTGAATACGAGGACAACCGGCAGGTGGAATGCAGCGCGGCTAAAGACCGAACCCTTTTAAAGGGAACTAGCGAGGGGCGACGCTTTTTCGGGCAGACCGCAAATTTTGGTCAAATTATAGATTTGACAGCAGGAACATTGGTAACCTCAACCATGAACGTTATCAGTGCGGCGTGTGAGGTTTCTATGCCCCGAAGTAGGCCCCGTCACGGGAAAAGGCCGGTCTACTGATGGAACAAGGAAATAGAGCTCCTAAGAAGGAAATGCCACAGGCTGCGTCGGGCTGCGCAGCGCGCGAGAAATAGAGTAGAAGTCAATGAAAAGGCGGCGGAACATGAGGCCGCGAAGAAAGAACTGCGAAGATCGATAAACAAGAGCAAGGCCTGCTGCTGGAGGGGGCTGGTGGAGGATGTAGGAAGAGATCCCTGGGGACTGGGCTACAAACTAGTAAACAGGAAACTGAGAGCCTTGAAATCGATTGAAACCATGGAAGCTGTGACGATGAAGAGCATAGTCAAAGCGCTATTCCCACAGCACCCAACCAGACCGACAAGGGTATGGGAAACGAGAGAAACAACCCCACCCATCACCCAGAGAGAACTAGAAAAGGCAGTTCTCTCGGTTGAATACAAAAAAACGCCTGGCCCGGATGGGATACCAAGCAAGGCGCTGAAGTTAGTATATCACCAAAAGCCCGGACTACTACTTCGTATGTACAATGCATGCGGGAAAGGTCATGGAGAAGCTGATCAGAGCCAGACTAACGGAAGCAGTTTGTAACGCAGGTTGACTCTCACCGAGGCAGTGCGGGTTCAGGGCCGGGCGATCCACTAGAGACGCCGTCCTCGATGTAATGGCAGCGGTGGAAAAGGCCGAGAACCACACCCGGTACTCGAAAAGAGTGGTATTCCTGGTGACACTCGACGTGAAGAATGCGTTCAACTCGGCGAGATGGACAGACATGATGGAGGCTCTGGAGCAAAATTCAAGGTTCCGGCCTACCTTCTCCGTGTAATCGATGCCTACCTCTCGGATCGTGGACTTGTCTACGAAACCAAAGAAGGCTCCCGCAGAATAGCGGTCACGGCAGGGGCGGAGCAGGAATCTATCCTAGGCCCGGATCTGTGGAACGACACTTATGATGGTCTGCTAAGATTGAAAATGCCAGAAGAAACGTACCTAGTTGGGTACGCGGATGACGTACCTGCACTAGTGGCAGCACGGGACATACCAAGGGCACAGCTCAAGCTCACCCAGGTGATGAGGACGGTCAGCAGCTGGATGACGGAACATGGGCTATCACTGGCGCTAGAAAAAACAGAAGTGGTAGTCCTGACCAAAAAAAGGATACCAACAATCATCATGGTGAGAGTTGGAGAAGCCATAGTGACGTCGAAACCGGCGGTCAGATACCTGGGTATGATGATAGATTCCAAGCTGAGTTTTTTTCAACAGATCAAACAGGCGGCAGACAAGGCGGCAGGTGGAGTGACTGCGCTTAGATGGGCCAATGTTGGAGGCCCATCCCCTAGTAGACGCCGCCTTCTGATGAGCACGGTTCGGTCGGTACTGCTCTCCGGAGCGGAGGTTTGGGCCGACTCTCTAAGCGTAGAAAAATATCGGAAAAGGCTGGCACAAGTCCAAAGGAGGGGGCTTTAAGGGTGGCTTCCGCATACCGCACGGTTTCTGAACCGGCAGCTCTGGTTATTGCGGGTGTTACACCCACAATACTTCTAGCTAAAAAGCGGCCAGCGGTTTTCCTGAGGAGAGACGCAGGTGAAAAGGAAAACGCACACCTTGGAGAGAGAGCCAAGACATTCAATGCATAGCAGAGCCTCGGGGAGGAGGAAAGTAGGGGGAGATGGACTGCGCGCCTCATAACAGACGTGAAGCTGTGGACCGAAAGAAAGCATGGACAAGTAGATTACTACCTGACACAGTTGCTTTCGGGACACGGCTACTTTGGCAAATTCCTTCACCGCATGGGAAAGGCAACATCGTTCAATTGTCTGTATTGTCCCGGCTGCGAGGACAACGCCGAACACACGTTTTTTAGCTGTAGCAAATGGAGTGAGAAGCGGTCCACGCTTAACCAAGAAATAGAGACGGACATCAATCCCGACAACATAGTGAGGGTTATGCTTCAAGAGGAGAACAACTGGGGACACGGGTAGTACAATACATGCAGAATATCCTTAGAGACAAGACGCTAGAGATGGACCGAACACAGGGGGACGTTGAAAGACAGAAAGAAGTAGAAGGCCATTAGGGTCTTACGATGCCCGAAATAATGTGGTAAACGGTTCCAGGCAAGTGTCCAGGGTCAGTCGAGTGAGTCGACGATAGAAGAACAAGGAAAGGGGTTTTAGTCGGTATACTTGCTGTTAATGCATAGGAGACCGGCACACGGGTGGATATTGACAAGCCACCTACGGCACGTAAAGTGTTTCCCCTCTCTAACATTGCCCAGGACAAAAAAAAAAAATGTCCGGCTGTCCGTCCGTATATATGAACGCGTCGATCCCAGAGACTATAAGAGCTAGAGACTCCAGATTTGGAACTTAAGCTCGCCTAATCCCTAGGCAGTACAAGTTTGTTTTCGATTTTCGATAACTCTTCCCGTTTCCGATATACACATGGGATCGATAACAACGAGTTCAGTATATTTAAGTGCAATACATTACTGTTCAGTACTGTGGGCCTCTTCTGTATAAATCAAAAACCTCAAACAAATGAAAAACCGTTTTTGGTTAGTTGGCAGCTGTATGTTTGATTGCTTGACTAGAAACCCTTAGCAGAGAGTATAGAAGACACTTCAATTTATAAGCCAAATTGCAACATGACATTCACGATGCGCACACTTCTTCGACTGTCAAGTCAAATGAGTAGATCTGAACAACTTCGTTCGCGATTATTTGCAGTGAGGCAGACAAGGCTGCCGGTTTAGTTTTTTTTTTTTTTTTGCAGTAAAACTGGATGTTTTGCCACGCCAACTGCTCGAAAGTTTGTGAAGTGAGATAACTAGAATGGTAGGGACCGATTCATAAGCCATTGTAATTTGGACACTAACATTAACTCACCTTCTTTCATTCTCTTACCGATCGCAAAACAATGCTAGGTGTTATCTAAAAAATGTTGACATTTTTTATTTGTTTATTATTCTAAATTGATCAACCAAATTAGATTTGTAGCTTCGATCAGAAATACTAGAAATACGCGACCTATATTTTAACAAACTTTAAATCCAAAATCCAACGATCCGACACTTGGTCGGTTGGCGGAAGGTAGGCCGCTTTTTGCTCGTTAATACAATACAGTTTGACAAAAAAAAGTTTACAAAATGTGGTAAATTTTGAGTTTTTCACTTTAGAGCTATAAGGGATTGGTTGTTGTTTTTATTTTAATATTTTTTTAATTTCTTATAAATAATTCAATCAATTATTTCGTAAACCTATTAGTCGATAAATCCCGACTAGACTATACCCTGAACCCTAACTTACACGTACAGTCAGTGAGCCTTTCGAATTGTTTAGTTTATTTTCGTTGTGAATTTCGTAATTAAAAATAATTATAATTTTCTTGGTAATGCAATTTTCTGAGAAATTTCATAATTTTGATATAGAATTTAATTATTATCGGGAGAGGTTTAGACGGTTTTTCAATGCCAAGCAAGCGGTTGTCATTCGACATGAACCAGTTGGTTTATTACAACTTCACCATCGGGCCTCTGAGATTGCAAAATTAAAACTATTTACAATGTTTTAAGCCGCGTAAAATTGAGGTGAAGCCTGCAACTGGACGGCCGCATGCAATAGCTCCAAGGGCACAGCGTATTATGGTCAGGGAGATTAGTGAAAATCCAGCATCTTTGACCAGAACACTTGCCAATGAGATGAAGCCATTTAAAGTACCGACTATTCATCTCTTAATATTTTTTATGTTTTGTTTAATAGGTTTAAAAATAATTGCTTGAATTACTTATAAAAATTAAAAACAATCAGTGTGTCCCTTATTATTATTAAAGAATCAAAATGTGTTACATTGTGTAAACATCTTTTTATCAAACTGTACATATATATCCAAATATACTATAGGACATAGGTGGGGAGCCCGCGGCCTCCGCAAGGTTTTTGTGCGGACCTTTTTTTTTTTTTGTTGTCTTCGCCACAAGTAATATTGATTAACGCAGTTTATCACAAACCAAATTTATAGGTACCATTTCCAAATTTTTGTAAATACTCTTAATAACATTGAAATATATTTACTACCTAAATTTATTAAAAAGTTCTTAATTTAAGTTAATTAAAACTAAACAGTTTGTACGAAGAATCTATCGTATTATGCGCTCAACATTATTTAAACTATTAACATACATATACATATTAAATTAAGTTTAATGCAGTGACTATACATTTTGTTGCTCATAAAAGGGAAATAGTAGTGAAACAATGCTTGTTTTTAATATTTTAATTATTTAAATTTAATAGAAAAACCCTTCATGAAAATTGTATAAAGGGGATACACAACTCTAGCCAACATTTTCTACCATTTTTATAGTGAAAAGAATGGGATAAGTGGTCGGCATTGCTGGCAACGGACATTACGTGTATTCAGTATGATGTAAGCTGTCTAGACAAGTATTTCTTTCTCTTTCAATATATGTTCTAACAACTTATTAAAAATCGTTTAAATATAAAAATAAAAATTTTAAAGTTGCCTCAAACGATTTTTAATTTTATTTCTTCAAATTGTAACCAATCTTTAGGACGCAGATACGCAGCAAAACCCGTGCGGTTTTTAAATTTTTGGAAAATTTGTATTTTGATTTCTTAAAAATATTGTTTTTTGTTTTTAATTAATTTTATTGTTATGCTGTACATTTCGTTTTTCCAAAAAAATCAGAAATCATTTTTGGCACAAACATTTGACTTTAAAATTCTACAGTGGTGAACCCCATAACTTTTTGTTTCGTGAATTGTTAAAAATCTTACGATAGACAGGAAAAAAAAAACGAAAGCAGTAAAAATGCTGTATGGCAATTGATACCAGAAGCAGCAGACAGATGAATGAAAAGACGGTATAATGATAGGGAGAACTTGTTTAGATAATTTGTAACGTTTCATGTATACAGTTTGCAAAGTGTTTAAGGCATGTCCAAAAAGGCATTATCATCTTTAAGATCTAGTGCTTTGGCTCCTTGTTATAGTCCACATAGACGCGAACAACTTCGCCGGAATATTTCCGTTGCGAAGGCATAAAATAAAAGTCTGGAGTATCGGCGCCGCCGTTCAAACGTGGATCATCACGGGATCGATCATAGCTGGAGTCGTGTTCATGTCGATGACGACGTTCCTCGCCACCCACTCGCTCCCGGTCCTCTCGTCCAGCTCGGCGATCTTGGGTATAATAACTAGATGGCTGCATACTCTCCGACCTCTGTTTGTAATAAGGATTCTGGCGTGGAAGCGAATAAGCACGTTCCGTATAGCTACCACGTGAATGGGGTCCTGGCCCGGGGTGCTGAGCAGTTGTGCCACACACGCTGCTCTCCTGCGTCATGTCGCGACCACTGCTTGAGCGACTGTTTCCACTGGCGATCTTGCCCTGTCCATGGCCATGCCCATTGCCATTGCCGCTCTCATAGTACATCTGTGACTTGCTGGTGGGTGAGTAGGACATGGGTAAGGTGGTCTGTTGGCTACTAGCCGAAGATCGATTGCGTGCCTTCTCCTTAGCAGTGGTGCTATTGGTCGTGTGCTTCTCCTCGGTTTCGCCATATGGGTCGAATGCATAGTTTGTGTTAGAGGCAAACTCCTTCCAGGGAGAGTTTTGTATTAGTTTCTCCTGTAACATAACAGAGAATTTAACATAGGGTTTGTTTATTTTCTTTGTGTATGTAATAATTTAGTTCTTAGCGCCTAACCAGTCAGCATTTGATTCGATTCTGAATCGATTTTGAATTTGTACTCAGTATTTAAAACTCACAGTGCGATTTCAACCGAAATCTTTTCAAGACTATGTACCCGAATTGCATTTGCAATGTGTCTTGAAGTTGCGTTAATGCCAATTAATTTAAAGTTCCGTTAATTTGAGTAAAATGCAACTATTATATTAACGTTCAACTCAAGGACTTTTATTGTTAATAGTATAAATTAACTATATTGACATTGCTGAAAAATAAAAAGGTTTAGAGAAGAGGTTTAGAAAACAGTTTTTAAAAAAGGGACAGGGGTACAGTTTTATTACGAAACAAAAAAAATGCTAACTGGTCTGGTTACAAACACAAACATATATATTGTATACAGAAACTTATTTGTTATTATAAAGAATGTTTAAGTTTAGAGTAAACTCTGTTAGCGAAAATACAGTGAGTCTTTTTAGAGTCGTCAAACGGGTGAAACCAAATATAAGCGCGCTCGTTTTCTGATCGAAAATAAGCGTTGCATCGGGAAATGCTCTCTGGTAATTGGTAGCTGCATACCCATTGACTTGCTTGAACGCAGAAAACGCTGGGTGGCAAAGAAGAAAGGATGACTTTAAACCTCAAGAGAAGCTAGAGAGCAGACAATCCAACAGTGCCAAGAGCTATTTTGTGCAGAACGAACACCATATGGAGGTCGAGGCTTATACCCAACGTGAAGACCTAGATGGACAGAGGTCATGGTGAATTATTACACAGCTGCTTACCCGACATAGGTATTTCCGCAAAAACCTCTTCTTTATGGCGGAAACAGAATGCAACGGTTGTAATTATGGTGAGGAGTATAGATGCAAGCTGGGAAACAAAAATGAGCCCATTGACCCCGAAAACATTGTAATAAAAATGATTGTACGAAAGGCGTCCTGGGAGGCAATAAAAAGCTTGCTTTTGCAAAAGTGCAATTTGGAATTAATACTGGACGAGCGACCTAGGCGAAAGCGGGATCCAAACGCCGATCAACGGGAAAAAGGAACTTTTTCGAAGTAATGCGAAAACGACCCTAAAGTGGACAATGCCAAGAGATGTGGGGTTTTATAGGGTGTGACTTCTCCCTTGTTGTCAGATATAACAAGTAAGAAGGCTCTAGTCGAGAAATTCTGACTGGACGATACCCTGATCCCTATACATTACGCGTACAGTCAGTGCTTGCAAGTATGTGTGTTTGTATGTACGCACATACTGCATACTGCATACTCAACTTCAAGGTTCCATATCTCCGGTGTTTCTCAACCGATTTTAATAAAAATTTCACAGATTGTTAATATTTTAATTAATAATTAAAATGCCATCTAAAGTTTTTTCAAATTCAAGATTTTGTTGTTATCGATCCCATGTGTATATCGGAAACGGGATGAGTTATCGAAAATCGAAAACAAACTTGTACTGCCTAGGGATTAGGCGAGCTTAAGTTCCAAAACTGGATTCTCTAGCTCTTATAGTCTCTGAGATCGACGCGTTCATACATACAGACGGACAGACGGACATGTCTATATCGACTCGACTGTTGATGCTGATAATGAATATATATACTTTATAGGGTCGGAGATGCTTCCTTCTGCCTGTAACATACTTTTGCACAACTTCATTATACCCTTTTTTCCCATTTTTAATGGGATCAGGGTATAAAAAGGAGGTTTTTGCAAAAATTAGCTACCTATGTTTTTGGGAAGTTTGTCATTCAGTTTTCTCACTCTGCGAATGATCGGAAAAAACTTATTAGCTCTTCGTTTGTTAGACAAATTTTCCGGTAGCGTCCGACTTCTTAGTTGTTTTAGTAACAGCAAATAAATGATGGAATGGGTTTGAGATAAAATGCTCCGTAAAAAGTCGATGGAATAAAGTGTAAGATATAATAAGAAAGAAAAGGACCCTTGGGATCAACAATATTACGGAATTTGTTAGCAGTAGTCACATATTTGGTTAATACAAGAAAAAAGAAAAATAAATTTTAAATTACCAATGCAATCTTGGGAATATTGATAAGCGTGACCCAACATATAGGCGTATATATAGTGTATGTATAAAGATATCCGCGTTGTTTTTATCGAATTTTCTGATTCAAGGCTAAGGTTTTTAAAATTTACATTTTTTTTGTTTTTAGCATTTATTAGATTGTAAAATTAATCAGTTTTATACACGAGCATAGTTTTTTTTTAATTGGTGGGTATTTTTTTTTTTTTTTTTTTTTTGGTTCTTATTAAATTATGTATATGCATTTATTTTATAAATCGATAGAGGGCTGATAGTAGCGTTGGTGCTGTCGCTGTTGATATATGCGCCATTCATCGGGTATTACGTAAACCAGCTTTAAATAACATTATACAATTTAATAAGCATTATTAATCTTGTGAGAAATGAACTCTATTTTAACATATGTGCGGCGTAAAAGTTAATGATAAATATAAAAACTCAGCAAAAATAAACTGTCAGAGCAAATAAAAATATTTACCTGTGTATTTTTGTTCTTGTGTGTGGCCTTTAATATTGTGCAGAACGCTTGAATAAGAGCAATTAGCACCAGGGCTGCAATAAGACCTAGAACAATATACAAACGTGTCTCGGACAGATCGAAGAAGGAGAGCAGAGTATCTTTTGCACTTGCATCCGTAGCACTCTTATCTAAATTTTTTTAAAAACGAATGTGACTTTAATACTTCTATAAGAATTTCGAGTAACTTACATTCGAGAGATTTAAATTCCAAATATTGGGGGTCCACGGTTAAGGAGCCCACCTTGCCTGTGGCTATTTGATCTATTAGAGCTTCTTGGACTGCTTTTTCGTTATTCTGCGCGGCCTCGTTACTAGTCATCTCAATGTTGATTTTTTCTAGACTGTGAAGCTTTTTTACGTTAAATTTATCGAACGTGGCGTGCACCTTGGCCACCATCGAGCTGCCTGCCCTTTAAAATAGAATAAATTATAGTTTGGTAAAGTATTATATTAAATTAGCAGCAACTTTATATAGTGATTATTAAGCTAAAGTGTAAATATTTTTGTAGGTTGATTATACTCTGCTACCGATAAAGTAAAGATTTTCGCCATTCCGTCTATCCGTTTGTCTGTATGAAAACTGATTTTTTTTGAACGCTCAAATTTCTTGGTCCAGGTGTGCGTCTAAGTTTCAAGATTGGGGTGCTGCTTATAAAAACCGATACGCCCGCGCCAAAACTAGCACCGAGAACAGTAAGCCAGGCAAACCCATCGCCACTGTATCGAGTGATTATCATGTCAACTTATCAGAGAATCTGTCTTAGTATTATAAGTATTTGCTTTTTATTTTAAATGAATATCAATAAAATTTTATTTTTATACACTTACATACACAAGTATAGGGTTCAGGGTATCGTCTAGTCGGCATTTCTCAACTAGAGCTTTCTTACTTGTTTTGCGATAGGTTATCTACAATTTTAACTTATTTGTGAGTCAATAAAATGTTGCTTACTTTTCGAAGCCCACTATGTCTGTTTTATAGTAGCCAGCAATATGTGAGAGTATGCCATTGAAGGAGTCCGAAATGGTTGCGGCTAGATTGTTAAAGTCCATAGTACCCGGTTCAGGTGCCTCAAATGATTCCGCTAAGTTCATCAGCTTCACGCCAATGGCATAGACCAAGCGACTTGGTGCTGGTGTGCTGGTACCAACAAACACAGATTCCAGCTCTATATTAAATGAAATGATGCATGCACTACTAAAAATAAGGTTATCAAATAGTCCTACCTTTACCACAGGATTTTATGCAAACGCGTTGCGCTGATGTGGGTGGCACCTGTTCGTGTTTGCGTATTTTTTTGTTGACCACATTGAAGGCCCCACCAAGAACGGGAAAGAACAAATAAAGGCAGTGATCATCCGTGAACGACAAGTCATGTTCATCGTTGCTAACGCGCTTCCGATTGAACTCCAGAATAGTTACACCCTTCTCGATGCGGCCGGAGGCATTGTAAATGTCCTGACGGTCGTCTAGCTTGGGCGGTGCATAGCCGAGTACCCACGTGTCCATGAGGAAGGGACGACCACTGTGTCCATCCACCCAGCCAATGATAGCATCGGTCTGCGACATGCGCTGATCATTGCTGAACCCGATGCCCGTCCACGTCTGCGTATTTGATGTCTCAATATGCCAGCGCATCTCGTCCCCTTTACCAACAGTTTCCCAACTCGCATAGTACTCACAGGAGTGGTCGTCGGGCGAACAATTCGAGGGATACTTCCAGCGTCCAAAGCAGTCGTTGTCCAAGATATTCGTGCTCAAATCATTACGATCAGTGCCAGCGTCAGGCTGATCCTTTTCTGTTTTTAAATATCTATATAAAACTGGATTCGCACTACAGTTTCTCATGACATACCAAGAAAGTTGATTTGGATGAAACCGCGTTGAGTCGTGTGACCATGGTACTTAAGCTCATCTGGCTGGTAAAACTCCTTAACTGTTGAGGGTTCTGTTTCCAAGCCAGAGGCTGGCACATGCACATACCTACCCGGCTCCTGACCCCTAGCCCAGATCACATGCATTAATGCATCGCCCAAGGAGTGATCGGTTGGATCACTGGCCGTCAGCTTTTTTCGGAATATAATCGTGGTCGTACCATTCTCTTCAAAGCCGGTACCCAAGGACAGATCCGATTTTCCGCCGTAGAACTCATCACTGCGTGGTGTGGAACGATCACGAGTATAGAAATCTCCCACCCGACTGGCCATGCCACGTGCTGCACCAATGACAATATCCGTGCAGTCCATAGGATTGAAGTCGTGACGCGGTGTGTATGGGTTAAGCTTGTACTTTGAATCTACAAGAGTAAAAATAAATGATGTTGAAAACAACTATCGTTTTAGTTAACAACATAAGTGTCGTGTGAGCTTTCTCTTTTTTATTATGTTGTGTTAGTAGACAAAAATGTTTGTGGACTTGGAGATGCGAGCTGTATGCAAGTCAATAACGGTTACCTGTTAACGTTAACTTAAGATCTGCGGAGTTTTTGGGCGCTTGCTCGCTTTTGAGCTGCGGTTCACTTTTAGGGTCATGTTCGCTCCTGGGATTTAGTTCGTTTTTTGGGTAAGGCTCTAAGTTAGCTTCTGATTCACTTTTGGGCTCCGGTTCGCTTTTTGGCTCAGGTTCGACTTTGGGCTCTGATGGACTTTTAGGTTCTGGCTCGCTCTTCGGCTTTGGTTCACTTTTGGGTTCTGGTTCACTTTTGGGTTCTGGTTCGCTCTTCGGCTCTGGTTCGCTATTCGGCTTTGGTTCGCTCTTCGGCTCGGGTTCGCTCTTAGGCTTTGGTTCGCTCTTAGGCTCTGGCTCACTTTTAGGCTCTGGTTCACTCTTACCCTCCGGTTTACTGGTTGTTGTTGGTTCCTTTACGCTCCCTGTGTGCGCTTTGCTACTCGCCTCTGTTTTTTTTTGTCATTTTAAAGAGAATAGATTTGTGTGCTTAGTGTAAGGTGCAGGAATTGAAATGGTTGTTGAAGTATAGCAATAGCAATTTTTAACAACATTAAGTGGTCAATTCTAATGTATCTGCCGAGTTGTGTGTCATTGTTACTACTACCTCTTTGCCATAAGCTATACATTAACATAATTTCGAATGTATGTATCTAAGTAGGTCATTTGAATGTTACCTGTGGCTTGACGGCGAATGCGTCCAGTTTTGCTGCTGACTCGATAGGATACACCGGTAGCCACTGAGCTGACGCCGTCATCCTCATGTTTGGCAACACGTTTTGTTTTGAGGCTTGGCTCAGCACTAGGTTTTGGTTCGGTTTTGGGCTCTGGTTCGCTCCTCGGCTCTGGTTTGCTCTTCGACTCTGGTTCGCTCTTCGGCTTTGGTTCGCTCTTTGGCTCCGGTTGGGTCTTCGGCTCTGGTTCGCTCTTCGGCTTTGGTTCGCTCTTCGGCTTTGGCTCACTCTTTGGCTCTGGTTCGCTCTTCGGCTCTGGTTCACTCTTCGGCTCTGGTTCACTCTTCGGCTCTGGTTCACTCTTTGGCTCTGGTTCACTCTTCGGTTCTGGTTCGCTGTGTGGAGTTGGTTCACTTCTAGGCTCTGGCTCACTCTTGGGTTCATTGTTTGGCCCCGGTTCAGATGCTAACGCTCCCAGAGTTGTCTTAAAGTCTCCAACATCTTTAATAAGCGGGAAATTCTTGCATTCCGGTGTTAGACCACGTGGACGCCAGCCCAAGCCCACCCAGGATGTGCCATTGACCTTAAGTACGATTTCGATCTCTTTCTGCTCCTCCAAAAGACGCCAGTACATGTTATAATCTGGCGAAAGCTCCTTTTTAGCATAGGACGTCAGATCCAGGCTGGTCGACGTGTACGGCGATCGCTTATTGCAGCCAACTCCATGCCAGCCAAAGTTGCAGTAGCATTGGCTACGGGGAAGTGAGGTGCCACCCAGATTGATGCACTTGCCCTGGACTCCGCAGTCGGCGTTGCTGGTGCATTCATCCTGATACTGGCACTGGGCGCCATGGTAGTTCTTGTTGCACTTGCACCGCGATGGGAAGTATTTGCCGTTGCCGGAACAGGTTTCTTTAAAGTTTTTGCGCTGCTTTATGTCCACATCGGCACAGGACCAAAAGCGATAGCTGCCCGACCACTCGTCGGCCTGGCGCAGCAACCGCAGCGTGCAATTGAAGCACTCAAAATCCTTAGGTACATTAACCTGATACGATTGAGCACTGTTAAATGAAAAACAGAAGTGTATTTATAAAGTATAGATCTTAAAAAAGATCTATTAACATAACCTACGTAACATCGGTGCGAACGAATTCTGAGTTGTTAACGTGGGGCGTCAAATCCAGCAAAGGTCTGTCAAGTGCATCCAATAACTGCAATCGAAAGCCGCCCTAAAAGTGTAAACCAGAATATCTTTATTTATGATCGTTTCTTTTGGTGGTTGTTGGTTGCCGAGGAAAAGTGAAGGGAAGGTTGATTATGAGTTTGTAACAACGTTACACGGATTTTTTGTTTGATCTACACACTCTTAGTTTCAGGTGCATGTAAGGAAATTATTACATAATTATTAACGATCCCCATGTCTAGGTAATTATGCTTGGCAGAAAAATAAGAACCTGATTTTATTATTATGCTTGTAAACCTAGACAATCATCTTCGTTACCAACTAAATTTGCAAAAAGATCTGGCAGATAAGGCAAGAACCCATCTTACCTTATGCGGATAGGCCAAATGCCAGGTGACATTAAACGTAGTGCCCGACAGTAATGAAGTGCGTATGGAGCCTGCAAAATGAGAAAAAACAAACACACACACATTTTTATTTAAGCTAAGGTGGAATTAAAAAAAATAAATAAATAATAAAAATAAATAAATAATAAAAATAAATAAATAATAAAAATAAATAAATAATAAAAATAAATAAATAATAAAAATAAATAAATAATAAATAAAACTAAGGAAGCCATCTTCGGTATGCCGGAAATTATATACACTTGAAAGCCTACTTGTTTTTCATTATAAAATGTTTTTAAAGATCTTGCATTTGTATGGCATTTACATGGTAGTGTTCCGATCTGGCCGATTTTGACAAATAATCTTAAGCCATTAATTAAGCCACTCTAACTTAACTGGTTTTTAAATTTGTGGCCCTGTCGAGGTCTTTCGTGAAGTGATCCATGGTAATGTGCCTGCTCACCAGCAAACTAAATTCCAACATTGCGAATAACAATAATAATCGAAAACATTGTACATACAGGAAGCCAGATAGCGAACTAGCGAGTCCAGCAAACTAAGCCACCTCACACATGGTGTACCATATACATCTTCACATAACAAGTTTTTCGGGCTATACACAATTTCATATGCACTCAAGCAAGCTCACACATTGCATAATATCAATGCGGTAACATCGAGCAGTTGTAAAAATTGATACTGAATATGAAATTTCAGATTGGGAAAGTTGGAAAGCGGGTGGCTGTGTCGACTAAAATGGGCAATCAACGCTTATTGCAGATCACAAATCGTTTTCTGCCAATATATGCTAGTCAAGCTTTTAGAACGATACACAGTAATCAACTACAAACGAGTAAGAAGGCTAGAAGATACCCTGAACCCGCACGTACAGTCAGTGCTTGCTTGTGTGTGTGTACGCGTATACCGGACCGTAAAACGGACATGGCTATATTGACTCGGCTGTTGATGCTGATCAAGAATATATATACATGTTTTATGGGGTTGAAGATGCTTCCTTCTGCCTGTTACATACTTTTGCACAAAACCACTATACCCTTTTTAACCATTTTCGATGGGTTCAGGGTATAAAAACCAGCTACAAGCACGCAAAAGCAGTCATCGTTGCAACATGACATATATGAATACACTGACTCAAACAACATAAGAGAGGTTCCATTGAACAAAGCTTGCGTCTTAATTAGAAAGTGAGATTTAAATACGTTTTGCTTTAAATTTTCGTTGAATTTATTTTTTGTTCAAAATTCGTGCTATAGACTTTGATAAGAAAGAAGAATGATAGGTCTAAAATTATTTGAAATACAATGAAACGGCTCCTAAAAATAATAAGTTGGGCCCAAATTTTATAAGAAAAAAGTGTTAGATTAAACAATACAAAAGTACTTCAATGAAATTTATAGTTTTTTACAAGCATCAACAATCGAGTCGATGCCATGTCCGACTATAAGAGCTAGAGACTCCAGATTTGAAACATAAGCTTGCTTTATCAAATTTTCTATAACTTTTCCCGCAAGCACCTTGAGGTAACGCCTATGTGCTATCCGCGCCTGCAGCTCGTGCAGAACGGTGTCAGATGACGCAGCCCTGGTCATCTCAGGAACGATACCCATCGACGAACTTGCGCGTGAGCCATTGGATCTCCATAATGCATCGAGTGGCAACGACGACGGAACAAGCCGCGGATCTAGCCCAGGGTGTACATGGTACGTCTTCTTCGAGTGTCCGCGCTTTAAAGCGCATCGTATCCGGCAGTAAGGGGACAACGCATTTCGGCAGAGAACATTATCAACCTTATGTTAGGTAATAAACAGCGATGGGAGGCGGCCAGCAACTGTGCAGCGGTGATAGACTTGCAGGTGTGGCTACGCAATGCCTCACGGTAGTCCCGCCCGAGCAGCGGAGAACATGATATTAGGCTTACAGCTTAGTATGAACTTAGTCAAAGTTTGAGGCCTAGTTTAATCCTCAATTTAGGTATTTATTAATAAATAAATTTATACTGACTGTACGCGCTAAGTATGGGGTTCAGGGTTTCTACTAGTCGGGATTTTTCGACTAGAGCCTTCTTACTTGTATTTTAAAATTTTGTTGTTGCCGACCAATGAGTATACATATACATATGTATGTTTGTGTTTGTATGGCAAATCTGCTGCGGATGGCCTGCTGCATGTGCCTTGGTCCGTCTTTTTGTGTATGCATGTGTCTGCGTCTAACGGGACTAGGCAGAACGCAAAAATAATAACAACAACAACACGTGACGGTTGTCGTTGCTGAAACGCACACGCTGCTCAATGTGTTTGAATACCCTTTATTAAAATATTTAATTAATGTCATGCAATTATTAATGTATATTTTTAATACAGGGACAAGTATGTGAATACAAAATGCATTTATTTTATGGTTAGGGTTAATGTGGTATTAAGTCATCTTAAACCTCTTCAATAAGTTAATAATCTTCTACCTAATTCCCAATATATCATCATATTTAAGTATCTCATGTTTGGCCATATAATTTCACAAAGTTCATATAAAGTCTGTACTACTCTCCCATGTTAGGCATTAGCAAGCAGATAGAACCAAAAGTCGAAAAATAAAAAACTCAACTTTGGTCGTCACACAACAGCAAAATGAAGTATGTACAGTCTGTCAAGAAAGTGTTTTCGCGTGAAGAAAAATGTATGATTATGGAATCACCATATCTCGCGAATGTGGCCTATATCCATTTTACGTACCTAAAAAAACAGCGCCAGCCGTTGAAAGCCCTTGAAAGCCCCGGCTGGCGCTGTTTTTTTTTTAGGGTAGGTACGTAAAATGGATATAGGCAACATTCGCGAGATATGGTGATTCCATAATCATTCTTCATTTCACTGGCAACCGATCTGGCCAAAAAAATTTGGACTTTTATGAGTCTGAGCATTTTTAATTTAATTAAATGTAAATTCTATAAAGCGAGTAAACGCTGGCAAATGCAACATGCCACAGAAATAATTTTAATTTAGCATTTACACTGAAGTCGCTAAAAATGTTTAATTGAAAGCGGAAAAAGTTTTTATTTTGCTAATGTAAAAGTAAATGTAAAAGCATTTTTTAGAAGCAGGTGTTTTTGTATCCCGAACCCATTGAAAATTGCTAAAAGAGGGTATAATGGCTTTTAAAAGGCAGAAGGAAGTATCTCCGACCCCATAAAGTATATATATTCTTGATCAGCATCAAAAGCCGAGTCAATATATCCATGTTCGTCTGTCCGTCCGTATGTCCGTATGTAGGAACGCTAGAGACTCCAGATTTGAAACATAAGCTCGTCTTATCTCTAGTACAAAACCATAAGCAAAATAATGACAATCTGTAAAACTTTTATTAAAATCGGTTGAGAAACACCGGAGATATGGAACATTGAATTTGAGTATACAGTATGCAGTATGGTCGTACACACACGCACACATACTTGTAAGCACTGACTGTACGCGTTAAGTATAGGGATCAGGGTATCGTCTAGTCGGGATTTTTCGACTAGAGCCTTCTTACTTGTTTTTTAAGTGGCCCAACGATACCAAGCACCGGCTTGTTAACGCGTGGACCCAAGCACAAAGCGACCCACGGCGCGCAGCGTGCGGTTGTGAAGATCGCGAACATGTAGACAGATGACATAAGACTAGTTTTTTAAGAGAGTACTATGTTTTAAGTAGGAAAGATCGTTATATGTTATGACATTGTACCCCTAAAAATAATAAAGTGATATTGTGGTGCATGTGTACGTAGTAAGCAGTGGAAACAATTACAATCAATTCTGAAAAAACAAGGAAGAACCATTTTCTCGTATGATATAATAATATAAAAATCAAATCGATTTCGGAGAGTATTACCGCCGCGTTCGTGCTGAACCGGCCGGAGACAGACACACTCTTCGGCAATGTGGTCTTGGCACACACATGCTGCTGCAGAATGTCGCCTCTTACCAACTTCTACGTCAGGGGCGAAAAAGATTTAACTCAAGGTCAATTGAAAGGAAAACTAGCTGACATGGCATGAAATTACTATGTCCATGGCCACCTGCAAATCTAGAGTTCGAGAATACTTCTAACATGAAGCCAACCAATTAGAAGTTTCGCTCACCAATGACACATGAAGGATAACCAATTTTGGCGTGCTGAAGATAGATAGCTTCCCTAATTTTATACCCTGATCCCATTAAAAAAGGGTATAATGGTTTTGTGCAAAAGTATGAAACAGGCAGAAGGAAGCATCTCCGACCTTATAAGAAAATATATATTCTTTATCAGCATCAACAGTCGAGTCGATATAGACATGTCCGTCTGTCCGTCTGTATGTATGAACGCGTCGATCTCAGAGACTATAAAAGCTAGAGACTCCAGACTTGGAACTTAAGCTAGCCTAATCCCTAGGCAGTACAAGTTTGTTTTCGATTTTCGATAACTTATCCCGTTTCTGATATACACATGGGATCGATAACAACAAATCTTGAGTTTGAAAAAACTTTAGATGGCATTTAAATTATTAATCAAAATAATAACAATCTGTGAAATTTTTATTAAAATCGGTTGAGAAACACCGGAGATATGTAACCTTGAAGTTGAGTAGCAGTATGCAGTATGGTCGTACACACACGCACACATACTTGTAAGCACTGACTGTACGCGTAAAGTATAGGAATCAGGGTATCGTCTAGTCGTGATTTCTCGACTAGAGCCTTCTTACTCGTTATACCCTGATCCCATTAAAAATGGGAAAAAAGGGTACAATGGTTTTGTGCAAAAGTATGTAACAGGCAGAAGGAAGCATCTCCGACCCCATAAAGTATATACATTCTTGATCAGCATCAACAGCCGAGACGATATAGCCATGTCCGTCTGTGCGTCCGTCCGTCCGTCTGTCTGTATGTATGACCGCGTCGATCTCAGGGACTGTAAAAGCTACAGACTCCAGATTTGGAACTTAAGCTCGCCTAATCCCTAGGCAGTACAAGTTTGTTTTTGATTTTCGATAACTCATCCCGTTTTCGATATACACATGGGATCGATAACAACAAAATCTTGAATTTTGAAAACTTTTAGATGGCATTTGAAATATGAAACAAAATAATGACAATCTGTGAAATTTTTATTAAAATGGGTTAAGAAACACCGGAGATATGGGACATTGAAGTTTTCTATGCAGTGTGCAGTATGCGCGTACACACATACACACATACTTGCAAGCACTGACTGTACGCGTAAAGTAAAGGGATCAGGGTATTGTCTAGTCGGGATTTCTCGACTAGAGCCTTACTTGTTTATAGCATAAACTTGTATAACATTGCAAAATGATAAATAATTATTGCTTAACACAAATAAGTGAAAAAAATTCCAAGCCAATCGAACCACGCTGAACGTAACATTTTTTCGACACCCTTAGAGTTGAAAGTTAAGTCTTTAACTTTCGGCGTCGAAGTATAAAAATATGGTTATCGAATTTTGATCATTGGGTGATTCTAGATATATAGTAGATAGATAGATAGTATATTGAGCGCCAAACTTACCTTTCGGCATGCCGCAAGGGGCCTTCGTGCGAGAGTTATCCAAGAAATCTAGATCTAACGCACGAGCAGGTGGATACGTTAGGGCCACGTGTGCCTCAGTCCCAAGATCTTTGTGCAGCTCAATCAAGGACAAAGCAACTAGAGCTACAGCAAACAGGCGAAAGGCGTTGAACACGCCATGACCTCTTATATTGATAGACATTTTTTTTTGTTTGCTTGTTGTATATTTTGTTAATTGCAATTGCTGCATATCTTTTCTTATTTTGCTTAATAGACTTGATAAACAACAACAACAATGACCAAACGTGTTAAACTTGTGCTTTGAAAAGCTAAAAAAAATTTTATTATTATTAGCACACTCTTCTAATAAATATATACAAACAATAAGCACTCGTGTTTACAACTTCCGACACTGCAAAGAAAGAAAAAAAATAATATTTGTTAGTAATGCTGTATTTATGACTAGGCGTTGCACCCTGCGTCTAGGCTTTGCTCGAGAGCCAGCCCCCAAGAAAATTATTTTAAATAACAAAATCATATATCCTTTTTGGGGTCGGAAAAAGGTTTCCTTCTTACTGTTGCATACATTTGCACAAAACCATAAGACTCTTTTTCACATTACATGCACCTGCAAGTCAATAAATATTTGGTTCAAAGATTAATGTGCAATTTCTATACGTTTGCCAGCTGCCGTGTAAGTAAGTATGACGCCACAGGAAGCCACAGCAAGGCGTGGCTTGGTTGATGCAAATGCTGAAGCTTTTGATCAAACTTGATTAAGGATGATATAATGCTCATTTGGTGCCGTTTTTAAAAACATGACGCATTTTAATGCAATCTATAATGTAAACAAGTAAGAAGGCCCTAGTCGAGAAATCACGACTAGACGATACCCTGATCCCTATACTTTACGCGTACAGTCAGTGCTTACAAGTATGTGGGCGTGTGTGTACGACCATTCTGCATACTGCATACTCAACTTCAAGGTTACATATCTCCGGTGTTTCTCAACCGATTTTAATAAAAATTTCACAGATTGTCATTATTGTGTTTACTCCAGATTTCGAACTTAAGCTCGCCTAATCCCTAGGCAGTACAAGTTTGTTTTCGATTTTCGATAACTCATCCCGTTTTCGATATACACATAGGATCGATAACAATAAAATCTTGAATTTTGAAAACTTTGAGATGGCATTTGAAATAATAAACAAAATAATGACAACCTGTGAAATTTTTATTAAAATCGGTTAAGAAACACCGGAGATATGGAACCTTGAAGTTGAGTATGCAGTATGGTCGTACACACACGCACACATACTTGTACACACTGACTGTACGCGTAAAGTATAGGGATCAGGGTATCGTCTAGTCGGGATTTCTCGACTAGAGCCTTCTTACTTGTTTTATTTTATTTTTTTATTTTTATCGTAAGCTCTCAAAGCCGAAGCCATGGGTCCCACCAGGACAAATTACAAAGAGATTACAATATTTTCTAATATTAAATGCCGCAATAATGCCATGGGATTTTCCAAAAATGCGCATTTGGATCTTGCAATAAATTTATTAGATAGGTGCACGACTAACGATTAAATGATTTCACATTTCAGATTGTTTTCTTTTTGTACGAACTAACTGAAATAATTCTAGGGATATTTGCAGTTATTTCTTTAAATTTAGTTAAAAGTAAGATGAAACTTATTCTGAGAGATACGATATTCTAAAATTCGCCCATTTTAAGTATTGACGTGTTTTTAAATGCAATGATGAAATTAAATGAAATGATCCAGGAATGTGAGCTAAAAAAGGTTTCACAATTTCTACATAAGCTGCCAAACGTATTTGAGATATGTTGTGTAGGGAGCACTCAATTTTTTTTTTTTGGGAAATTGCACATCCCTAAGAACTTTTACTAAAGATATTATAAAATATATCTATAATACTGAAAAAAGTGATAAGTTCTGCAAAACATTCACATGCACTCCACATTAAAACAAAATGTGGCAGCCGCACAACCGCAATCGTTCTTCTTCGTTTTTCATGTGAAAAAATGTTCCCTTCGGCGGTTGAACCCCTTAAATCCACTGGGCACCAAGGCAATTGCCCCGGCTGACCCCCCTCTCACCAGGCCTGAGCGTAAGTCAATTTGAGTTGTGCCCCAGCATGCAGTGAAATGTAAAAAAATCGAGGCATATTTAACAAGACAGCCAGCCTTAGCCTGTTACATACTTTTGCACAAAACCATTATACCCTTTTTACCCATTTTTAATGGGTTTAGGGTATAAAAATGGAAATCAACTAAGAACTTGAAGTCGGGGAAGCCTTATTAAGAAAGAGACTGTAAGAGCTAGAGACTCCAGATTTAGAACAAAAGCTCGCCTAATCCCTCGGCAGTACAAGTTTGTTTTCGATTTTCGATATACACATGGGATCGATAACACCAAAATCTTGAAATTGGAAAACTTTGAGCGTTTAAACATTAAGTAAAATAATGACAGTCTGTGAAATTTTTATTGAAATCGGTTAAGAAACAACGGAGGTATGGGACATTGAAGTCGGGATTTTTCGACTAGAGCCTTCTTACTTGTTATACCCTGATCCCATTAAAAATGGGAAAAAGGGTAACAGGCAGAAGGAAGCATCTTCGACCCCATAAAGTATATTTATTCTTTATCAGCATCAACAGTCGAGTCGATATAGCCATGTCCGTCTGTCCGTCTGTGTGTATGAACGCGTCGATCTCAGAGACTATAAGAGCTAGAGACTCCAGATTTGGAACTTAAGCTCGCCTAATCCCTAGGCAGTACAAGTTTGTTTTCGATTTTCGATAACTCATCCCGTTTCCGATATACACATGGGATCGATAACAATAAAATCTTGAATTTGAAAAAATTTTAGATGGCATTTGAATTATTTATCAAAATAATAACAATCTAAGAAATTTTTATTAAAATTGGTTTAGAAACACCGGAGATATGGAACCTTGAAGTTGAGTATGCAGTATGCAGTATGGTCGTACACACACGCTCACATACTTGCAAGCACAGACTGTACGCGTAAAGTATAGGGATCAGGGTATCGTCTAGTCGGGATTTCTCGACTAGAGCCTTCTTACTTGTTTTTTTTTGGTGTTTATTGCTGTGTATCGGTTATAGCCAAGACGTAAACATTTATGCAACGCAACTTGCTACTCGAAACAATGGGAGCAACAAAAAATAAATAAAAATGCAGTCCAACCAGTTACGAAAAATTTGAAAACTCATTTATGTTCAACTTAATATACAAATTTTCTAAAAATAAGACATACAAATTTGTAACGCCAGCGTTGTCTTCGAATATTCGTATTCGTATGTGTGTTTATGTAACTAGAACCGGTTGCTGGTCCAAATATTGTAGTCATATATAAATTGATTCACGGTGCACACCATACGCTCCTAAATGGCAACAAGTGCGACCAAGTGTGTATGTATGTATGTACGTAGTATGCAAGTGATTTTTTCGATCAGTATCTGTTTATGCACCTGTAACCTTAACTTTAGCTGTAATCTTAGCTTGATCTGTTACTGTACCGAATGTGGCACCAAACAACAATAGCACTTAATTTGTGAGCGCTCCTAATTTAATCTAGAATAGCAAGCAATGAGTTAGTTGTCAGGCATCGACTTGTAAACAAATGCAAGCAATGATTTTTTCATTTCAAAAACGCTCATTGCAGCGAGTCTTTTCTGCAGTCATTGATGCCTAGTCATTTGGAGCAAAGCAATACATTTCTTCTCGAGTTTATAAATTGTTAATTTAAAATGCGTTACTAAAAAAATCGAATCAAATCAAATCGCCTTCACACTTATAGTTAGGACATTACGTTGCTTTATTGCAGTCCTGAAAGGATCACAACTGCTTGCGCAGGTCAACTTTTTGACAACAAAATTAGGTCAAAATACATTATGGATTACTTGTTGTAACCTTATATTTATAGTTTTTAGCATTTTATTTGATTTTAATGGAAAACCAAACCAACTGAATTTAAGTACAATAGTAAAGTAAAGTTGTAAAGTGAAGTTAGAGTTCTTGTGAAATTTTTAAAAAGTTTTTTTTTTATATGTCTATCTTTTCTCAATTCTACTGTACACTGAACGACCAATCACAAAAAAATGTTGAACTTTTTTGCCTTGCAATGATCATATGGTTGTCATAAATAAAGTGGAAACTTAGTAAATCATCACTTGCATATAATTAAATTTAAAAATCAAAGATCTGTTCACTGTTTCGAATGGAAATGTTTTTTATACCCTGATCCCATTAAAAATGGGAAAAAAGGGTATAATGAATTTGTGCAAAAGTATGTAACAAGCAGAAGGAAGCATCTCCGACCTTATAAAGTATATATATTCTTGATCAGCATCAACAGTCGAGTCGATATAGCCATGTCCGTCTGTATGTATGAACGCGTCGATCTCAGAGACTATAAGAGCTAGAGACTCCAGATTTGGAACTTAAGCTCGCCTAATCCCTAGGCAGTACAAGTTTGTTTTCGATTTTCGATAACTCTTCCCGTTTTCGATATACACATGGGCTCGATAACAATAAAATCTTGAATTTGAAAAAAATTTTAGATGGCATTTGAATTATTAATAAAAATAATAACAACCTGCGAAATTTTTATTAAAATCGGTTTAGAAACACCGGAGACATGTAACCTTGAAGTTGAGTATGCAGTATGCAGTATGGTCGTACACACACGCACACATACTTGTAAGCACTGACTGTACGCGTAAAGTATAGGGATCAGGGTATCGTCTAGTCGGGATTTCTCGACTAGAGCCTTCTTACTTGTTTTTTTTTTTTTGAGTTTTTCACTCTTTGGAGCTGTCAATTCAGTGGTCGGGAAACTTTATTAATTATTACCACAAAAAATTTTTTGTGTAAGTTGATATTAGCCCACGGCAAAAAAAACCAAATAGCCTCTTTTTAGCATCTTTAATATTTATATATATTTATATACTTTTTACTTACAAAAGTTTAATTTTTACCCCCAAAAATTTCATTTTCCCTGACCTTGATGTAAACAATTTTTTGTTCACTTTCACTTAAGCGAGTCTTCATTATTTGGACGGAGCACTGTATTATATAAATATAAAGGTATTTAAAGTATGTAATATTCAAAGCGCACGCACTAACTTTCTAATCACAATAATTTAACGAGTTGCACGTTGAATGTAAGCTTTGTTAAGTTTCTTTGACGAAATTATGATAGAGGCACATACAGTCTGTCAAGAAAGTGTTTTCGCGTGAAGAAAAATGTATGTTTTTTCACTTCACAGGCAAAAATATAACTGTAATATGGATCTTAAATTTTTTTTTGAAATTTTGTATGTATTATTTATTTATTTCTTAATATTATATTTAAGCCAATTTGATTATTCGTTAAATAACAAAAAAGTTATAACAAAAACAAATTAACTCTAACTAAATTTGACTGTCAAGAAAGTCTTTTCGTCTTTGCTATTCTTGCATTCTTTCGTCTTTCTTGCTAGTACAGTTATAGTTACAGTTATTTTTGCATAGCAGGTCGTCATGTGCGCATATTTAAAGCAAATTTTGTGCATTTTAAAAATTGTACTAGTTGAATGCAGACACTTACAGCCGTGTTTAAAAATTCATTAAAATGCCTGGTAAAAGAATTCCGTTTGATGTCGTCCAACTGGTTTATTACAACCATACCATCGGCAAATCTACCAAAGACATTGCCAATATGCTCCAGTTCCAACAAAGAACTGTCCAAAACATAATACGGCGGGCAAAAACTGAAAATAGACTGGAAAATAAGGTAGCAAGTGGTAGACCGCCAAAACTGTCACATAGAGCATCGCGTGGGATAATGCAAAAGGTTGACCAAAACCCGATGATCTCGACTAGAACTTTGGCGATTGAGGCTACACTAGAGTGTGGAGTTAATGTTTCTCACGAAACAGTCAGAAAAACAATAATAAGCCATAATTTCACGTCCCGGGCAGCTAGAAAGAAACCAATGCAGTAAACGTGGAAAAACGCCTTTCCTTCGCTTCTGGCCATTTAAACACACCGCAAAGCTATTGGAATGATGTTATATTCTGTGATGAGACCAAGATAATGCTACATTACAACGAGGGACCCAATAGAGTATGGCGGAAACCATTAGCAGCATTGGAAATGAAAAACATTATACCGACGGTGAAATACGGCAAACTGTCGGTCATGGTGTGGGGGTGTTTTTCAAGCAAGGGAGTGGGCGATTTGGTGTTTATTGAAAACACAATGGATGCTGTTCAGTATCTTAACATTTTAAAGGAAAATTTAAAGAACAGCGCTAATAAATTTGGGTTTGATCGCAGCTTTAAGTTTTATCAACATAACGATCCCAAACTGCGGAAAAGTTATTGAAACTTCACCCCAGAGCCCAGATATCAGCCCAATTGAACATTTGTGGGCATATCTAAAAAAGATGGTCGCACAAAGACGCCCCACATCACGGCCCATGCTAAAAAGTATAATTTTAAAAGAGTGGAGCAATATACCAATAGTATACATAGAAAAATTAGTTAATTCAATGAGTTCAAGACTTAATGCTGTTGTTACAGCAAAGGGTTATCACACTAAATGTTAAAAAATATATTTCATAATTTTAGCTTTATGTTACTACCCGATCCTTAAAGACGAAAACACTTTCTTGACAGACTGTACATACATACTTATATATAAACACACACTCACACAAACAGGGTGTTAAGTATGTACGTGTATTTGGACAACAACTATTAACGGTTTGTTTTCAATTTGCTGACCAACTTCAAAAATCGTCGTCAAATTCAATATAACCGACAACCGACTGCAAAATACTTGAACAGAAATATTAAAACATGTGGGGATATGGGGTCATTACCAAATTTCGTTACTCTAGTAGTTTTAAAGCGTGGAAGGTAATTTCATATTCGTTTTATTTAGGCAAGCTGCTGGACGGACAGACATTTTGAATGCGAATAAACTTGATTCGTCTATGGTATACAGTTATAAAGAGGGACGGACAGAGGTCCATGGTTCAATCGACTTGGGTGTTAATGGATGTTATGCATATATTTATGTTTTGGGTCAAATGCTTCCTTTCGCATTTCACCTACTCTTAACAACTCTGTAATACTTTAGGTTCAGGGTCAAAAAAAAAGGTAATTTGCAAACTTTGATGACAACTTCAATTCCCACTCAGTTGTTAGTTATAGCCAGCTGACTGTCTTTTCTGCTTGTCTTTTGGCTTCGTTTTTATACCCTGATCCCATTAAAAATGGGAAAAAAGGGTATAATGGTTTTGTGCAAAAGTGTGTAACAGGCAGAAGGAAGCATCTCCGACCTTATAAAGTATATATATTCTTGATCAGCATCAACAGTCGAGTCGATATAGCCATGTCCGTCTCTCCGTCTGTATATATGAACGCGTCGATCTCAGAGACTATAAGAGCTAGAGACTCCAGATTTGGAACTTAAGCTCGCCTAATCCCCAGGCAGTACAAGTTTGTTTTCGATTTTCGATAACTCTTCCCGTTTTCGATATACACATGGGATCGATAACAATAAAATCTTGAATTTGAAAAAAATTTTAGATGGCATTTGAATTATTAATAAAAATAATAACAACCTGTGAAATTTTTATTAAAATCGGTTTAGAAAAACCGGAGACATGTAACCTTGAAGTTGAGTATGCAGTATGCAGTATGGTCGTACACACACGCACACATACTTGTAAGCACTGACTGTACGCGTGTATATGGATCGGGGTATCGTCTAGTCGGGATTTCTCGACTAGAGCCTTCTTACTTGTTTGGTTTAAATAAGTAAGGTTACTTGGCCGACAACTCGAGTCGAGGCTGCGGATCTGTCGTTATTTTCCTCGTTGCTTAAAAGTTTGTCCAAGTTGCGTCTTCGGATAGGTTTTGTTTAGGCTCATGTGCAACATTTGGCAGTTTGGACTCCGGGTTTTGGTCAAGTCTTGTTCGTGAGTTGTTAACTAAACACACAGCATAATGTAAATTAGCTGACGCAGTGAAAGTTGCCTTTACTGGCGGCTCTTTAATCAATTTCAATTAGTTTCCTATTTCACTTCACACAAAATTCATCAATAAGGTGTAACGGTTGCGAAATTGAAAACTCCATATAAAACAAGTAAGAAGGCTCTTGTCAAGAAATCCCGACTAGACGATACCCTGAACACTATACTTAACGCGTACAGTCAGTGCTTGCAAGTATGTGTGTGTGTATGTACGCACATACTGCATACTGCATTCTCAACTTCAATGTTCCATATCTCCGGTGTTTCTCAACCGATTTTAATAAAAGTTTCACAGATTATCATTATTTTGTTTTATCTTTCAAACGCCGTCTCAAAGTTTTTCAAATTCAATATTTTGTTGTTATCGATCCCATAAGTACATCGAAAATGAAAAGAGTTATCGAAAATCGAAAAGCAACTTGTACTGCCTAGGGATTAGGCGAGCTTATGTTTTAAATCTGGAGTCTCTAGCTCTAACGGACTCGGCTGTTGATACTGATCAAGAATATATATACTTTATGGGGTCAGAGATTCTTCCTTCTGCGTGTTACATACTTTTGCACAAAACCATTATACCCTTTTTACCCATTTTTAAAGGGTTCAGATTTTCATTATTTCTTTTAGTTTCTAAACTATTCAAAAAAATTCCAAGGTCTTAGCTGGATATCAAAAACAAAACAAAAACTAAAAAATTAAAAAAAAAAAAGTGTACTGCCTATGATATAGAATAACGTATATTTCAAATCTAAAGGCTCTAGCTTCTATAGTCTCTGAGATCGACGCGATCATACAGACAGACAGGCGGACAGACGGGGCGAAGGATAGATATATCGACTCGGCTGTTGATGCTGATCAAAAATATGTATTTGGGGTCATAGATGCTTTCTTCTGTAATGTTACATACAATTGCAAAATCCATTATACCCTGTTACCTATTTCATTTGCTCAGGGTATAAAAAACAGTTAAGCTTTGAGTAGTTGGTGTTTTTATAGTTAACTTTGTTTTTTTGTTGTTCATTATTCTTCAAAAGTAAAGATTCGCTCCAAGGTTAAAATCAGTGAACAAATACTAAAACAATTTTTTTTTTTAAGTATTACGCGCTCTTCTTTTATCTCTCACACACACAAACACACACACACACACATACATACATACAACTTCTCTCTCTATGGCTCTGTGTGCGTGTGTATTTCAAACTAACCAGTTTGCATAAGCAAAAAGTTTTTAGCTCCCGCATATTAGACAAACCTGACGAGTGGGTTTAGTCCCCATATTTACACTTTTTATTGTTTAATACCCTTACGAATAGTATTTTGGTCTTATCGGTATGGAATATAAAATATAAATTGTAATAAACGTATTATGATTTTTATAAATCAGCTAAAGCTGGCGAATTAAAGAAAAGCAATCTTAAATAAATCTATTTGTGGTAAGTATTGGTTACACGATAAGTTCTTTTGTCAACAATCTTTCGTAACCAGATCAAATAAAAACAAGGAAGAAAGCTCTAGTCGAGAAATCCCGACTAGACGATACCCTGATCCCTATACTTTACGCGTACAGTCAGTGTTTGCAAGTATGTGTGTTTGTATGTACGCACATACTGCATACTGCATACTCAACTTCAAGGTTCCATATCTCCGGTGTTTCTCAACCGATTTTAATAAAAATTTCACAGATTGTTATTATTTTGATTACTAATAATAATACCATCTAAAATTTTTCCAAATTCAAGATTTGATTGTTATCAATCCCATGTGTATATCGGAAACGGGATGAGTTATCGAAAATCGAAAACAAACTTGTACTGCCTAGGGATTGGGCGAGCTTAAGTTCCATCTGGAGTCTCTAGCTCTTATAGTCTCTGAGATCGACGCGTTCATACATACAGACGGACATATCTATATCGACTCGTCTGTTGATGCTGATAAAGAATATATATACTTTATAAGGTCGGAGATGCTTCCTTCTGCCTGTTACATACTTTTGCACAAACCCATTATATCCTTTTTCCCATTTTTAATGGGATCAGGGTATAAAAATTCGTAACAAATTAACATTAAAAATATGTAGAATTTTTCGAATCATGATCAAATAAAAGTTCAAATAAAGTTCAACAGCACCTTCCGTAGAGTTAAATGTGGGCAGATGGACTCTGATCTTGCAAGGGTATGTAATTTTATCATGTCGTGTGCTTAAAATATTTTATTGAGATTTTGTTGATCAAAATTAAAAAACTCGTTTGGGTGTGTACATATATTGTATATGCATTACATATGTACATATGTATGTATATGAGCTTCCATTCATTGTATTGCGTGGCAAGGCTCACTCAAACTGCTTTTTAACGCTCACAATTTATTCGGTATGTACAGTATGCCCAACAAAGGTTGCGATAAAACGAAAAGTGTTGATATTTTCACTTTAGAGATATATGGTCACCCGTTTTTGTGTTTTTTTTTATTTTTTATAAGTAATTCAATCAATTATCTCTTAAACCTATTTAACAGAACTTAAAAAACATTAACATTAACGAAGAAACATTTAAAATACTAACAAAGGCACTAAATTCAACTTCCCAATAAATCTTGCGACACTCCGTTTTTGGTGCATTTGCGTTGTAAAATTCGTATGAAATTCGTATGTACAGTTACTTTTAATTAAGTTAAAAATGCGTAGATCCATGAAAGTCAAATTTTTTTTGCGCAGATCGGTTGCCAATGAGAAGAAGAATGATTGTGGAATCACCATATCTTGCGAATGTGGCCTTAAAGAATTTTAAGTACCTACCCAGAAAAAAAACACGAGCTGCTCGAAAAAACCGATAATATCGACGGAGCATGTTCAGACACGTTTAACTTTTGATATGATTGACGTGGACAGCCAAATTAATATTGGGACGACGTGGTATTATGTGATGAATCCAAAATGATGCTATACTATGAGGATGGCCCCAGCAGAGTGTGGCGCCAGCCGTTGAAAGCAATTGAAAACCAAAACTATTATACCGACTGTACAGCTCGATATTAAGGGTAAGTACTTAAAATTTTTTAGGCCTTATTCGCGATATATGTTGATTCCACAATCATTCTTCATCTCTTTGGCAACCGATCTGCGCAAAAAAAATTTTGACTTTTACGGATCTACGCATTTTTAATTTAATTAAAAGTAACTGTACATACGAATTTCATACGAATCTCACAACGAAAATGCACCAAAAACGGAGTGTCGCAAGATTTATTGGGCACTTGAATATAGTGCCTTTGTTAGTATTTTAAATGTTTCTTCGTTAATGTTAATGTTTTTTAAGTTCTTTTAAATAAGTTTAAGAGATAATTGATTGAATTACTTATAAAAAATAATAAAAAACAACAACCAGGGTGACCGTATATCTCTAAAGTGAAAATGTCAACATTTTTCGCCTTGTCGCAACCTTTGTTGGGCATACTGTATTTACATAGTTTCATTGGTTGTTAGAAGCATGCAGATGCCAGCCGGTTTGTACATATGTATGTACGTATTTATGCCGTTGTTTTGCAGCTGGCAAAGCAGCGAATTGCCAAAGTGGCTAGGCTGCATTCCAGACATGTCTTAATTTGAAGAGTTATTACCCACAAGGTCATTTCTGTGTTAGAGTGTTGTTGGTTTTTTTACTTTTGGCATTGCAATTGCATGAATGACTTGCGATTAATTAATAATGATATTGACGGTTCGAAGCTTAGCAGCTCATTAGCTTAAGTTAGTAATAGAGTTTCCAGACAATGTAAAAACCAAAACACGATTCTGAGAGCTTTCTAATATTTTATACAATCAGGTCATCAGAGCGCTTAAAAGTTGTGGCAACAAAAGGCAACAAAACAACAAATAAGTCAAGCACAACCGACTGCAACATACACTTATGTAAACCGTTGTCGAAAGGGAGGGGCGCTAACGGTGGGTGTGGCAATAAAACTTTTGATGTGGGCCATCGAAGGAAGTCGAAAGCTATCTTGCCACTAATTTTGGTATAGAAAATCTAGATATTTCTGATGTGCGAGAAATGTGTGTGTTTTATCGATTTGCACTTCGAAGTTATCGATTTCGCAGCACCAGTTCCCAAATGAGGTTTCAAGTTGATAGACATTGCACAAAACCAATATACTCTTCTGCCTTCGGTATCAGATTATAATGCTGTGATGCCAACATATTAATTGTGATTAATAGCTTACTAGCAGATAGCTAAACGTTTTGTTTTCAAATGATCAGTCTTTTCTGATGTTAGCTTGACTTTGCGGTTGCCAGAAGAACTGCTCTTTAATTTTGAAAATGATCTCATCTCTGCGCGATGCTACATTGGATTAGAGTTCGTTGTTGCAAGTGTGAAATCTGAATCAAAACTCATTTCTATGGTTGTTAATCAGTTGACAGTATTGTGAAAATTTTATTTATAAACAATAATAATAATGGAAATAGTACTTCATTACTATAATATAAATTCAAAATTTTTTTAAAATATAAATTATATATTACTTTAGTAAGTTTACTATGGTGTTGATTATTATTTAAACTGAAATTTGATTCCATTAGAAGAAGAATGAAAAAAAAATAAATCTATAGTAAAATAATTATTCCTAGTCCAACATCACAGAACAATACAAATAAGGGAGAAACGTATTTTCCTTCGATGCTCACCTTTGAAACACAAAGCGCACAAATTTGTGCAGTGTAGGCGAAGATAATTACGAAACACGCGCAGTGCGATGTACAAGGGGTGAGATGCAGCTCCTAGTGATGGTGAAGTTAACTGTGACGGGGCACCTAACACATCAAAACGAGTCTTGGAATCGTACAGGAAATAAATAAAAACGTTAAACAAAAGTTACGACACGCACGCGCTTTTAGTCGAAGGTGGAATTCGTGACCAGCACACGATCAAAGACGAAAAACGGTTATACTACTGTAAAAGAACAATGGACTCGCAAAACTTCGATATCAAAAGGTATTACGGTCTAAGGTACTAAGTGAACAGTACGTTTGTTTCCCCGCAAATACGCACAACCTTTTCAAGGCACCCACACACGAACACTGTGTTTATAAATTAAAATCGAATGCGCACCGAAAGTACATTTCGCTTTGCCACATTTTACAAATACAATTTTTTTTGCTGTTGCAATGACTCGTTCTACTTGATCGGAGCGTTGCAGTAAACTCTGTACATTAAAACAACTGCCTTGCTCACTCACTTAAAGGACTACAACCTAAGCTCACTTTGCAGCACACGTCTAGTTCGAAGCACGTCGAATTTTAAACTGACAGTCTTAGCTTAATTTTGAGTCAAAACCACATGAAGAGCTTGCAAGAGAGCGCGCGCGAACGATAGAGCATGCAAAGCTTATAGCTGTCATACTGTACTTATCTACTTAGCATGCCACCGACCGATTTGTTTTCAACAATGTGGCAATATAGCAGTTTACTGACAGTTTTTTGTTGTAGCCCGAACTCTTGAAATGGGTATAACGGTTTTGTGCAAAAGTATGTAACATACAGAAGGAAGCATCTCCGACCCAAAAAAGAATAAATATTCTTGCATCAACAGCCGTGTTGATAAAGCAATGTTTGCCTGTCCGTCTTTATATATGAAAACGTCGATCTCAGATACAATAAGAGCTAGAGACTTCAGACTTAAAACGTATGTTTCTCTGTACCATGGGCAGAACAAGTTTGTTTTAAATTATCGACAACTTGTCTAATTGGCTGTGCGCTCTCGAATTTATTCGAGAGGCTTCCGACGTAGACAGTCGAGTTACGCCGATCTGCTGTTTTTATGTGTTGGATTTGCATGTGAGGGTACTCTCACTATACCCTGACTCCGACGGCTATACCGACTCGGCTGTTGATGCTGATCAAGAATATATATACTTTATGGGAACGGGAACTTTTGCACAAAACCATTATACCCTTTTTCCCATTTTTAATGGGATCAGGGTATAAGAACTTCAACCCTATTTATACCCTGATCCTAAGAAATCCCGACTAGACGATACCCTGAAACCTATACTTTACGCGTATAGTCAGTGCTTGCAAGTATGTGTGTGTGTATGTACGCACGTACTGCATACTGCACACACAACTTCAATGTTCTATATATCCGGTAATTCTCAACCGACATCATTAAAAATTTCACAGATTTTTATTATTTTGCCTATTAATTCAAATTCCATCTCAAATCTTAAACTTTTTTAGGACATTCAAATGAATTTCCGTTATCTGAGCAGTTGCTTCATCGTTGTTGAAGAACCTCCGTTAGGTGTCTCCATCATTTGTGTTTCCATAGTCCCTTTTGGAGCAGTCGACTTTGTATCTGTTTTATATCTCATTTCCTTATACTTTTTCTTGTTCATCAGTATAATTTTGTAAAAAGGGTTTTTATTCGCCCCTGGCTAAGCGAGCCAATTAAGTTTATGGGTTTGTACATAGTCGCGTCCCTTGGATAACACTGCGCGTGTTCCAAGTCCCACAATAATACAAGAAAAAAAAACCAAAAACATGAACAATTTGAAAAGTTGTTCAACTCGCAAATCCGGCCACTTTGCGACGGCAGCACTTAACATAAGAAGCGCTGAACATAGCATAAGACGCTGTTATAGGTACTGACTTACCAGTGTAGAAACAAGGCCAGCTAAGATCCAGTAAAAACTATAAAACAATCACAAAATCAAAAGTTTACTTAAAACAAATCCCAACTGCATTACCCCCGACGAAACATTTTAATTATTACTTATTAGCTCACTGACCCCAAACGATATTCTCAATCCAATCTGTGTAGAGGTGCACCTTTGTGTAGACACTGGGTAATCCTTTTTGTCCGCAGATTAAGCCATACGATGTTATGCCAATTAGTATTTTCAGGCAATTGTAACGCGGACTCTGCACAAAAATGGGTCCTCCTGAGTCTCCGTTGCAAGTGTCTTTGTTGCTGTCGATGGAGCCTGCGCAGAACTGTGAGCGTGTTTTGATACCAAGGCCAAGACGCTCCTGACACAGATCATCGTCGAAACGCTCTAAGGTAACTTTGAGTAGATGTGATGATTTTTGGCCTGCATCATTAGTGAGTCCCCAGCCAGTAGCTGTTAGCTGCATGTTCTCGTTGCCGCTTCTAGGTGGCAGACAGGCTGGCGCCACATACTCATTGAATGTTGCATTTCTGTCCAGTTCTATTATAGCAATGTCGTTTTCAAAGCTGCCCTCGCCATCATCGTACGAAGGATGCAGTACGTAGTTAACAATCCGAAAATCCTGTGGCTGTGCATCATCTGTGCTGCTATTATAATCTAATTCGCCTAGACGTACAACATACTTGGGCGAGTCGAACTTGGGATCTAAACGCTCCTCCTTTGTCTCATCGGTTTCCAGGCAATGAGCAGCAGTTAAAACGAATTTGGGATGTATCAATGTCCCGCCACAGTCCCACTTGACATCGCTTCTGCCTGGCTCAGTGATGCCAATCAGCGCCATAAACGGAAATTCACGACCCTTAGCTTTGTTGCCGCCAACAATGAAGGGCGTGGTGTGGCATACAGGTCTGATATCATTAAAGTGCCTGCACTCTGTTAAGATTAAACAAAATATAAATGTATATAAATAGCTATAAATAAAAAAATATATGTTTATATATATAATTATAACGCATTTCAAGGGGACAAGAAAAAACTTGTGCTTATACTCTCATACCGAAGGGAAAAGTATATTGGTTTTGTGCAATGTTCGCCATGCTGTACGACCGTTTGTATGCAAGCAACTTTTTTCGACACCCTTTAAGCTAGAGACTTGAAAGTTTGCAAACATCTGGGTTCGAATGTTCGTTAGACAAACTGGCGAGCTACGCCCACTGGGGGCCTACATAATACTGCATTTTGTCGAGAGTTAGACGCACAAGCAGACTGTTGCATTAACAAAATAAGAGTGTGTACTCACGAAGTTTTTTTAGAGTTACATAAAAGATCGATTTTTATACCCTGATCCCATTAAAAATGGGAAAAAAGGGTATCATGAAGTTGTGCAAAAGTATGTAACAGGCAGAAGGAAGCATCTCCGACCCCATAAAGTATATATATTCTTTATCAGCATCAACAGTCGAGTCGATATAGCCATGTCCGTCTGTCCGTCTGTATGTATGAACGCGTCGATCTCAGAGACTATAAGAGCTAGAGACTCCAGATTTGGAACTTAAGCTCGCCTAATCCCTAGGCAGTACAAGTTTGTTTTCGATTTTCAATAACTCATGGCATTTTAATTACTGATCAAAATAATAACAATCTGTGAAATTTTTATTAAAATCGGTTAAGAAACACCGGAGATATGGAACCTTGAAGTTGAGTATGCAGTATGCAGTATGGTCGTACACACACGCACAAATACTTGCAAGCACTGACTGTACGCGTAAAGTATAGGGATCAGGGTATCGTCTAGTCGGGATTTCTCGACTAGAGCCTTCTTACTTGTTTTTTTAGTATTTAAGTTAAGAATTAAAGCTTCACCTCATTCTATTCGAGTCGCCAAACGATACCAAGCACCAGATTGTTAACTCGCGGAACAATGCATAATGCGACTCACCCCCCGCCCGACAAAGCGATGGGAAAACCGCTTGAGTAATCAGAAGTGAACATAAGATCCAAAAAGGATTAAGGATACCATAGTTAGAATAACAAGTTTGAGAATAAAAAGGCTCAAACTTTCTAGTAATTCTGATCGGAACTACAAAGCTACTTTGCTTGATTAATTTAGAAGAATTAATTTCATTGGTTATTTTATGAAAGAAGGTAACTCCTTACATTGTTCTGCGCTCAGAAAGAGAGGAAGATTTATTAGTAAAAGTCTACAACGGTAAGAAGGTAGTTAATGTTAGTCATAGTTAAAACCCCTGAGGGCAGAGCAGAAATTTTTTTTACACTGATTGTATTCTATCATGATAAATCCTCTATTTGGGATACCATATACAAGATCCGTAACCAAAAATCGGTTGTACAAACTTTTCCTTCGAAAAGTGGTTTTCAATTTGCAGAAATTAGGATAGACAAATCTTTAACATATTTAATGATGTCTAGTGGCTTATAAGAAAGAATATAAAATAGATTATTAATTAGTCGAGTCGAGTTGAACGTTGCGTGCTGCACACACACACACACACACGCACGCAGCTCCCTTTTACCACCTGTCACTTTCATTCGAAAAACTAACAAAAATTGTAATGGAGCTCGGTTGGTTTGGGAATGAGTTTCTGGCTGTGTTTTATCCACTAATTAATCCTCAGCTGCCGGCTGGTTGATTGTGGTCCATTTTTGTAATGCTGACATTTCCCACATGCCTGCCTGACACACCAACAACCTGGTATGGAGTGTGTTACCAATTTAATATTAAATATAATATAATTATTAAAAAAGGGCTTTTGTCTTTACCTTACATTTATTGCAATTAAAAAGAGAGCGCTTTTACGGAAAGAAACGGCTTTTTGCTAAATAAAACAAGTAAGAAGGCTCTAGTCGGAAATCCCGACTAGACGATACCCTGAACCCTATACTTGTGTATGTGTGTGTATTTATATATATATATACGCGCATTCTGCGTACTCAATTTCAATGCACCATCTCTCCGGTGCTTCTCAACCGATTTTAAAAAAAATTTGTACAGATTTTCATTATTTTGTTTATTAATTCAAATGCCATCTTAAATATTTTCAAATTTAAGATTTTGTTGTTATCGATCCCATGTGTATATCGGAAACGGAAAGAGTTATCGAAAATCTAAAACAAACTTGTACTGCTTAGGGATTAGGCGAGCTTAAGTTCAAAATCTGGAACCTCTAGCTCTTATAGTCTCTGAGATCGACGCGTTCATACATACAGACGGACAGACGCACATGGCTATATCGACTCGGCTGTTGATGCTGATTAAGAATATATATACTTTATGGGGTCGGAGATGCTTCCTTCTGTCTGTTACATACTTTTGCACAAAACCATTATAGGGTAGAGAGAATCTTCATGTAGAATCTATTAATCATTGTATTACCTTCTGTACATACCCTTCTCAAATGCTCGTGTCTCATCAGTTGGTGGTTGATGTTGCCTATTTAGCGGCAAGGGACAACATACGATGTCTTCGAACTCATTGCAGTACTTGATTTCTTCGCCGATTAAGTGTTGATTATAAAATAGAACAGGGCAATCGGTGGCACTTAACTCTTTACATTCACCTGTGCCCCTATCACAGAGTTCACTCCGAGCGCTGCTCAACAGTAGGGAAATGCAAAAGAGCACTTCGCCTAGCGCGTGTGTTGTAAGCAGCATTGCAAGCAAAACTAAATCTCTCGAGGTGATCAAGAGCGTTTAGACCTAGGGATCAGGTTTAGACATAAAGCAAGTTCGTGTTTGACGTGTGCATTAAGCAGACAATGAAAACTGCATTTAGAACTATAAATACTTATACAAATACACACAAATAACTTAATTAATGCTTAACAGATGTTTATGTCTACTTGTCTCTGTCTAATTGTGGCGCATGCCCATGTTTTGCATTTGTTGGTGTTGTTGCTGCTGCTGTTGCACGTGCTGTAAATACATTTGTTGCTGAGGATTACCACCGCTGCCTAGTGGGACGCTAGTGGTAGCTGCAATCACAGGCGCCGTTTGTGGTTGCTGATGCTGTTGTTGTTGCTGTTGCGATTGTAGAGGTAACGAAATTGTGTTTGCAGTTGCATTTGTAATACTAATGTTTACATTGCTGTCAGAGCTATAAAGCGATGGGAAATACTTTGTTATTATTGATTTACTTATAACATGAAAGCAGAACCTTTTTTCATTTTGTATATCCTCTAAATTAAGGTGGGTTATGAAACGCAAACGCATTTGCAGTAGGGGTCGCAACCTTTTGATGATTACCTCAGATTCGTTTTTGATTATGTTCCCAACGTGTATGTACTTGATGTGATAGCTAAATAAAAGTATTTAATATAAGTGAATATGAATAAATATTATTTACAACTGTCTTACAGAAAATCGCAAATCTGATCCATATATTCCAGGGGTTTGGGTCCATGCTGCTTGTCCACAGTTTCTAGCATTTCGTAGAGGAATATTGCTATGCCTGCGACCGCATTGGGTTTCTCCTGCTCAATGCGTTGCAAAAACGGACCAAAGACGTGGCACAGGTATAACAATTGATGCTCAGTGCGCACACACGGCTTAAGCTTCTCTTTAATGTATCTAGTCATCGCAGCCAGCTTAAAGGCACCCATATGGTGGAATACAGCATGTGCCACGGCGAGCACCACAGCATAGCTCTTCTCCAACATTGCCTCACGCACTGTCTTAAAGTTAAAAAGCTCAAAAGCGTTGAAACGATACGTCCAATTGAGCATGTTAGGCGTCTTAAGCATATCTTGTAGGCGGTTGTAAATTGTACCCCAGTAAGGCTCTGGTAGGGCAGCCAGCACAATGCCCACAGCGTTAATATAGCTGTGTATTTCTTTTTGTGGAATCACCGCATAGCCATCGACAATCACATCGATAATGTTGCCAGCAACCACTGATGGCGCCAAAGGCAATCCAAGTAGCTCTACGCAAGTGACATAAAGTGCATGCGTAGGCGCATTAGGAAACTCATTGAAACGCCAGTCGGTTGTGTAGAAGACGTTCTTGCCGCTGATAGCTATAAAAAAAAAAAATGGAAAAACATGGGCAAGTGTGAACGTCATTTATAATAGTATGTATACTCACTGTCAGCCAGTCTTCTGATAATGTTCATGTAATAATTCAGTTCGGGGGTCCATAACGTGTCCTGATTTTGAAGATAGACTTTATAGGACTCACTGACGCTCCAGTTGATCGGACGTATCTCACTAAAAGCACTTGTTATAGCGCTTACCTGTCAAAAATGAAAATTTTGCTAGCTGTTTATCACTTTTCAAACGACTGCTTACCAGCTTTTTCTTAAGTGGCAGCCGATCACGCAGAATACGCTCATAATAATGCAATGTATTATACAAATATGTTATGGGTCGATCTGAAGGCAGAATAAAACAAGAATAAGATTTCGTAAATTATATACCGCGTACTCACTTGTTTTAAGACTGGCATAACTAAAATATGTGATTTTAATTCGCGTTTCGTTTTGTAATGGATTCCACTATTTCAGAAGCGAGAATGTATTAATTTTAAATAAAAAAAAAACTTTTTTTCTGCAGTCTTGAAGTTAGTAAGCTTGATTTAATTAATTTATATTTAATAAGATAGAAAAGGAACCAAGAACGCTTACCATGAAACTTATACAGTATGCTCAAGTGGTCCAAAATTATACCTAGTATTTGGTGCACATTTGGAATTGTTAGCTCAATAAAGCGATGAACAACCACATCGAGAACGGGTAAAAATCGTAGACACACATTGCTAAAGTAAACAGGCAGTGGGATTTGCGATGCTGACTCATCCGGTGCAAACTTCTCGGGATAGCTTTGGTGAAACGATAAATGCTTCTCATGCCTGCACCACAAAAGTAATTAAATGTGATTGATGCTAAGGATAGGTAGAGTAAGGTAATAATCTATTTACCAATTGCTTTGCTTCCAGTGATCGGGATTGTTTTCCTTGCAAAATTCCTGAACACGATTGCGTAGTTCCGAGGCTTTTAGCAGCAGCAGCTGAATGATGATCAAACAAACCTGAGCCTCGTTGCCCTCATGAGTTCGCAGAGCCAAACAGAGTACCAATCGATCTATGGTAACCACATTGAACTTCCAAATCATGCTGTTGATAGTGTCTACACATTTGTGTATAAAATCGCGGCCATCCGAGGAACTGGCAACTTCAGCGACCAAATAGTCACAAAATTTGCGCAAATGAGTGGATAAGGCACGAGCGCTAATCCCCTCTAGAATTCTATTTAGAAAAAGTACAAACTTTTTAAAAATGGTTCAAAGCACACAGTATCAATAAAAAATTATTACTTGTACGCCACAGGACTGATGCTCTCTGTTTCCCAAATAATTTTAAATAACAGACATAGAAAAAGAGGATTTGTGTTAGGTCTTAAAAAGTGGGCAATGATGTCATTCTCGTTAGACATGGATGTCCAATTGCGATACTCTTCCTCCACGGACTTTTTCAGCTGCTGCTTGTTCTCAGCCGGATGATTGTTCTGTGTAAAGTATTCGTTCAAGGCTGGCGGAAAGCAGCCTAACGACTGCAATGGCCACGAATGCGGCGTGTGCTGCATAATGTTGGACAAAAACTCTTTGCACCAGCCAGCAAGTTCATCGCCGCCGCCATGCACGTGCATGGAACGCGCTAGCGTCAAGATGAGCAAACGATTTAATTCCTCGCTTTCATTAGATGCCACACCGCCAGGTGATTTATCATTCAAATGGCGCGAAAACTGTGACTGAAACTCGGCGGAGCCAATACTGGTAATAAGACGCAAAGCGGTGGACTCAAAGCTGGAAAAGAAAACAAGATTAAATATTTTAACAAGTTTGGGAGAATTATCAATTTTAAAAATTCAAATTTACCATAGATTCAATTGCATTTTGTTTGTCTGAGGCACAGACGAAAGCGAATAAAGCAGTGACAGCAACTGGACACGATAGTGTGTGGGCACATGATGCAGCCGATAGGAGAACATTTCCATTAATGTGTGTAGCATGGCCCAGGCGTGATTCTTGAATACCGTTGGCAGTAGTTGGGCTGCAAGATTGTATGTTTGATAGCAGTGCAACAGTTTTTACGCCATTAAAATCTAACTTAGTTTCGATAATGCAATTTGAAAGATCTTCCAATAACCAGGATTTCTGCTATATTAGTTTTGTCGAGGTTTACGGTTATGAATTTTATTTTAATAAACCTTAAGCAATGTGGTTACTACTGAACTGGCGAAAAAACTACACAAAAGACTAAACCAAAAAAAAATCATCTTAAGTCTCAAAATTGCATAATTGCCAAAAAATTCAAGCTGGGAAATAAAAAAAAAATTAATAAGTAGAGTAAAACATTTTGTCAAAATACAGCTAGCAATGTCGTCAAAAAAATTGCATCTTTCAAATCTAGAATCCCTTATACTTTTCAGGTTTTTCTTAGCAAGATTTTTGAAAGCCGCGGCAATCCTGCCGCACTAAAACTCTCCTCTTTACTATATTTTTACACTAACATCAGCGTTTTCGAAAGTCTCTTGGGTCAGACCTTAACGCCCACTTCCAACCCTGCAAAAAACTCACTCAGAAAACCCTTGATGCCAAGCGACTCAATTTCAGTGTAGACCAGCAATCTTGCGTAAGTTTCAATAAGAGCAGGCGCCGGTACGAGTGTCTTGCTCTGCGCTTGCTTCAGCATTTGAGTTACAAAGCTGTGAATAAGCGACATTTTGCTGTGTAAAGTTAGGCTGTCGAGCACTGAAACGGAGTAAGTAACTGCTGGTATTGGTGTGCCATTCGCTGTCTTGGCATTTCCATTCATGGCATCGAGCAAGATGTTCATATGACGCGCGAAATATTCCTGATTCGTGGAGTACGCATTACAGATCAGTATTATGCGAAAATCATTGCCCAATGTGATATTCATCATACTATTTGGCGCGACCAAATGCTGTAGAAAGCTGCAATAATTGGAAAGTATAGGATATGGTTTAATTTTATTGAAATATACACACTCTTGGTGATTCTTCAGTGCAATGGGAAGCGGACGTGTAATGTTCATGTTCTCCACACGAGCTTTTTTCATTAGGTGTATCCAAATGCAAATGGGAGCCATGTGACGTACCAAGGAAGACTTGTTGTAGTCGGGTAGCTTCAGGGGCTCCTGTTCCGGATAAAGGAGATCAAAGAGTCGAAAGACTGGGAAAAAGTTTGTGATCTGAAAGGGATGTTGAATATGTTTATTTAAACTTTTATTTACAAGCAGACAAGATGACTTACCGGGTTCTTTTGAATGCTGCCTGAGATAAATTGCAACAGTATCCACATTAATTGATCGCGGCCTTTGCGTAGCTCCATCTTTGATAACTGCGAATGTAAAGCAAAGTGTTTAAAAAACCTTTTCCTGAAAGTCTAGATGTCTTATATATACCTTCTCATGCAAAGCCAGGACAATGTGCATAAAGCTAACAAGTTGAAAAAGCACAAAGTAAATCAGCTGTGACGAGAGGTGCAACCAAACCCATTCGTTGGGCGAGATTTGTTCGTCGGATGCATTAAAACCACTGCCAGCGGTTGCATCATTGGTTTCCGTCATTTCCATAGCATGTATTATCAGATTGACCAGCTGCTCCTCGAGAGCATTGTAGCGCTGCTTCTGATGCTTCTGCAGATTAAGCATAACCGAAACCATTTCGCGTGAATAAGGCTGTTCAAGCACATAGCGCAGCAGCTGTGTTTGATCCTCTAATAGTTCGGGCTCATATGGTAGGCTGCCCTTGAAGTTAAATTTTAGGGTGTTGTGATCCAACCTCCAGGAGTTCATCAAGTGGTCGGCATAGCCAAAATGCTCAACAATTGGCAACATATTTGCATGGCCAATAATGGATACCATTTGCGCTGTTGTGCGAAACTCCTCGACAAAATCCGTCATCAGCTGCTTAAGCTTCCAATGATACGGAAACGGGCGCATTATTTCATTTGCTATAAAATAAGCGGGTAGCAGGCAATTATTACGATCAAAAATAAAGCGTATTATTTCCTCAACGGCCAGCAGTTGCGGCAGATACGTGACATTGACATTGAGTGGGAACCATTGAGCCTTGTCGCGACACGCCTTCATGATTTCTCGCACTCCCTTGTAGTCAACCTGTACAATCACCTTCTTTATGAGCTGAAAACTCTCGATCCAAAATGATTTGCGTTCGTAGTCAAGTTTCTCACAGCACAGCACCTTGTCGCACAGAATTCTTCGAATAGACGTACACATTGTCAATATTTTTCTTGTACAAATGAGCTGATTTACATACCTTGCTGTTATTAAATGTGCATCTACCAATTTGGGCAGCGCACCCATCAGCACTTGCATGTGATAGCTAGGCGCCTCTGCCGTACGCAGCAGATATAGGCGCAAGACTTGCTCGCGATTTTCTATATTGCCAAATGCAGTTACTTTAATTATAATAAAATTTAAAATAAATTTATTTGCACTGCTTTTAAACGCACTCACCCAAACTCTTTGTAAAATTGGCGGCTTTATCACCATCTGACTTAAAAACAATGACGCTTACAAAGGCTTCGTCTATGGAGTCAACTTTCTGTGTGAAATACTGCGTTGGTAACCTACATATCATAGACTGCTTAATTAACTCTTACCAAGAAGTCGTTAACGGCATCTATTATTTGCGTGTCCATTTTGTTTGTTTAACAATAAGGCACCACTACAAACATTAAACAAATTTTCAGTACAAGAAAGCCGGCTGGCGACTTATTAACTATCGACGGTTATTACTCGATTAATATTGCCTATCGTTCGAGAAACGCACAAAAAAACCTGCTTTACTGGCAATTAAGAAAAAAATCACTCTTGTTATGAACCGGCTTTTCATTCCCAACACTGTATCGATAGCCAGCTAGCAAATCGGTCACTCAGGGATGGATAAGACTTGGATACAGTGCTGGCCGGTGTAACAAAAATTTATATTTTTCTTTACGAATAACTAACAAAAAAAAACAAACGGGTGAATATTAAATCTTTACAAATTGGGATAACGATGGAACATACAAAGGTAAAAAAAGCTGGAAACATTTACCCCCAATGCGCTCTCCCTGCCTATGGGTCGGTATTTTTGCATTTTATTGCCGACCCCCTATACACCACAACACTATCAACAATCGTCACACCCACACATAAATATCTACTCACACATGTTTATATAAACAGTTGTTATGGTCGGCGATCTACTATCGATGGTTGTGGTTGTCGAACGAGGGTTGGAGAGTCGCGCAGGCCAAGAGATTGGATTAGTGAGGGCGTTTAGAGAGGAAATGGCTGAAAAAGGAGAAGAAAAAAAACAGCAGGCATGAGACAGCAAGAAATACAAAAAAAGGTCTGAATGCAAGTGCAAAATTGAAATTAAATTTAAATAAATTTATGTGAGTGGCGCGCGTAAAACCCAAAAGTAAAATAGAAGCTTAGCATCAACTGATGCAATTTCGGGGCGAAGCGACACAGACATGTAGATCCGCGCACACCAGCAGTGGCGTCAGCAACTCAATCCCAAAAGGCAGACAGCAGTTCCGCACACACCAGGATTGGCCGAGGCAGAGGCAGGAGACCACCAGACGAGGATCAGCAAACCCGTCGAGGGGATTAGCAAGTTTGTACCCGTAGAAATAGCGTCCCCCAAAAGAATAAAACATCAGCGCTTGCGCAACAGCTATTCAGCCGCCGTCACAGGCACAGTGGGCCGCGACCGATTGTCAAAGGCCCGAATCAGATGTAGTTAATTAATTTATTTAGCGATATATCCCCGCCCCTATGTAGTTTATTTATCATTTATTTATTATTATTTAATTTATTTATTTAATCATTCTTTTCGTAGTAGTGTACTGTTTATATGTTCTACGTTTATTAGTTCATGTTCATTTTTGTTTATTTATTTATTTAAACACTATTTTCATTTATTTTTTCGATTTATCTAAAGTAAATTTATTTTAAGAAAACCATGTATAGTTTTAAATGAATAAATATAAGTGTGTATTGTTTTCATAAAATGTGTGGGTAGAAATTTATGTGTGGGTGGGACGATTGTGTGTTGATGTCGGGGTAAGTTGTTGATAGAGTTGTGGTGTATAGGGGGTCGGCAATAAAATGCAAAAATACCGACCCATAGGCAGGGAGAGCGCATTGGGGGTAAATGTTTCCAGCTTTTTTTACCTTTGTATGTCCCATCGTTGTCCGAATCTGTAAAGATTAAATATTCACCCGTTTGTTTTTTTTGTTAGTTATTCGTAAAGAAAAATATAAATTTTTGTTACACCGGCCAGCACTGTATCCAGGTCTTATCCATCCCTGAGTGACCGATTTGCTAGCTGGCTATCGACACAGTGTTGGGAAGGAAAAGCCGGTTCATAACACAGTACACACTTATAATTATTCATTTAAAACTATACATGGCTTTCTTAAAATAAATTTACTTTATGTAAATCAAAAAAAGAATGAAGAAAGTACTTAAATAAATAAATAAACAAAAATGAACATGAACTAATAAACATAGAACATATAAACAATACACGAAAACGTAGAAAGAATGATTAAATAAATAAATTAAATAATAGTAAATAAATGATAAATAAATAAATAGGGGCGGGGACAAATCGCTAAATAAATAACTTAACTAAATCTGATTCGCGGCCCACTGTGCCTGTGACGGCGGCTGAATGGCTGTTGCGCAAGCGCTGATGATTTATTCTTTTGGGGGGCGCTGCTGGCGCCACTGCTGGTGTGTGCGGATCTGAATGTCTTGGTTGCTTCGCCCCGAAATTGCAATAGTTGATGCTAAACTTCTATTTTACTTTTGGGTTTTACGCGCGCCACTCACATAAATTTGTTTAAATTTAATTTCAATTTTGCACTTGCATTCAGACTTTGCTGTACTACTGCATGCATGCCAAGCACATTTTTCTCTCTTCTCTTGCTGTCTCATCCTGGCTTGTTTTTCTTCTCCTTTTTCAGCCATTTCCTCTCTAAACGCCCTCACTAATCCAATCTCTTGGCCTGCACGACTCTCCAACCCTCGTTCGACAACCACAACCATCGATAGTAGATCGCCGACCATAACAACTGTTTATATAAACATGTGTGAGTAGATATTTATGTGTGGGTGGGACGATTGTTGATAGTGTTGTGGTGTACAGGGGGTCGGCAATAAAATGCAAAAATACCGACCCATAGGTAGGGAGGGCGCATTGGGGGTAAATGTTTCCACCTTTTTTACCTTTGTTGTCCGAATCTGTAAAGATTTAATATTCACCCGTTTGTTTTTTGTTAGTTATTCGTAAAGAAAAATATAAATTTTTGTTACACCGGCCAGCACTGTATCCAGGTCGTATCCATCCCTGAGTGACCGATTTGTTAGCTGGCTATCAATACAGTGTTGGGAATGAAAAGCCGGTTCATAACAAATTTCATCAACATATTGCTTGGCATCCGCAAAACAAAACAGTATAATCATATATTTTGAATTATTTCCTCGATGACTATATCGAAACCAAACTCAATGCAGTGTTAATGTTTTTAATAGTTTTTAAAAAATAGCGGCAAAAAGAAGTTTACATTGGCAAAAGGTCTTTGGAATCAGCTGTTTTTTTATTTTTGGTTATGTGACAGACTACATCTGTACTGTACTAGGTCATCCGAGCTTCACTTTCGTTTGGTCCAATACCCACTTGAAATTCAATTCTTTCATTGCAATAGGACTTGCAAAAAATTTGGTATTCCAAATAAATCATGCTTGATTTGATTCTTTTTAGAATCAGCCATTAGTAATTTAATCAAAAGTATCGACTTATCGGTGAAAAAGGTCCATAAATGCGCCGGTAGATTAGCGGTGCCCCTGCGAGGCGTGCTGCTTTACTGCCTAAGGAATAAAATCAGTTTCATTTTTTAACTAGTCTCTAGTTGCAATTTATAAGTGTTTTAATTTAATTCATCTGCTGCAACGGTTATGTAAAATTATTAATCTAAAGCACCGCATTGCGGACACGATTAGTATCGATGGATCGATGCTTTTGAAGCTACATCTGACATAAGAAGTTAACCATCACCATAGAAAAATTCAGCTGGTTGCATTTTGTTGGTAAAGTCAGTAAAAACTCTTAACTAAAGAGACAATTGACCATTATGAAAAAGGTCTTAGTTACGGGCGGTACTGGTCTTGTAGGCAAAGCTCTGCAAACTGTTATCACAGATGACACGCCAACCGATGAGGAATGGTTCTTTGCCGGCTCCAAAGATGCAGATTTAACGTGAGTTCATTTTTATTTTCACAAAAATGCCTTGGCATATTACTTATACAAAGTACAGGAATTTAGCTGCGACACGTGCCCTCTTTGAAAGAGTGCAGCCAACGCATGTTATACACTTAGCTGCCATGGTCGGTGGCCTGTTTCACAACATGAATAACAACCTGGATTTCTTAGTAAGTGGGCGTTGAATCTGTTTTGTAGTGACTAAAAATAATTTCCTTTCCATTCCAGCGCAACAATATACAGATAAACGATAATGTGTTGCAAACAGCACATGAACTGGGCTGCAATAAAGTTGTCTCCTGCTTATCTACATGCATATTTCCCGACAAGACCAGCTACCCCATCAACGAAACAATGGTGCACAATGGACCGCCACATACTTCAAACTATGGCTACTCGTACGCAAAGCGTTTACTAGACATACAGAATCATGCGTATCACGACAAGTATGGCCACTTTTACACATCTGTGATACCATGCAACATATTTGGTCCACATGATAACTACAACGCCGATGTAAGCCACGTTATTCCAGGCATGATCAATCGGATGCAACAGCTGTGCGCCAAAGACCATGAGACGGAAAGCGAGAAGATCTTTACAGTCTATGGGAGCGGTAAGCCATTGCGTCAGTTTATCTACTCACTGGACTTGGCCAAGCTTATGATTTGGGTGCTGAGACAATATAACAGCGTTGAACCTATAATTCTGAGTGTAGACGAGACATCGGAGGTGACAATCTATGAGGTAGCTGAAGCTATAGCCAAAGCGTTTAACTTTAAGGTACGTAAACACCTATGCCAGATCATATACGTATATGTACACATACATATATATATATATATATATAAAATCATATATTACAGGGAAATCTGGTGTGTAATACTAACAAAGCAGATGGACAATACAGAAAAACCGCATCCAATGCAAAGTTGCGAATGCTTTTGCCAGATTTTAAGTTTACGAACTTTGAGGAAGCTATTAGAGACTCGGTGCTCTGGTATATGGCTAATTATAATCAGGCTAGAAACTGAGTACTATTTAAATTAACTTTTAATTTTGTAATCAAACTATAATAAAAAGAAAATTCAATAATATAATTAATAAATAATATATTTACAACTCCTAAACGGCGTATTTGCGTTTGGGTTTAACAATAATTTAGATAAAAAATTAATTAGTTTGTTAAGCATTGTGGAATTAAGTTAAGAAAGGCTATTGCCGAATTTGTTTTTAATTATCGATAACTCACACCGTTTCCGTTAAACGCATGTAATCGATAACTAGCAAATTTTGAATTTGGAAATATTAAATCTTGGAAATGGCTTTTGAACTATAGACGAAATAATGAAAAAAGGTAAGGGTTCAGGGTATCTCCTTTCTTACTAAGTAACACTAGCCTATAAATTTTGTTCAACTTTTAGAACTGGGCAACTGTTTATACCCTGATCCCATTAAAAATGGGAAAAGGGTATAATGGTTTTGTGCAAAAGTATGTAATAGGCAGAAGGAAGCATCTCCGACCCCATAAATCCATAAAACCCCATGATCAGCATCAACAGCCGAGTCGATATAGCCATGTCCGTCTGTCCGTATGTATGAGCGCGTCGATCTCAGAGACTATAAGAGCTAGAGACTCCAGATTTGGAACTTAAGCTCGCCTAATCCCTAGGCAGAACAAGTTTGTTTTCGATTTTCGATAACTCATCCCGTTTCTGATATACACATGGGATCGATAACAATAAAATCTTGAATTTGAAAAATTTGACGGCGGCTGAATGGCTGTTGCGCAAGCGCTGATGATTTATTCTTTTGGGGGGCGCTGCTGGCGCCACTGCTGGTGTGTGCGGATCTGAATGTCTTGGTTGCTTCGCCCCGAAATTGCAATAGTTGATGCTAAACTTCTATTTTACTTTTGGGTTTTACGCGCGCCACTCACATAAATTTGTTTAAATTTAATTTCAATTTTGCACTTGCATTCAGACTTTGCTGTACTACTGCATGCATGCCAAGCACATTTTTCTCTCTTCTCTTGCTGTCTCATCCTGGCTTGTTTTTCTTCTCCTTTTTCAGCCATTTCCTCTCTAAACGCCCTCACTAATCCAATCTCTTGGCCTGCACGACTCTCCAACCCTCGTTCGACAACCACAACCATCGATAGTAGATCGCCGACCATAACAACTGTTTATATAAACATGTGTGAGTAGATATTTATGTGTGGGTGGGACGATTGTTGATAGTGTTGTGGTGTACAGGGGGTCGGCAATAAAATGCAAAAATACCGACCCATAGGTAGGGAGGGCGCATTGGGGGTAAATGTTTCCACCTTTTTTACCTTTGTTGTCCGAATCTGTAAAGATTTAATATTCACCCGTTTGTTTTTTGTTAGTTATTCGTAAAGAAAAATATAAATTTTTGTTACACCGGCCAGCACTGTATCCAGGTCGTATCCATCCCTGAGTGACCGATTTGTTAGCTGGCTATCAATACAGTGTTGGGAATGAAAAGCCGGTTCATAACAAATTTCATCAACATATTGCTTGGCATCCGCAAAACAAAACAGTATAATCATATATTTTGAATTATTTCCTCGATGACTATATCGAAACCAAACTCAATGCAGTGTTAATGTTTTTAATAGTTTTTAAAAAATAGCGGCAAAAAGAAGTTTACATTGGCAAAAGGTCTTTGGAATCAGCTGTTTTTTTATTTTTGGTTATGTGACAGACTACATCTGTACTGTACTAGGTCATCCGAGCTTCACTTTCGTTTGGTCCAATACCCACTTGAAATTCAATTCTTTCATTGCAATAGGACTTGCAAAAAATTTGGTATTCCAAATAAATCATGCTTGATTTGATTCTTTTTAGAATCAGCCATTAGTAATTTAATCAAAAGTATCGACTTATCGGTGAAAAAGGTCCATAAATGCGCCGGTAGGTTAGCGGTGCCCCTGCGAGGCGTGCTGCTTTACTGCCTAAGGAATAAAATCAGTTTCATTTTTTAACTAGTCTCTAGTTGCAATTTATAAGTGTTTTAATTTAATTCATCTGCTGCAACGGTTATGTAAAATTATTAATCTAAAGCACCGCATTGCGGACACGATTAGTATCGATGGATCGATGCTTTTGAAGCTACATCTGACATAAGAAGTTAACCATCACCATAGAAAAATTCAGCTGGTTGCATTTTGTTGGTAAAGTCAGTAAAAACTCTTAACTAAAGAGACAATTGACCATTATGAAAAAGGTCTTAGTTACGGGCGGTACTGGTCTTGTAGGCAAAGCTCTGCAAACTGTTATCACAGATGACACGCCAACCGATGAGGAATGGTTCTTTGCCGGCTCCAAAGATGCAGATTTAACGTGAGTTCATTTTTATTTTCACAAAAATGCCTTGGCATATTACTTATACAAAGTACAGGAATTTAGCTGCGACACGTGCCCTCTTTGAAAGAGTGCAGCCAACGCATGTTATACACTTAGCTGCCATGGTCGGTGGCCTGTTTCACAACATGAATAACAACCTGGATTTCTTAGTAAGTGGGCGTTGAATCTGTTTTGTAGTGACTAAAAATAATTTCCTTTCCATTCCAGCGCAACAATATACAGATAAACGATAATGTGTTGCAAACAGCACATGAACTGGGCTGCAATAAAGTTGTCTCCTGCTTATCTACATGCATATTTCCCGACAAGACCAGCTACCCCATCAACGAAACAATGGTGCACAATGGACCGCCACATACTTCAAACTATGGCTACTCGTACGCAAAGCGTTTACTAGACATACAGAATCATGCGTATCACGACAAGTATGGCCACTTTTACACATCTGTGATACCATGCAACATATTTGGTCCACATGATAACTACAACGCCGATGTAAGCCACGTTATTCCAGGCATGATCAATCGGATGCAACAGCTGTGCGCCAAAGACCATGAGACGGAAAGCGAGAAGATCTTTACAGTCTATGGGAGCGGTAAGCCATTGCGTCAGTTTATCTACTCACTGGACTTGGCCAAGCTTATGATTTGGGTGCTGAGACAATATAACAGCGTTGAACCTATAATTCTGAGTGTAGACGAGACATCGGAGGTGACAATCTATGAGGTAGCTGAAGCTATAGCCAAAGCGTTTAACTTTAAGGTACGTAAACACCTATGCCAGATCATATACGTATATGTACACATACATATATATATATATATATATAAAATCATATATTACAGGGAAATCTGGTGTGTAATACTAACAAAGCAGATGGACAATACAGAAAAACCGCATCCAATGCAAAGTTGCGAATGCTTTTGCCAGATTTTAAGTTTACGAACTTTGAGGAAGCTATTAGAGACTCGGTGCTCTGGTATATGGCTAATTATAATCAGGCTAGAAACTGAGTACTATTTAAATTAACTTTTAATTTTGTAATCAAACTATAATAAAAAGAAAATTCAATAATATAATTAATAAATAATATATTTACAACTCCTAAACGGCGTATTTGCGTTTGGGTTTAACAATAATTTAGATAAAAAATTAATTAGTTTGTTAAGCATTGTGGAATTAAGTTAAGAAAGGCTATTGCCGAATTTGTTTTTAATTATCGATAACTCACACCGTTTCCGTTAAACGCATGTAATCGATAACTAGCAAATTTTGAATTTGGAAATATTAAATCTTGGAAATGGCTTTTGAACTATAGACGAAATAATGAAAAAAGGTAAGGGTTCAGGGTATCTCCTTTCTTACTAAGTAACACTAGCCTATAAATTTTGTTCAACTTTTAGAACTGGGCAACTGTTTATACCCTGATCCCATTAAAAATGGGAAAAGGGTATAATGGTTTTGTGCAAAAGTATGTAATAGGCAGAAGGAAGCATCTCCGACCCCATAAATCCATAAAACCCCATGATCAGCATCAACAGCCGAGTCGATATAGCCATGTCCGTCTGTCCGTATGTATGAGCGCGTCGATCTCAGAGACTATAAGAGCTAGAGACTCCAGATTTGGAACTTAAGCTCGCCTAATCCCTAGGCAGAACAAGTTTGTTTTCGATTTTCGATAACTCATCCCGTTTCTGATATACACATGGGATCGATAACAATAAAATCTTGAATTTGAAAAATTTTTAGATGGCAATTGAATTATTAATCAAAATAATAACAATCTGTGAAATTTTTATTAAAATCGGTTAAGAAACACCGGAGATATGGGACATTGAAGTTATCTATGCAGTATGCAGTATGTGCGTACATACACACACACATGCTTGCAAGCACTGACTGTAGGCGTAAAGTAAAGGGATCAGGGTATCGTCTAGTCGGGATTTCTCGACTAGAGCCTTCTTACTTGATTTTAATGGGGTTTTGCGCCACTGAATTCGAAGCCAAAATCTAACGTTTAGATTGGTTAAGAAACTGGCATTTATAGCACATGAACAAACTGCAACAAAACGAAAGACTATAAGCAAAGGGTCTAGTTACACAGAAACAGACGAAAATATGGATAGGGCTATATTGACTCAGCTCTCGATGCGGATCAAGAATATATATACTTTATGGGATGGATATGCTTCTTATGCTATCCTAACAAAAATAACATACAAATCATTGTATTGAAATTCCGATTTACTAAATATACATATATAATTATTTTTCTTTATTGAATAATTAAATAAGCCGCCTTAAGATGCATAGACACATCAAAAAACATGTTTAACATATTACAAATGAATAAACATATATATGATAAGTGACCGATATAGGAAACAGTTTTAAATAACGAAAAATATCGGGATCTGGTGTTATTATATGTGGTAAGGAGCAAGGCTTTAAGGGTCGGCTAACGTAGGTACACATAATACATGTAATAAAAATACAAACAACATCTAAATGTGCATAATCTCAATTGTTCTTTAGGGACAATTCGACATTGTGTTTTATTGTAGGATTAAAGTGCTTGAATAATTTTTCATTCATATTTTGCGTAACTCATCATGCATGTTCATAGAACCTAGACTTAGAATTAAATGTATATATATTTTACAACTTGCGCCACTTCGGTATACCATTTAAATACACCAATTAGACAAAATGTTCTCTTCACTTATTTGAACTAATATATAGAAATATTTTTAAAAACGACTTGCTGGTATTTGAAATACAAGTGTCAATTTGAAATAAAAAATGGCTCTTGTCATGAATAAATTAAAAATTTAGTTTATATGTGGGGTGGATGGATATGGTGTTCTGCTGCTCGTGGTATTTATGGGTAGAAAGGTAGAACTATAGAAGACCGTTAACAGCAGTGCAAAGTTGGTTTACATTAAAAACAGTTGAACTAAAATAACTGAGAATTTTTTTTTCTGCAATAGTTAAGTTCAGCTGTCGTTTCCATGAAATGATTGATGGCTTCATCATTATTATTTGTGTGGACTTGCTGAGTCGTAGCGCTCTAGAAGCGCTTTAGAAGCAGCGGCTTGCTACGATCAGCAAATGCCTGATTAATCCATTTGACGTCGGGTTTAGAAAAGCGCACCGATTCATTCTCGCCGCAATTCGACTCTGTACTGTAAATGCCCTTAAGCTTGACATTGGAGCCACTACCGCAGGCAAGCGCACTGCCCACATCGAATTCACACGAATCAAATTTGGGAGCACTGCATACGCTAGTTGCATCGGCTCCACAATCACTTCGCGCTTGTGTTGAGGTATCAGTCACATGAATGATGGCACCCTCCTCGTGAACTATAAATAAAAAATAGAATGGATTCGTCAAATATGTGGTTAATGGAAAAAGATCTTTGCATTGTTGATTACTTGATAGCGCCTGCTTGCCCCAGCCGGTTGTCACACAGCGCTCTGATGCTCCCGGATCCTCATCGCTGATGCAAATCGGCTGGATGTGTGTGGCGAACTCAAAACGTTTGTCCAAACGGATGATAGCCATATCATTTGAGCGGGTCGAGGGATTGTAAGATGGATGTACATCAATAGTTTTTGCTCCCACTAACTGGAATGGCAGTGGCTCATTGGTGCTGCCAAGCTCCCATTCGCCAGCTTTAATGCGTACATCGTTAACTGGCACGCTATGTCACATACATAATATATATATATATATATATATATATCAAAGTAATCTTCCATATCTAAAAAAATTTTAGCCACAACTTACCCATCCACACAGCTAGCTGAGGTGAGAACGAATTCGTCGCCAATTATGGCACCACCACAGAGCAGAGATTTGCTTGACTCACGAAGAACCATTGCTTGCCATGGAATTTCAGCAAAGTTTGCATCAATATCCTTAACACCTGTCGGCTTGGTGCTATAAAAAAACAAAAAAAAAAATCACAATTTTAATGAAGAAATATATTTTGCTAACACAGCTTACTCTAAACAAGATGAGATGATTTAAACACATTGCACAAACAACTTAAGTTTAACTAAAAATGTAAATTCTTGTAAATCAACATCAAGCTTCGAAATCATTATACCCTGATCCCATTAAAAATGGGGAAAAAGGGTATAATGGTTTTGTGCAAAAGTATGTAACAGGCAGAAGGAAGCATCTCCGACCTTATAAAGTATATATTTTCTTGATCAGCATCAACAATCGAGTCGATATAGCCATGTCCGTCTGTCCGTCCGTCTGTCCGTATGTATGAGTGCGTCGATCTCAAAGACTATAAGAGCTAGAGACTCCAGATTTGGAACTCAAGTTCGCCTAATCCCTAGGCAGTACAAGTTTGTTTTCGATTTTCGATAACTCATCCCGTTTCCGATATACACATGGGATCGATAACAACAAAATCTTGAATTTGAAAAATGTTTCGTCTAGTCGGGATTTCTCGACTAGAGCCTTCTTACTTGTTTTTATTTAGTATTAAGTTAAAACTTTATAGAATAACCTGAAATCTTGAATTTATGCAAAAACAAGTAAGGCACTAGTCTAGAAATCCCGACTAGACGATACCCTGATCCCTATACTTTACGCGTACAGTCAGTGTTTGCAAGTATGTGTGTTTTTATGTACGCACATACTGCATACTGCATACTGCATACACAACTTCAATGTCCCATATCACCGGTGTTTCTTAACCGATTTTAAATGCCATCTCAAAGTTTTCAAAATTCAAGATTTTGTTGTTATCGATCCCATGTGTATATCGAAAACGGGATGAGTAATCGAAAATTGTACTGCCTAGGGATTAGGCGAGCTTAAGTTTCAAATCTGGAGTCTCTAGCTCTTATAGCCTCTGAGATCGGTTGGCTCATACATACGGACGGACGGACGGACAGACAGACGGACATGGCTATATCGACTCGACTGTTGATGCTGATCAAGAATATATTTACTTTATGGGGTCGGAGATGCTTCCTTCTGCCTGTTACATACTTTTGCACAAAACCATTATACCCTTTTTTCCCATTTTTAAAATGACTTATTTGTTATTATATAAATTTCCGCTGTGCCAAAAAAAAACTTTTTTCCATTCAATTATTTTAACGTTTTTGAAAACTATTTTGTTAAACTGAACTAGCTAAATAGCTAGAAAAATTTGACATTCACATCGTCAAACCGTCAAATCCAAAATTTTTTTTCAAAAAATACAAGCAAAAACAAATTATGATTCTTCCTACACAAATGGATTAATTTAATTTTAGCATTCAATCGCAATAAACATGCAGTTCATTTGAAGGCACTGGGCAGCAATTGAACCATTGACCTTAAGAAGACGAATGCTGAGCCAGTAAGATAAAAAATTAAAACAAAATAAATTATAGTGCTAGTGTGTTGCCACCTCACTTAAACTTTTTTATCCTCACTAGATAAATATCATGATTTTTATATAAATGACAAAATGGAATATTTTTGGACCTACCGCTTGTTGCGTGTGGCACAGACGCCAGCTAGATTGACGGGCCAGGGATCAACGTAATTGGGATCACGACAGCACTTGCCGGGAGCACCGCTCTCGGGTACCAGGCAATCGGTAAGTGGGACACGGAAGGCGGCCTCCATGGGGCTCAGCTGAAGCGGCGTCTCACTAAGCACACCGATGGCATTACAGTAGTTCTCCGGGGTACAGACGAGTGCGGAGGCACACTTGGCATAATGCTTTGGTATTTCACCGGCCTGAGGTGTTGGGAAGATCTGGGGGGAGAGTTGATCCTCGCCGCGGTAGATAGGCTTCTCGTTTGATGGCTGTGGCACACGGTCCGGTTCATAGCGTGGTGGCTGGGTGGGACGAGATTCGCGGTGTGTAATCTCGTTCGAGGAGACTGGAGGCAGGTACTCATTGGTGGGTTGACGTGTAGATGGCGGTGTGGGTTGTGGGCGGTACACAGACGGCGTGGGTGCGGGCTGAGTAGGCTGCGGGCGGTAGGACTGCTGTGGAGGTTGTGGACGTGGTGGTTGTGGCCGTGGTGGTTGTGTGACTTGCGTCTGCGTCGGCTGTGGCTGAAAGACGGGACGACGAGTTGTTTGCGGTGGCAGGTACTCATTTGTGGTGGTTGGTTGTGGACGATACGCGGGCTGAGTGACACGCACGGCGGGTACAGTGGGATTAGTCGGCAGCGGAAAGTTCGTCTCTGGCAGATTAAAAATGTAGCCGTCCTCGGTAAGAGTAGTCGAGGGCATGCGACAGCAAATTTCCGGCGCATAGCAACGATTTGGCTAAAATATATTTTTATATTATATATAATATATATTTTTATATATTTCCTATACAATTAGTTTTCACTGAGAGGAAAATATTAGGGTACACTAAGCAATGAGACATAAGAGAAATACAATAAGAAATAATATGATGATGATTTAGATAGAGTATCTAAACGTCTTGATCCGAACATAAAAATGGACAAATATATTTTTTGGAATGTCACTCAATATGTCAATTCTTATAACTTCTGAACGACCTTTAATCTATGTTTCAATCAACGTGTAATTTTATACCCTGAACCCATTAAAAATGGCTAAAAAGTAAATAATGGTTTTGTGCAAAAGTATGTAACAGGCAGAAGGAAGCATCTCTGACCCCATAAAGTATATACATTCTTGATAAGCATTAACAGCCGAGTCGATATAGCCATGTTCGTTTGTCCGTCCGTATGTATGAACGCGTTGATCTTAGAGACTATAAGAGCTTGACACTCCAGAATTGGAAAATGAGCTCGCCTAATCTCTAGGCAGTAAAAGTTTGTTTTCGATATTCGGTAACTCTTCCCGATTCCGATATCCACATGGGATCGATAACAACAAAATATTGAATTTGGAAAACTTTGAGACGGTGTTTGAAACATTAATCGACATAATGACAATCTGAGAAATTTTTACAAAACCGGTTGGAAAACACCGGAAATATTGAACATTGAATTTGAGTATGCAGTATGCGCGAAAACCCACACACACGCGCATACTTGCAAGCACTGACTGTACGCGTATAGGTATAGGTATTGGGTTCAGGGTATCGTCTAGACGGCATTTCTCGACTAGAGCTGTCTTGTTCGATTGGTATATTACTCAATGTAGTCTAATAGACTATTTATACCCTGATCCCATTAAAAATGGGAAAAAAGGATATAATGGTTTTGTGCAGAAGAAAGCATCTCCAACCCCATAAAGTATATATGTTCTTGATCAGCATCAACGGACAAGTCAATACAGCCGTCTGTCCGTCCGTATGTATGAACAGGTCGATCTCAGAGACTATAAGAGCTAGAGACTCCAGATTTAGAACTTAAGCTCGCCTAATCCCCAGGCAGTACAAGTTTGTTTTCGATTTTCGATAACTCATCTTGTTTCCGATATACACATGAGATCGACAACAATAAAATCTTGAAAACTTTGAGATAGCATTTGAAATATTAAACAAAATAATGACAGTCTGTGAAATTTTTATAAAAATCGGTTGAGAAACACCGGAGATATGGGACATTGAAGTTTTCTATGCAGTGTGCAGTATGCGCGTACACACGTACACACATACTTGCAAGCACTGACTGTACGCGTAAGGTATAGGGATCAGGGTATCGTCTAGTCGGGATTTCTTGACTAGAGCCTTCTTACTTGTTTTAAATGTTTTCCTGCATATAATTCTCAGCTCCCATTTGTATTAATTCGTCACAATGATTAAATACTTTAACCGTACAACGACAACAAATAATCACCATTGAAATATAACTTTGATAATAAAAAAAAAAAATTTTTAATTCTTCCTGTCGCACTGATGACGCAATGGCAATGCTTATATTAAGAAGAAAATAATGAATTTAAATATTTTACACCCAAGACATCGTACGTTAACTCAGTATTTCACACGGCCACAAAAATGTTGGCGACCTTCTGTGTTATTGTCTCGCGCAATTTGTAACTTGTAATTTAGACAGATAGACGGTAGCTGCTACCGAGGGTCGTGCGAATTCAAGTTAGTATTTTAAAAACAAATAAAAAGGCTACAGTCGAGAAATCCCGACTAGAAGATACCCTGAACCCTATATTTTACGCGTACAGTCAGTGCTTGCATACACAACTTCAATGTTCCATATCTCCGGTGTTTCTCAACCGATTTGAATAAAAATTTTGCAGATTTTAATTATTTTTAATATTTCAAATGCTTTCTTAAAGTTTTCCAAATTCAAGATTTGGTTGTTATTGATCCTATGTGTATATCGGAAACGGGAAGAGTTGTCGAAAATCAAAAACAAACTTGTACTGCCTACGAGCTTAAGTTTAAAATCTGGAGTCTCTAGCTCTTATAGTCTCTGAGATCGACGCGTTTATACATACGGACGGACGGACATGGCTATATCGACTCGGCTGTTAATGCTGATCTATAATATATATACTTTATGGGGTCGGAGAAGCTTCCTTCTGCCTGTTACATAATTTTGCACAAAACCATTATACCCATTTTTCCCATTTTTAATGGGATCAGCGTATAAAAAGCAGAACAATGCTTAATTGGCATAGTTAGTTGTTGTGGTGGAATGTAGAGCAGGCAGCAGACAGCCCTCAGCTTCAACCACACCGCCGATTAAGTCGCATCTCTTTGCTCTCTTGCGTATGATAAATCATTTTGCAGCTTCGCAGATAAAAATAGTGACAACAACAGCACCAGCATCCCGATGCTACTTGTACAACCAACAACTAATATCAACAACAACAACAAAAACGACAATAATGACGTCAAAATGCTTTTAATAAATATTGTTGGCCATACATAACGTTGTTGATTGTCTCGTTTGCTGTCTGCTGCAATTTGTTAATAATTTTGCAATTACAATAAGTACTTGGAATTAAAAAAAAAAAGTTTTTAATGTCATTGCTAAGCGAGGCTGGCCAAGCAATCCAAGAGATAAAACAAATGACTTGGACAATGGCCAAGTTTCTTTTACGAAATGTGGTTAGGGCTATAACATTTCAAACATTTCTCTAACACATCAAAGCAGTATTATAAAAGAATTAAATATAAAGGCTGAGCTTAAATGTCAATAAGAAGTAAAAAGACATTATAAATATCCTTAGCTGTTGAAAAAAATTCGGTTTAAGTTCAAAATTCGAAATGTAAAATATGACAGCATTAAAACATTATAATTTTAGTATACCTGTGTTTAAAAAAAGGAGTTTCATTAAAGTACTTATTTAATAAACAAAACATGACAAAAGATAAAAATTTCACAGATTGTCATTATTTTATAATGTGTAACAAACGCCGTCTCAAAGTATGTGTATATCGAAAACGTGATGAGTTATCTAAAATCGAATACAAACTTGTACTGCCTAGGGATTAGGCGAGCTTAAGTTCCAAATTTGGAGTCTATAGCTCTTATAGTTTCTAAGATCGACGCGTTCATACATACGGACGGACGGACAGACAGACGGCTGGACGGACGGACGGACGGACAGACAGACGGCTGGACGGACGGACAGACGGACATGGCTATATCGACTCGGCTGTTGATGCTGATCAAGAATATGTATACTTTATGGGGTCGGAGAAGCTTCCTTCTGCCTGTTACATACTTTTGCACAAAACCAAAGGGAATACAAAAAAAAAGGGTATATTTTTTTCCCAGTTTTAATGGGATCAGGGTATAAAAATGGAACTGACTATATTCATCATAAGATTGCTATTTATAAAAATGTATTTAAAAGAGTTTTTTAAGCATTCCTATTGCTAAATTGTAAATGGATTTTGGAAGCGTTTTCGATGTCAACCCCAGTTATGTTTATTTTTTGTATCCATGAAAGTCTTTATCAGACATCGTGCCCACTGCGAGCTGGAAAATCAATATCAAGTCTATTTACTTCGAGGTGCAAATCTATTTAAGACACATTAATAATATACATAAGTATGTATAGAGCAAAAAAAAAATTGTGATAATAAATTTTTAAGCACATTTTACATCCATTGAAAATGGGCAAAAGATAGTATAATGGTTTTGTGCAAAAGTACGTAACATGTCTGTCTGTCTCTCCGTCTGTCTGTATGAATGAACGCGTCGATCTCGGAGCCTACAAGTTTTTTCAAGTTATCAATAACTACTCTCGATTCCGATATACAACAAAATCTTCAATATGGAAAACTTTGAGACGCCGTTTGAATCATATAACAAAATAATTTTTATTAAAATCAGTTGAGAAACACCGGATATATGGAACGTTGAAGTTAAGTAGAGTATGCACACAATCTTGCAAGCACTGACTGTACGCGTAAAGTCTTGGGCTTAGGGTATCTTCTAGTCGAGATTTCTTGACTAGAGCCTTCTTTGTGCCGTGTAAACAGCCAACTTCGCGCTGCTGAAATATTTCTCACTTAAAATGTGGCCAAGGAGTTTTCTCTGAATAACTGCAAATTTGACTACCACGAAAAGTCTTTCCATATTTCGGGTTATTAAATAGCCTGTGACTATGTGGTAAATGAATTTTCATAATCGGTTCAGTAGATCGAGAGAATATTCCCTTCAACCTCACAAAATGTAACTCTTTATAATATTACTATAGTAAGCATATAGATAATAAAATAACTAAGAAATAAAACAAGTCCAAAGCTTCAGTGCTATAACTTTTCGATTAAAATGTTATTTACAATATCAATAAACAAGGTTTATGCAAAGTTTATAATTTGTCAAACCGGCTTGAGAAAAAAAGGAAAAAAAATCATTTCGGTTTACGTAAATAACATGGAACTGAAAATTGAGCTCACGGAATGCGGCATGTTACAAAATGTAAAACATGTAACCTGCACAGCAGCTTAAATGATAAATGACCACAATGAAAATGCGCGCCATAATCATCTATATAATTATATGTATGATACGACTTAAGTTGGCAGTGTAAAAGTCAATCAGTTGGTCAGAGGATCCATTAAAGTCAAAAAATATAAAACAAATAAATATGTATATATATTAAAAGGTATATGTAAAAGGAAGCGTTAACAATCAGTGAGGCAATTGCTGATGCTTAAAGGTCGATCTTGGGGCATGCGTCGCATGTGGCATGTAAACATTAATTGATCAGATATACAGCTACAGATCGAATAAGACTTAAGAGTTACGATTGTGGGGCTAGGCCGCATTTTGACCTCTTTCAAGGCTTCGGCTGCCAGGGTGAAATTGTGCATGGTGGAGGTTGAGGGAGAGGGTTTGCCAGCAAACCAATAAGCCATTCAACACACAAGCTAAACGAACGACCTTGCAATGTTGCATTCCTCGCATTTTTCACTGTTAAGCTACTTAAGTTATTTGTGCCTCTTTGCACTCTTGTAAATTAGGGATACTACTAAACTGCGGCAACTGGCAACTGGTTCGGTTTACACAAACACACACACAAATCGCTTGTTGTCTGTTGTCCCTAGCGTGCATTTAGTAGCATGCCACGCAATTGGCGTCAATGCGTGCATAACTTAACGAGTTTGAGGCACCTTTTTGGTGGTGTGTAATCGTTGCTGGGCCAGCTGCTGATGCTGTTAAGTCGAGGCAAATTATGAGGTCCACCAAAATGAGAAGTTACAAAATAAAAAAAATAAAAATAAAATAAGTGGAAATACGAAAATATCAACTAGCTGAAACGATTTCAGCTATAAGTGCGTGGTTGCAACTACAGCAGCAGCGTCTGCAACATTCTTCACATGCTTTTTCGTTTTTCGTTTTTTTTTATTTTTTGTGCAACAATTGGTATTTTATGATTTTTGGCAACGAGAGCTGTGCGTTAAAAAATCAACTGACCCGTTTTGTTGGTTTGATTTCATATAAACAAATTATGCAATTGGAATGCCAGTCACAAAGCACCAATGGTCTGAATAAATCGTGAAGAAAGCTCGTTTCATCCTGGCCTCTCTGGTCTCTCTTCCACTCTCGTTCTCTTACTATTTTGTATAACACTTTTACTAGTGTTGGCGTGAATCGATTTCATGAACATTATTTGTAGGTTCAACAGCATTCCATTTTCTTCCATTTCTTGAGTGTCACTTGACTTGGTTTCAAGTTTGTTGTCTGAGGTTTTTCGTTTTGACATTGCCATTGCTGACAACAGTTGCGTACTTGAACCTGACCAATGTCATTGCAATACTATTTAAATCAGTTTAACTTGCAACTCAGCTCAAACAAAACCAACAACATCTGGTAAATATATTGATTCAAATGAAGTTTAGTTAAGTGGATTTGAAAATCTAAATTTCTTAAGTTTAATATATTTTCAAATTTGTGGAACCAATATTTTGGGGGTATGATCTAACGGCTAGAAAAACAGATATCACATCTTAAAACAATCGGATTACAGTAGGGGGTAAGTTCAATTAGTTAAAAAGTTAGTTATTCCGAATAACCTGAGATTATGGGACAACACTGTTAAGATTTTGTACTTTTATAAAAAAAAGAAAATAAAACACGCCAAAGTTTATTATTACTTTTCTTCAGGTGTGCATAAACAGAACACGCTAGAGAAATTCTAGAAGATCATAATATTCTGTTGGTTATTGTCTAACCTGATAAAGAAATACTTTTTTCCCAGACCACATCATGTTTACTTATGTAAGCAAGATCTACTTGATGTCATCCGAAACGAAAACTTAATTAATCAAAAAGCAGAAGCCACATATCTCAAAAGTTGAGCGCACTTTGCATTTAGCAATGACGACATAATCAGAAACAAAAAAATTAACGATAACAATAGAAGATTTTGTCTGAAAATGTACACGAATTGAGTGCTAATAAGATGCGTCTTTATCTTTTATGGGTTTTGCTTTTCAGCTGCGGATATTGAAGCGTTGTTGTTCTAGTTACAATTTTGATTGCTTGAGAAATGCTGCAACGATTGCTGCAGTTATACTATATGAAACGCTTTGTCTTCAGGGCATCCCATCATTGGCACATCGAAAATGCTTTTTTTTGCAGTTGGTTTGTTTTTTTTATACCCGGGTCCCATTAAAAATGGGGAAAAAGGGTATAATGGTTTTGTGTAAAAGTATGTAACAGGCAGTAGGAAGCATCTCCGACCCCATAAAGTATATATATTCTTGATCAGCATCAACAGTCGAGTTGATATAGCCATGTCCGTCTGTCTGTATGTATGAACGCGTCGATCTCAGAGACTATAAGAGCTAGAGACTCCAGATTTGGAACTTAAGCTCGCCTAATCCCTAGGCGAAACAAGTTTGTTTTTGATTTTTGATAACTCATCCCGTTTTTGATATACACTTGGGATCAATAACAATAAAATCTTGAATTATTAAATTAGATGGCATTTGAATTATTAATCATAATAATAACAATCTGTGAAATTTTTTATTAAAATCGGTTGAGAAACACCGTAGATATGGAACCTTGAAGTTGAGTATGCAGTATGCAGTATGGTCGTACACACACGCACACATACTTGCAAGCACTGACTGTACGCGTAAAGTATAGGGATCAGGGTATCGTCTAGTCGGCATTTTTCGACTAGAGCCTTCTTACTTGTTTTTCAAATGGTATTTGTAACTTCTGAGACGCCCAGATAAATCTCTGATGCTAACTTGTACTGTTTTTTTGCTGTTGCTCAAGATAAGCCAGTTAAAAGGTCTTTGGACTGACAAAATTTATTTTTTGCCACTTACCCCTTGCTTTTTAACGTAGTTGATGGCGCTGATCTCACCATTGCGGCAATCTTGAGGCGCTACACAATCCGAATCACGTGGACAAGTGGAATACGGCGTAGGCGTTGTTGTTGTCGTTCTCCTAGTTGTGGTCGTTGTAGGCGCTGGGCGATAGGTGCAGCAAACGTTAACTTCTGGATTGCAGTTCTACAAGAAACAAGAAGTAAAAAACATATTACGATCTGTAGGGAACTCACATGCTTCTTCGCGTCGTTAAGTTTTTGCGTTGACCCCTAATTTATTTAACTAGTTTAAGACGGCCTACCTCCTGAACATTTGAAGAATGTTGCTTTTGGGCTACAATAGTCAATCTAAACAAGTAAGAAGGCTCTAGTCGAGAAATTCCGACTAGACGATACCCTGATCCCTATACTTTACGCGTACAGTCAGTGTTTGCAAGTATGTGTGTTTGTATGTAAGCACATACTGCATACTGCATACACAACTTCAATGTCCCATATCCCCGGTGTTTCTTAACCGATTTTAATAAAAATTTCACAGATTGTCATTATTTTGTAACGTGTATCAAACGCCGTCTTAAAGTTTTCCAAATTCAATATTTTGTTGTTATCGATCCCATGTGTATATCGAAAACGGGATGAGTTACCGAAAATCGAAAACAAACTTACCTAGGGATTAGGCGAGCTTAAGTTCCAAATCTGGAGTCTTTAGCTCTTATAGACTCTGAGATCGACGCGTTCATACATACAGACAGACGGACAGACGGACATGGCTATATCGACTCGACTGTTGATGCTGATCAAGAATATATATATACTTTATAAGGTCGGAGAAGCTTCCTTCTACCTGTTACATACTTTTGCACAAAACCATTATTCCCTTTTTCCCATTTTCAATGGGAGCAGGTTATAAAAATGAAGATATACTATTAGATGAAATCCTCAGTAGGGGTATTCAGCCAAGTTATAATATAAAAGCTGAACACATTTTTAAGCAAAAGATTTAAGATTTCGAAGAGGTATACCCCATGTAACCGCACACCATACATTTTTTCCTAGCTCATCAAGGCTCTGACCTTTGTTAACATACCATAAGCCCCTAGGTAAGCACACCTGCATGTTCCAAGCTTATATATGTGAAATAGGAAGGTATGTGGTCTTTTATTTAAAGCTTAGCTGTCGCATTATAGACATAGCCTTTTCTGACAGCTCAATGTCATTGCCTGTGTAATCTTGTAAAAAAAAAAATCCTATCCAATGGCCAAATCTAACTTGCCTTTTCTTAGATATCGTGAAAATGTTGCAGTCGGACGCAACGCACTGCAGAATACTCTGAAACCAGATAAAAACATCTGATAAGCAGTCGGCTGTATAGGTTGAAGTAGTATCTAAAATGTTGATGTAGATCTCTCAGAGATGTGAGCAGCTATCTTCCTACCAAATTTGGTACATTTTAAAAGGCGACTTTTACCCTTACCCTTTTTACCCAGGGGTTTAAAGGGTTCAGGGTTTAATGAGCACATCAAAAGAGAGCACGCATACAAAATACACCACGTATGTGGTATACGTACGTGTATATACATATATATAATTTTACCCTGACATTCTGCGTGCTAGAGATCAATTGACGATCGATGCAGTGCGAACACAAAAGTGCGTCTGTGCACACTGTGCTATATCCTGTGTCAGTGAAACGTACATGCAAATACAATATCTTAATGTCCTGTTAACTTGTTTCATAACCAATCAATGTGTTAAGTACTATTACCCGTGTACTTGACCGACAATTTGACCATAAAGGTGCCACTTGTTGGCATAGGCATTAGTCAAGTGGCATAAACGATCGTTACTGCTGCTGCTACCACAGCAATTTTTGACGTTGTCAACTGTGTTGCCTTTGTCAAAAGGTCAGCAAGGCGGCCATTGCAATTGCATAAATGATGTGTTAAAATAATGTCCAACAACAACAAAAGCCGCTATGTACAATATGCTTTGCTGTTGCTTTTTTAGTTGTGTGTTAAGATTTTTTTGCAGCATTTGCATTGAACTTTGCCGCCTTTATTGAACGGTTTTACAAGATTTGAATAAAACCCTCGCAGCATCTCGACGCTGGCTAATTTCTTTTATCTTTAAGCCACAGTCCGTTCATCTGGCATTTGGACAATTGCTAATTAATAATAATAATCACGTTATCTGGTGTCTTCGGGCCAAAAGCTAAATAATGGCCAAGGTGCTTTAGCTTGTAATTTTTTGTTTTGTGTTGTTTTGTTTTAACTCTCAGTAGCATCACGGTAGCCTAAAGCGTGCTTTTGACGTCCATGCAAATCAATTAGCTTTGCAATGTGACGTCTTAAACGCAGCATAAGCACGGTCAACAAGCTTAAGGTAAAGCGATTTATCTTTATTATGCAATTCATTCATTATCAAACTTATTTCCAAGACTAACAAAACCAGTTCACTGCTCTACTGTGTTACATACACTACTACATACATATATAACAAGTATATTAGTCCAAAGGTTTACTAGTCAATATAACTAACTCTACCAGTCTGTGTCTTTGTCTCTGGAGCATTTTTATTATATATTGCAAATTTATGTTCACGGTTTACACCCCTTGTGTGTGTGAACCCATGAAATGTGTAAAAAGGGTAATGCTTTTGTGCAGAAGTACGTAAACAACAGAAGGAGGCATCTCCGACCCTATAAAGTAAATATATTTTTAATGAAAATGTATATATATATATATATATAATCTTAATCAATAACTACTGCCGATTCCGATATACCTATGAAATCGATAAAAAAAACTAATCTTGAATTTGGAAATTATGAAAATTGTTTAATAAACTAAAGTAAAACAAGTAAGAAGGCTCTAGTCGAGAAATCCCGACTAGACGATACCCTGATCCCTATACTTTACGCGTACAGTCAGTGCTTGCAAGTATGTGTGCGTGTGTGTACGACCATACTGCACACTGCATACTCAACTTCAAGGTTCCATATCTCCGGTGTTTCTCAACCGAATTTAAGAAAAATTTCACAGATTGTTATTATTTTGATTAATCTGGAGTCTCTAGCTCTTATAGTTTCTGAGATCGACGCGTTCATACATACAGACGGACAGACGGACGGACGGAGAGACGGACAGACGGACATGGCTATATCGACTCGGCTGTTGATGCTGATCAAGAATATATATACTTAATGGGGTCGGAGATGCTTCCTTCTGCCTGTTAAATACTTTTGCACAACTTCATTATACCCTTTTTTCCCATTTTTAATGGGATCAGGGTATAAACAAGTAAGAAGGCTCTAGTCGAGAAATCCCAACTAGACGATACCCAGATCCCTTTACTTTACGCGTACAGTCAGTGCTTGCAAGTATGTGTGTACGCGCATACTGCTTACTGCATACACAACTTCAATGTCCCATATCTCCGGTGTTTCTTAACCGATTTTAATAAACATTTCACAGATTGTCATTATTTTATTCATTATTTCAAATGCCATCTTAAAGTTTTCCAATTTCAATATTTTGTTGTTATCGATCCCATGTGTATATCGGAAACGGGATAAGTTATCGAAAATCGAAAACAAACTTGTACTGCCTAGGGATTAGGCGAGCTTAAGTTCCAAATCTGGAGTCTCTAGCTCTAATAGTCTCTGAGATCGGCTTGCTCATAAATACGGACAGACGGACAGACAGACGGCTGGACGGACGGACAGACGGACGGACAGACGGACATGGCTATATCGACTCGGCTGTTGATGCTGATCAAGAATATATATACTTTATGGGGTCGGAGATGCTTCCTTCTTCCTGTTACATACTTTTGCACAAAATCATTATACCCTTTTTCCCATTTTTAATGGGATCAGGGTATAATAACGAAAATTTGGGAAGTTGAAGATTGAAAATAAAGACTAACGCGTTTTATGTATACGCATGGACACATAAACGCCAAAGACACATAAACGGTACGTCTGTACGCGTTATGTAACGGATTTAAAGTATCTTCTAACTTGCTGTATATGCAAAATGCACAGTGCCCCGAGTGAAACCGGGATATACCGTTAAAATCTTTGAAAAACTGAAATTTTTTTTAAATTTTAAACTGAAATTTTGAAACTCCCAACCCTTTTCAGGCCGTAGAAGCACTTTCGAGACCGAAGAAATGATAAATCCCGTGGAGTCGGATTAAACATGCTCTATTATATCTTATACATGACAGTGTCCGGGATAAGTGCATAATGTTAAGTTCGCGCGTGCTAGTGCTGAGAGCCAAGCTATGAGCTGTTTTCGTTAAACCGGATGAGAAATTGAGTTTGGCTCGAAGTATTAAATATGACTAAGACCTTAAAACAAACAGAACGCTGCTTTTAGCGTAAATCAATACAATGATAAAATATATACGTAAGAAAGCCCAAGTAGAGAGCCCGATTATGAGACACCCTGAAGCATACGACTTCAGAAACATGGAAACGCGCGTATAATTCTTTTTTTTTTGTCTGTGCCACATGAATAAATTTAAGTCGGCGATATCTTTCGTGCTAGTTTTGACAGGTGATCAATTGACGGGGTAAAAAGTATAAAATGAAGTTGTGCAAATGTATGTTATTTTCAGAAGAATATAAATGTTTATTTTTATATCAGAATCATCAGCTAGTATGTCGATTTACTCAAATCCTTATCTTTATCTTTATACTTGAAAGGTCACGCTGATTCAAATAAATGACGTGTTATATTGCTTGGTTTTAATTAGTTCACGTTATCGAGTGAGCACTGTTATAAAAGTTCGCAAATCTTAAAGTAAAAGAAACACACCAAAACACAAAAATATCCAAAACGATAAGCTTTAAATTGTACAGGAAATAAAAACATTTGGAAAAAAACAAAACTAGCTAGTTTACTATGTCAAAGTCAAGTTTACACAAAGTTGTTAGCGGTCCACTTAATTCGGACGAAAAACATTACGCTGATTTCAAGTATTTGAATACGCCCAACCGCTGAGTGCTTATGTAATGATTTTTCTCATTGTATATATTATATATTATCTATGGCTATTCTTGTTACAGTTCCCTCTTACAATCGAACAAAAATATTGACAGCTCAAGATAGTTTTAAATTTGAAAGTTTAAAATTTATTTAACTAAGAATTCAATCTAAGCTTTAATCCAAACTAGTCAATTAATCTCAGCATTCAACAGCTCACAGCTATTAAATAAAGCTATTAGTTGTCGCATTCTCCCTCTCTATTTCCAGGTTCATTGCTCTAAGCCACTTAAATGACAATATTTAAAAAGCCAAGCTGAGTTGAACTGCCCATTTTGGCATGCACTAAATTAAGCTTTAAAAGCTATAGCATCTTTTAAAATTAATTCGTGCCTTACCCAATTGGCTTCAAGATGTTGTATATTATTTCATCGCAGTCGGACTTTGATACCACAAGCTTAAGAACGGTGGGTATAAAGAGTTGGTTACCAAATTTACAGTAAGCAACAGTAAAGTTTACCTTTCAAACCGACAATTTTCGTTCTGTTTTTTTGTCACTGGGGCATCAGCTTAAGGATAAAATATAATTCATTTGACCTTTGTCGGACATGTTATATAACAATATTTTGTCAATTTGTTCATTGATATCTAAACAAGTAAAAAGGCTCTAGTGGAGAAATCCCGACTAGACGATACCCTGATCCCTTTACTTTACGCGTACAGTCAGTGCTTGCAAGTATGTGTACGACCATAATGCACACTCAACTTCAAGGTTCCATATCTCCGGTGTTTCTTAGCCAATTTAATAAAAATTTCACAGATTCTTATTATTTTGATTCATAATTAAAATGTTATCTAAAGTTTTTTTCAAATTCAAGATTTTGTTGTTATCGATCCCATGTGTATATCAAAAACGGGATGAGTTATCGAAAATCGAAAACAAACTTGTACTGCCTAGGGATTAGGCGAGCTTAAGTTCCAAATTTGGGGTCTCTAGCTCTTATAGTCTCTGAGATCGACGCGTTCATACATACAGACGGACAGACGGACATGGCTATATCGACTCGACTGTTGATGCTGATAAAGAATATATATAGTTTATAGGGTCGGAGATGCTTAATTCTACCTGTTACATACTTTTGCACAAATTCATTATACCCTTTTTCCCATTTTTAATGGGATCAGGGTATAAAAAAGGAACACTATTGAAAGGACATACATACATGTACACATATGCTAAATTCAAATTTGATAGACAGCAAAGCCTGTTACATTAAAAAAAAAACCTTGCGAGTTTGAAATCAAATTTAACTGAGATATGAGCGTTTAAACACAATAATCCTTTGCGATCCGATCCAAACCGATATCTTTTAAATTTTGCAGGCCTATTTCTTTCGTACATAATAGATCGTATGAATTTTTTGTTTCGGATGTTCCAGTTTGCCACAATTTTAGTCACCACATGCCATTAAAACAAAAACACAACAACCAATTTGTATCAATATTTTCCCTTAGAATAAAATTCATAAAATCCATAAATGGAATGCATTTTTTGCTCCAAAGCAAGCTGTTATCCCGATTATTATGTTTTAAAGCTCAGCGCATTTAAATGCAGAATCGTAAAAAAGTAATATTTTCTACTGTTACAACCCCCACCTTTTTTTTTTAAATATTCGTTAATTATAAGGCCAATATTTTTCTACAAAAATATTTAAATTTAAACTGATAAGAAATTTTCTAATTATATTTCTCTCAAGGTCTATATAGTACTATATACCATACAGCTTATAATTTTTGCTTTTGAAAACACACACATTTAATTGAGAATTTGTTTATGTAATTAAGTTCGCCATCAATAAAATTGTTGTTGTCAATTGAAGTTACCAAACGTGTCGTCGCTGGTCATTAGGTCAAATGTGCACTTGAGGCGCAGTCGACGACCGCCGACGCAGCAGACAACACTTAGTGGACATAGATCGGCTTTAAAATTTTTTAATTAAAATGCGAAATTTTATCTACGTTGCTTAGTTTTGCAATGGATGCGCGCGATAAAAAACATTTTTTACCTGACAACACTTTACAGACAGACATAAAAACACATTTTTGACTTTAGAAAATCAAAAATGGCACTGCAAAGCAAAATTTTTAAAGACCAAAAAAAAAATTATATTTTAAATATAATAGTACACTGGACACTTACAAATAACAGCTCTCGAGAATTAGAATCTCCAATATTTTCAATGCTTCTTTTATTTAATTTTTACTTTTGTTGTTACAACTACCTTTTAACGAATTGAATATAGGAATGAATGTAAGCATTTGATACGCATGCACATTGTATTCGGTGCGATGAATTTTAAAATGGCGAATAAGCGTTAAAATAAAACATTTTAAGCAACTCGATAAATGCCTACAAGCGAATCGTTGAGAATTAAATTAAAATGTGTTAAAATCTGTCGTCAGTATATAAATTTGAAATGGGAATTAATCTTGAATGTTTTACTAAAAACACAAAGCAGGTAGCAAGAAATAAGTCCTTGCAAATCGGTCCATATCCAGAAATGGAAACATGTCTTTTTTAATAGTTTTGCAATCAACTCAAAGCAAATTAAGGGCACAAAACAAACTAGCATAACACATTACTACTATAAGCCAGATAAAATTATAAATGTTGATACAAAGGTTTTTAGGTTTTTATACCCTGAACCCATTAAAAATGGGAAAAAAGGGTATAATGGTTTTGTGCAAAAGTATGTAACAGGCAGAAGGAAGCATCTCCGACCCCATAAAGTATATATATTCTTGATCAGCATCAACAGCCGAGTCGACATAGCCATGTCCGTCTGTCCGTCCGTCCATCCGTCTGTCTGTCCGTCCGTCCGTATGTATGAACGCGTCGATCTTAGAAACTATAAGAGCTACAGACTCCAAATTTGGAACTTAAGCTCGCCTAATCCCTAGGCAGTACAAGTTTGTTTTCGATTTTCAATAAGTCTTCCCGTTTTCGAAACACACATGGGATCGATAAAAACAAAATCTGGAATACTTTGGCATTTGAAACATTTACACTTTGTGAAATTTTTAATAAAATCGGTTGACAAACACCGGAGATATGGAACATATAAGTTGAGTATGCAGTATGCGCGTAGACACACACACACATACTTGCAAGCACTGACTGTAAGCGTCAAGTGTAGGGTTCAGGGTATCGTCTAGTTGGGATTTCTCGATTTGAGCCTTCTTACTTGTTTTTGGTTTTGTTTGTGCCATTTCTTGCCTTATTTGACATTAAAAAAAACCTTTTGGAAATTAGAAATAAGAGCAAACTGGATCTTATTTGCGAGCGTCCACTTTAATCAGCAATAAAATATCTTAAGCACCACAAAATAAACACAGATCGTATTGAGGCACGCGTTTTAATAATTTAAATGCAGTTAGTGTTTTTTCATAAAAAAAAAAACTTTTTAGAGGGCGGCACAAAGATTTTAATTATAATATATTGCTATTACTGATTTTGAATACAAACTTGGACTATAACTGTATACGTGCAAACAATTAAATCAATGCAGATCATATCGGATCGGATAATCAAGCGTATTGCAATTAATTTAATACCATCCAGACGGTAGGCACGCTTTTAATATGGACGGACAAGCTCGGTTTGGGCTTAACCGAGCCATCATCGATGAGCATTTTGTAATTGTTAAGAGAAACCCACAAAAAGTTACCTGAATCTTTGGCAACTGCTGGCTAAAGAAACCACTCTGGCACTGATCCTGACGCACACACTGCTGTCCATTGTTGCACTTAAGTTGCTCAAGCGGCGGCAGATATGTTGGCGCCTGGAACGGTGCTGCCTGCCTGCTTATCACCGCATGATGCAGGAAGACATTCGATGACGGATTCACTGAAAAGTGCGTTTCTGGCTGCACTTTAATATCGTTTTGGTATTGACCATTGAGGAACATGTTGCCCTGATAGCTGGCATTAGCTTTGCCGTACCAACAGGCCAACAGGAGTACCAGCATCACAGCAAGCGAGCTTCGAAACCGTGACATGGCGCTTATAGCTTTAATCCAAATTATTGTCTGTAGTGTCTGTAAAATACCAAAAATAAGTGTTATTTAATTTTTTTTAATGGTACATTCATAGTACATATAACATTCAAAGAACATTGGTCAAAATTTCATAACAAAATTATTGTAAATTGTAAAATACTGCAATGGCAGCAATTACTCGGAAGCGTCACGGCAAAAATAGAACTGAAGAACGGCGCCACACATAAATTCTAACCGATCCCTTTAAATTTATAACTTGTGTTTCGACTCAATAAAAATAAATATTATTCTATCCACTCGTTTGCAAACCGAAACTCAGCTTCAAAACTTTCTTAAAATTGCACTTTATCGAAATTTTAACAATAATTGCTAATTAGCTGACTAATTGCTAGCCGGCTGGCTATAACACTAACTTGCTAAGACTTAGTAACTTGTTGCTGTTATTATTGTTATTTGTCGTTATTGTCGTCGTCGTCGTCATCATCAATGAAATGCAAAATATTAAAATATTGTGATGACACAATTTCTCAAGAGGAACGCACAGAATGCCATAAAAATGCACGCTCCGGAGATACTCACTCCAAAGCTGTGTTCGGAGAGGAGGTCTCAAATCTCAGTCAGCCTACACGCTGTGCCTGCGCATTGGATTGCCAGCTATGGATATTGCAACGAGCCCGGCTTTTTATGAGAATAGCGACGACAAGTACAAGTAAGCAACAAGTACAACTACAGAATGGTTAACACGACAAATGGCACTTGCTGCTGACAAGCGTTGTTGTTGGTTCTACCACAATAGCAGTGGTGGTCATTTTCTCATTTCCCGAACTATCGTGAATAGGGCACAAAATTTGTGGAATGTGGCTGGTGCAACTTGTCACTTGCATAAAATAAACAAGTAAGAAGGCTCTAGTCGAGAAATCCCGACTAGACGATACCCTGATCCCTATACTTTACGCGTACAGTCAGTGCTTGCAAGTATGTGTGTATGTGTGTACGACCATACTGCATACTGCATACTCAACTTCAAGGTTCCATATCTCCGGTGTTTCTCAACCGATTTTAATAAGAATTTCACAGATAGTTATTATTTTGATTAATAATTCAAATGCCATCTAAAAATTTTTCAAGTTCAAGATTTTATTGTTATCGATCCCATGAGTATATCGGAAACGGGATGAGTTATCAAAAAAAAAAACTTGTACTGCCTAGGGATTAGGCGAGCTTAAGTTCCAAATCTGGCTCTTATAGTCTCTGAGATAGAAGCTTTCATACATACAGTCGGACAGACGGACATGGCTATATCGACTCGACTGTTGATGCTGATAAAGAACATATATAGTTTATAAGGTCGGAGATGCTTAATTCTACCTGTTGCATACTTTTGCACAAATTCATTATACCCTTTTTCCCATTTTTAATGGGATCAGGGTATAAAAAGTAAGAAGGCTCTAGTCGAGAAATCCCGACTAGACGATACCCTGAACCCTTTGCTTTACGCGTGTGTGTATATCGAAAACGGGATGACTTATCGAAAATCGAAAACAAGCTTGTACTGCCTATGGATAAGGCGAGCTTATGTTTCAAACCTGGAGTCTCTATCTCTTATAGTCTCTGAGATCGACGCGTTTATACATACGGACATGGCTATATCGACTCGGCTGTTGATGCTGATCACGAATATATACGTCTTATGGGGTCAGAGAAGCTTCCTTCTGCCTGTTACACACTTTTTCACAAGACCATTATACCCATTTTTAATGGGTTCAGGTTTTAAAAAACGAAGTGCGCTCATCTGTGAGTATGTATTTATATATATATATACATATGTATGAAATTACCACGCGATACTATAATAACTGAATGTTGAATTCTGTGAGCGTTGCCCACCACTAATTTGGACTACAGACTGCATGACTGTTCGTCTGTTCTGGTCTGTGTGGAGTTCACTTCTATTATGGAGTTCACTGTGTTCCGGTAGCCTTTTGAGCAGACTCTGTCTACAAGTTGTTTGCGCAAAAAAATTTCTCAGTGTTTGGCACGCAACTTGTTTTTTTTTTTTTTTGCGAAACAGACTTCCGAATAACTGACAACAGATATGTACATTTGCCTACATTTTGTATATATGTCTATATACAGTCTGACACGAATTGCTTTACACAAAGTCAAAAATTTTGATTTTATGCAATTCTAAAATACTAACACCGGCACTAAATTCAACTAACACGAAATGCTTTACACACCTACCTTTTTGGTGCATTTTCTTAGTGAAATTCGTTTGAACAGTTACTTTCAATTAATATAAAAACGCGCAGATCCATAAAATTCCACTCTTTTTTGCCCAGATCGCTTGCCAATGAGATGAAGAATGATTCTGGAATAACCATAATCCGCGAATGTCCCCGAAATGTCCCACAATCATTCTTCATCTCATTGATCTGGCCAAAAAAAATTTGACTTTTATGGATCTGCGCGTTTTTACATTAATTAAAAATAACTGTACATACAAATTTCACAACGTAAATGCACCAAAAACGTAGGTGTGTAAAGCATTTCGTGTCAGTTGAATTAAGTGCCGTTGTTAGTATTTTTAATTGTTCTTTGTTAATGTTAATGGTTTTAAGTTTTGTTTAACAGGTCTAAGAGATAAATTACTGAATTACTTATAAAAAATAGAAAACAAATTAAAAACCAACAACCAGTGTGTCCCTTATAGGTTTAAAGTAAAAAATCAAAATTTTTCACTTTGTGTAAAGCAATTCGTGTCAGACTGTATGCACCTACATACTAATGAATAAGTATGTATACGAATTTATTTATTGTTGGCCCCCTGCAGACGACTGCTGTGCAATTTGTCAAAGCTTCTAAGTCAGATAAATTATAAAGCAGCGACTCTGGCTTGATGTATGTATCTGTTCGTCTGTTATTCATTAAAGCGATGCAACGCTTTTTGGTCGCTTGGATGGATTACGCAAAGAGAGGCGTCGTCGTTTGGTGAGTTAGCTTCTGGCCAGCCTCCTCATTTTATAATTGATGACAGCTGACAAGTTAGCGTCGAAAATCACAATCGTGTAGTTATTATATATAATTCATTTGCATAGATCGGTTAGATCTACCCAAATTTTTTTCTTTCTAATAAGACCAGTTTGTCGAAAAACTTTGACACGTGTATAAGTCCTGCACGCTGACTCAAAGATAAAAAATTTTTGGCTCGTAAATTGTTCAAGCGACAATAGAAAATAAAAAGCAAAAGCTGTCAAGAAATTTGCATTTAAAGATAAACACGACTAGAGAATAATCAGTTGTCCAAAATATATTCGAACTAAGCCAAATTTGGCTTTAAATGCGTGCCAAATGACTCAATGCTATAAATAACTTTTGTCTTTTCTACATGACAAACGTACATGCACAGCAACAAAAAGACCCACGAAACTAAGCATGTATTTAATATGTATGAATAAACAAAAAAAAAAATAAAATTTTGGTTATACCCCTTACGAATTTCGTTGTTCTTATTGTATTTAATTTGCATAAAATATGTCATGCGAGTTTCGCTCATTTAAGAATCTTATTAATAATTTTTAACGAGTTTCGAATACTTTCTTTAATAGGGGACTTAGAACTCAGATGTCCAAAATATTGGTTGTATTTTTTGTGCTCATGTCTGATTGATGCGCAAATTCATAAAAGGCTGCTGGCTTTTGGGAATTTTTGTAGCCTCCGGGTCGTTTGTTGTCGAAAATTGATCATTGTGACACACTTTTCAAACGGGAATGAACGATAAACCTGGTTGAGAACTAGTTTCGTTCGAAACAAAAGATTTCGACATCGAACTTCGACATCGAGAACTTATGTTTTGTGGGTGGGAAAAGCTTATTGTCTTGTTCTTATTTAAGAGAAGCTAAAATAAATAGCTACTAAGAGCTGATTGATTTAAATTTAAATTAAATACAGCACACACACACACTCACACACACAAAGAGAGATGATTTCTCTTGGATCCCAGCTGGACATATAGAAATGTTGTTGTTTTTTTTATTTTTATAAATTTGTCGGTGTTTCTGTGGTGTTGCTTCCCTCCACTTTGGGAATTCCTTATCTAAGATTAATGTGTGTTGTTTGGTTAGCTCTTTGGCGATTGTGGTGGGTTCTGTGAGTAATTTGCACATAAATTAAAACTGCAAAACTGTTGCTTGGCGTTGGTTGTTGTCTGGCAAATGTTGCAATACAGGCGCAAAGTTCAGATTGCATCTCGGCAAATAAATTTAAAGTGATTTAAACACAATGCTCGGCGCGGCTAAGAGACAAGGCGGGCAGCGAGATAGCCAGACAGACAGAGCTATGGAAGCGTATATAAAGGCGGTTGGGAGATGCAACATCAGTTGAATCAATCAAACCATCCATCAATCAATCAACCTCAAATTAAATTAATTTTCAACCACAAACAGAAAAGTCATGGCACAATTTTCAGTTAATTTTTGTTTTGTTATACTGAAAAATTCACTTTTTAAATAAACTCTTGCAAATATCCTTAAAAAAAGAAATATCCTATACGTCTGGCACTTGTCACTTGATTACTCAATGTTGCAATAAGTCTTTAATATGCAGTTTAATTTATGGCACTTGTTAACAATTGTTTTTTTATATTTAATGATTTTAAAAGTCGTCTTACATCCAGATAAGTTGTATGTGTACGGTCGAAACTTGCACTAATAAACGCACGAAACGAACAACTTTAATACTTTTATATGATTGTAAACATTTTTACCAAGTTCGTCGTTTTTATACGCGGCCCAGCAAACGATTTGAAGCGCTAGCGTCTACGTCAGCGTCGCAGCTTCACACCAAACAGCACAGCGAAGCAGCTCTGACAATAACAACAAGCACAATGAGAGGTTGGCTTCGACGACGACGTCGCGAAGATGCGAACAAGTGGAAATATGCAGAAAGACAAACAGCTGCCGCAGCAGCGACATCAACAAAACAAGTAAGAAGGCTCTAGTCGAAAAATCCCGACTATAAGATACCTTGAGCCCTATACTTAGCGCGTACGGTCAGTGCTTGCAAGTATAAATGTGTGTGTGTATACTGCATACTTTACTTAATTTCAATGTTCCATATCACCGGTGTTTCTCAACCGATTTCAATAAAAATTTCACAGATTGTCATTATTTCGTCTAATGTCTTAAACGCAGTCTTAAGTTTTTTTTTTAGTTGTTATCGATCTTATGTGTGTATCGAAATCGGGAAGAGTTATCGAAAATTGGAAACAAACTTGTACTGCCTCGAGATTAGGCGAGCTTATTTTTCAAATCTGGAGTCTCTAGCTCTCATAGTATCTGAGATCGACGTGTTAATACATACAAACGGACGGACGGAAACACATGGCTATATCGACTCGGCTGTTGATGCTGATCAAGAATATAGATGTATTTATTAGGTCGGAGGAGCATCCTTTTGCCAGTTACATAATTTTTCACAAAACCATTATACCCTTTTTACCCATTTTCAATGTTCAGGGTATGAAAAGCGATCTGACACCAGCATATCCGACGCTGCTGTGCCTCTGCCGCTACTTTTGCTCACTTTCGTTTGTAGCCGCAGCTGCTCTCTAAAAGAGGCAAGAAGATATGTGTGTGAAGAGAGTGTGTGTGGGAGCTTCAGCTACAGTTGTTTGTGTGTGTTAGCTTTTTAGAGAGGGCGTCCATGCTCAGCCGATCAGCAGATCAGACTAGATCAACTGCCTAAGCTTCTGGGCATTTGGCACAGCTGATCAGAAAGCCTTTCCGCTTTTGAATTTGTTGATTTTATTGAAGTTGTCTGTTTTCTTTGTCGTTTTTTTATTCCCTGATCCCATTATCGCTCATCCCTAATAATACCAAAGGGTATAATGGTTTTGTGCAAAAGTAAGTAACAGGCAGAAGGAAGCATCTCCGACTCCATAAAATTTATAAATTCATAATCAGCATTAAAAGCCGAGTCGATATAGCCATGTCCGTTTGTCCGTCCGTCCGTCTGTCCATATGTATGAGCGCGTCGATCTCAGAGACTATAAGAGCTACAGACTCCAAATTTCGAACTTAAGCTCGCCTAATCCCTAGGCAGGTTGTTTTCGATTTTCGATAACTCTTCCCGTTTTCGATATACACATGGGATCGATAACAACAAAATATTGAAATTGGAAAACTTTGAGACGGCGTTTGATACATTTAACGAAATAATGACAATCTGTGAAATTTTTATTAAAATCGGTTAAGAAACACCGGAGATATGGGACATTGAAGTTGTGTATGCAGTATGCAGTATGAGCGTACACACATACTTGCAAGCACTGACTGTACGCGTAAAGGATGGGGATCTGGGTATAGTCTAGTCGGGATTTCTCGACTAGAGCGTTCTTACTTGTTTTTTTTTTTTTTTGAATGATTTTAAGACCGGCAGCTAATTAGGTTTTAAAGGCAATAAGAAAATTTTTGTTAAGCCGCAGTCACATTTCATACCATTTTATGAACCCGCAGTTTCAATTTTTTGGGGTTTTTATATTTTGTCAGCAAAAAATTATAGTTGAGGAACAATTAAATAACAACGTGTAAAGGCAGGCAATTAAAGCCGCAAAACAAATCCGGGTAGATATTCTAAACAAACTCTATAGTCATTCAGAAGCTGTCATAGCGTAAGCCAAGCATCTGATTCATGAAGGCGCATACATATGTACATATGTACGTATGTATGTATAAAACAAAAATAGAATGATGGCTGTACAAAAACCAAAGCGATAGATGTCTTAAATGCAAATACTGCTAACAACATAAACAAAACAAATAATTATCAAAATTAAATATTGATCAACATCGTAAAAAAAAGGAGTGAAAAAGAAGTCAAATTTCAACAAATTTCAATCAACAAATTTTATTTTAACCAATGCAAAGACCAAATCTTGTTTAGACGTGTGAACATCACGCGGCGGGCATGGTGAAATAAAAGAAAAACGTAACACACTTTTGTGTTTCGGAAACTTTGAAAAAACTTATTCAGTTTTGATGAAATACCTAATGCCTTCCTAATTACCAAGTTGGTGATTTTTTTTTACGTGTGCCAAAACTCTGGTTTATACTCTGAAATGGTCAGCAATAAATAGCTGAATTATGAGGCTATTTGAATTTTATAGAGAGTTCTGCATTAATTTCTATGTAGGTCAAGGCAGACAGCAAAACTGTTTTTGTTTTTTTTTTTCAATTCCCTCAAATCTGCAAATCACTTTGTTAACACAATTGTTAATAAAATATATAAGTGACTTTGATAATGTCAACTCCTTAGTTTCAGCAATCCCACTGAAGTGCAAGTCACACCCATAGCTTATCAAACAAAAAGTTTTTCTAAGTTTTTGTGGTTGCAACAATCTTAAGATGCTTTATTTTTGCCTGACGGGTTTTTTTGTTAGTGCAGTCCACAAAACAACTGAAAACTGAAAAGAAAAAAACTTACACGCTTTAATGCTATAACGCTTTTGGCATCATGTTGAAAGCTCTGAATAAGTAGTGTTGCGTGATTAATGACGGGTCAATAGCAGAAACTGATTTGCAAATCAAATGCACATTATATCAAAAGTATTTCAGTTGAGTTAAGCTCAGTTGTTCAGTTATTTCCCTTTATGTGTTTCAATGTGTTTCAAATTGGGTTATGATAAATTAAACAATGCAAGTTCACTTTCATTGTGCATTGGACCAGGGTGAGTGATATTTTAAATAACCATACATATTTGAATTGCTGTACAAAACAAGTAAGAAGGTTCTAATCAAGAAATCCCGACTAGACGATACCCTGAACCTTATAAATTACGCATACAGTCAGTGCTTGCAAGTATGTGTGTGTGTATGTACGCGCATACTGCTTACTGCATACTCAACTTCAATGTTCCATATCTCCGGTGTTTCTCAGCCGTTTTAAATAAAATTTTCTAGACAAGTTGTCCACGATCTTCGTATGCGGTGTCCCCCTCGGTTGGTCGGGCGGGAGGTGGGTCGCTTTACGCTTTATGCTTGGGTCCGCGCGTTAACAAGCCGGTGCTTGGTATCGTTGGGCCACTTGAATGTACTGTCCGTTAGTACATCTACGTCCAATAATAATGACAAAAGCAGAACAAGTTTGTTTCAAATTATCAATAACTCATCCCGTTGCCGATGTACACATTGAATCGATAACAATAAGATCTAGAATTTGAAAAACTTAGAAATTGTTTTTGAAACTATAGACGATATATTTATATCTAGATTTGTATTTATTAAAATTGGTTGAGAAATACCGGAGATATGGAAGATTGAAGTTTAGTCATCAAGCATTTGAGTAGTAGGACTGGCATGGCCGTTCGTGTAAGTTCTAGGGTTCAGGGTATTACCTAGTCGAGCTTACTCGACAAGAGCATTCTCACTTGTTATACACTTAAAATTGTATATTAATTTTGACATTGTAAGAAGGATCTACTCTTATAAGCTCGTCGGTTCAGGTCACTTCTGGTGTTCCACATTTGCCTTGGACCTTTATTATTACAGTGTTTATAAATAACCTTCCGTCTGTAATAAATGACTTTTAGGTGCTGATGTATGCTCATGATGTCAAATTATGCACGTCGCAACTTCTGTCTGCTTTAATTACTACAAAGCGTTTCAGTCAATGTTTAAACTTGTTGTAGAGTTAACTTATTAAAGCTTAATTGCAATTAATGTAAAGTAATGTCGTATTATAGACGTACGCCCTATTTCAATGTTTATATTCTGGAGATAATAAACCACTAAAGTTGGGTATCATAGTGGACCCACAGCTTAAGTTTGATAAGCATATCTCTTCCGTTACAAATTGAGCATCTGTTGTTGTGGGGTTCATTACGTGATGGTCGAATGAATTCTAGGATCTCTACATTACAAAAACATTTTTGTACAACCGATTCTTGACTATGGATCGTGTATATGGTATACAGGATTCATCACATTAGTTTACTTGGAACCATAGTAGAATTTTACTATATCTTCCTTCTCTTTCTGATCGCAGAACAATGTTAAGAGTAACATTTTTTCACAGAATAATTAATGGTGAAATTGAATCTTCTGAATTAATCAACCAAATTAGCATTCCGATCAGAAACATTCTGTTCTATAAATATTCCTGTTTCTTTAGAAACTTGTTATTCTAATCATATACATATCAATAACCCTTTTCGGATCTTATGTTACAATAACAATACACAGTGCCACTTCTTCTTGCTCTCTTAAAAAATCACACTTGTGATCTTCGTCTATATGTTCGCGATCTTTAAAACCACACGCTAGTGGTGCGCTCCTTGGCTGGTCAGGCAGAAAGTGTGTTGCTTTGTATGGGCGACTTCAATGTAAGTTCAGGAAATTTAAAGACTATTTCTTAGAGACTAAAACTTAAATCTTTAAATTTTTGTACTTGAATGTACTGTACGTTAATACTCGGTGCTGCGACGACTCATTGACGCTGGATGCCAAGAAGCCAGCTTGTGGAGAAGCTTCTTCTCTGGCAGAGCACACTGTTCCGGTGACACGAGGTTGCCCACAAAATTCCATCAGTGGTCCATTCATTTGGAACCTCATGATGGACGTGCTTCTCCAGCGCTTGGAGCCTCACTGCCCGCTCAGCGCGTATGCAGACGACTTGCTGCTAATCGTCGAGGAAGATTCCCGCAGAGTCCTGGAAGGAAAAGGCACGGAGTTGATGTCCATCGTTGGAGCTTGGGGGGACGAGGTCGGTGTTGCTGTCTCCATCAGCAAATCGGCCACAATGCTGCTGAAGGGAAAGCTGTCACATAACAGGCCGCCGTTGGTACAGCTTGGTCAAACAAGCCTGCCATATGTCAGGAAGTACCGGTACCTGGGCATCACAGTCGGCGAGCGGTTAAATTTTAACCCGCATATCGCGTCTCTACGTGATCGGCTGACTGGAGTCGTTAGGGCTTTGGCACGCGTACTACGGGCTGCCTGGGGTGTCAGCCCCCGCGCCAAGCTGACCATATATGCCGGACTCATGGTGCCTTGTGCACTGTTTGGTGCCTCAGTGTGGTACGACGTGGCGATATGCCAAGTGACAGCCAGGAGGAAATTGATGTCATATCATCGGTTGATCCTCTATGGATCCCTGCCGATCTGCCGCACAGTATCCACTGTTGCGATGCAGGTCCTAGCTGGAGCTCCCCCGCTTGACCTTGCTGCCATGCGCTTGACAGTACGGTTCAAGCTGAAGCGCAACTACCCATTGAAGGATGGCGACTGGCTGTTCGGACGAGACTTGTCTGGTCTCGACTGGAAGCAGAAGACGGCGCTGCTGGACGAATTTTGGTGCGAGAGTGGCAGCTCAGGTGGGATGGTGCTGAACACGTCCGTGTTACACACACATTCATCCCGGACGCAAGCTTCGTTTTCAGCCGACGAGACTTTGGCTTTAGTCTACGCGCTGGTTTCCTCTTAACCGGCCACGGATCGCTGAACGCAAATCTGCATTTGCGGGAAATCAGCGCCACGCCTGCATGTATTTGCGGCGCGGCATCTGAGGACTGGCTGCATTTTATGTGTATGCCCGCTATACGCAGATTTGCGTAACCTCGATGGACTTGGCATCCACCTGGAAAACGGTGTCTGGAGAGTGTCGGAGGTGACACAGTCCCTGGAGAGAATGCAGCGGCTAATTCTCTTTGCAGACGCTGCATTTGGAAGGCGACTACAGCTGGAGGGACGGCAAGGCGAGTTGGTGCAACGTGGGCTTCCAGTCCCGGGCTGAAAAGCCAAAACTGGCATCACCCGTGTGGTTGGCGGGCAGAAGAATATCCTCCACAGTATGTCACTGCTTGTCGTGTGAGACGACTAAAAGAGACACCTGGGTTTCCAGTCCCGGGCTTTTAGCCAAAACTGGTATCACCCGTGTGGTTGGCGGGCACGAGAATATCCTCCACAGTATGTCACTGCTTGTCGTATGAGACGACTAAAAGAAACACTTGGGTTTCCAGTCCCGGGCTTTTAGCTAAAACTGGTATCACCCGTGTGGTTGGCGGGCAGAAGAATATCCTCCACAGTATGTCACTGCTTGTCGTATGAGACGACTAAAAGAGACACCTGCGTTTCCAGTTCCGGGCTTATAGCCAAAACTGGTATCACCCGTGTGGTTGGCGGGCACGAGAATATCCTCCACAGTATGAGAGCTTGTCGTATGAGGCGACTAAAAGAGACACCCCTTCTGGTGCCCTAAATCCGAGTCTGTAGGGACTGAAATAGGGAGGCCACTTGAGTCCTTTAGTCGGTACGACGGGCTGAGTTAGCTCCAAGGCTGCTCATTGAGGTAGGCCCCCTTGTGGGAGTATCGTGGTGGTTGTGTTTCCGCTGATAGTTCTAACCCTCACCAATTGGGTTAATGTACACCCGAACAGTGTGCATTTAAAAAACTGGTACCGTAAAAAGGGCGCTAGTCTGGCGCTTAAACCAAACTCGCTGTGCTATATCCTCGGATATATGAGCACCGTGGTTGTAATCCCTCATGTGGAAAACGTCACGTTAAAAAAGCCCTATAGAGATATAGTACGAATGTACGTTAATACAATTCGCCAGGTAAGTTCGGGAAATTTTAAATTCTAATCTGTTTTCTGTTTTGATTTCAGGATCAAAAAAATCTTTAAAAAATTACTCTAGCTGGGTCTGATGGAAGAGCTATAAGCCTAGAAGTGGGCCTCTCAAGTCGCAGTGCATGCATGCCCATCACAAAAAATATAAGAAACTGTTTTTTGTAAGTTTGTAAACTATATTTACAAATGTCATTTGGTAAATACCCGTTCCAGTTTTTCAAAATTTAAATATATATTTGAATACAAGAAATAGTACATGTTGTTTGTTTTGGAACATATAAAACATAAGCCAGTTTGCAACAACTTAATAAAATAAATTTATGATTCAATTATATAAACATACCAATTAATTCAATATAATACAAATTAATAAAGTCTGTCCATACCAGTTTCAAATAATAGACTTTAAACAGTTTTTTTTTCAATTTAATCTTCTGTGTGACGTCGGGTAATCTAGTTTTTATCACTCATTTAATAACAATAAATAGAAGAAACACTTTTGTCACTGAAGTCTATTTGTTAATATTTTCTCTGGGTTTTTTTAAATCCTAAAAGTCCCTGAACCTAACCAACAGAGCAGATACTGCCATTCGAAATTCTGACTTCTTCATAAATACTACATTACAATTAAATAATGTTGCCCGACTAAACATTTGGAAGATAATTATGGTGCAAAAGGTACCTTTTTGCGATTTAAAAAAGACTCGTATGTATTCTTAAAAGATGATTCATCGGTAGCAATCAAATATTAAGCATACTGGCGACTGGAAATGTTTGTTTTGGCAATTGTCTAAGAAACTAGATTTCAATAAAACCCAAAAATGAGTCGTCTGCATTTTCAAAATGTATTTGATCATAAAAACATTAGTAGCAATCACAACTTAAACATGCGGGCGACTAAAATGCGACTAAATGCTAAAACATTAACTTCAAGATAATTATATGTTGCAAGACAAACGCGCATGACGAATGCCCATAGCCATGCCCTGTCTGTCCGTTTGCCACTCTCTGAACGCATCGATATCGAAGATTTTAAGAGCAAGAGACACCGAATTTGGAACATAAGTTCTATTAAGCCCCGTACGGTTAAGTTTTTTTTTCGAATAATCTATAATTGTTTTCGTTTTTGATAAAAATAAATTCTTTTAAATTTAAAACTGTTAGAAGAATAAAGTTTACTCAACAGTCGTGCAGGCACAATAACTGTACGCGTAAGGTTTATGGCGAATCCAAATCTCGACTTAAATCTTTTAGTTTGATAGGTTTTCATTTTTGTTGAGTGATTTAGTTGAACTACGAAATTTACGCTAAAAGCTCCATTTATGCTCTTAAATCGGTCTGTATCGACACATATATAAAACACTATACATTGCCAATTATTTTAGTTTTTAGTCAAAAATTTACCAATGATTAGTTTATTAAACTACTAAACAACGACATTGAAGCATTTGGTTTTGTTTTAAGTTCAGCGACAAGAACACATGAGTCAATTCGCTCAAATTGGAGGCCATAGCTTACTCATGCTTATTTTCAATGCTATTTCGGTACTTCGAAAATTGTATACACTTAAAAAGTCAATAAGAATTGGAGCTTGATCAGGTTGGTATTTCAAAAGTTGCGAGATTATATACATACTTGTTGTGGAGGATATTGGCATTTGTGTTTTGAAAACCCCGGGTGTTAGGAGTGGGCGTCGCATTCAAATTTTTTAAGCATGGCTAATGGAGACGTCACCAGACCTGTAGCGTTTATGTCCATTGGACTTTGAACCTATAGCTTTTTTCTTTATCTGACCAGCCCAAGGAAAAATTATTTGCAAAGTGTCAAATCTCTTGTGTTGAAAAAATCGCGTACATGCAAACGAACAGACAACAAAAACCTAATATAATGGTAACCTTCGGTATTCGAGTAAAGAAATTCAAATTGATTGTTAATTAGATCCAGTTACCCAACAAAAACTGGTTGGTGCTCAAAAAAAAAAAAAATTAAAACTTGTGAAAAAAATGTGGGTGAATTGAACGGAGAGGCAACAGAACTAGAAAAGTAAGTAGCCAATAACGTATAATAAAATTAATTTTTTTTATCGCCATTCTTATGACAAACGGAACTTTGTCTTTAAAATTTTCCGTGTATTGTTTTCTAGTGGAATTTTTTTTTGTGTTCTTCTATTTTGTGATCAAAAATGATAGAAATTAAATTACATTTTTAGGTTAAAATAAATTAAAATCCGTTCACATATTTCATGAAAGAAGATCGAATGCCAAAGTAATGAGGCAACAGAATTGACGAGTTGCTGCAAAAACGCCTATTAGTTTTTTAAAAGTGGTTAGTCGAGAAATCCCGACTAGACGATACCCTGATCCCTATACTTTACGCGTACAGTCAGTGCTTGCAAGTATGTGTGTGTGTGTGTGTACGCGCACACTGCATACCGCATACTCAACTTGAATGTTCCATATTTCCGGTGTTTCTCAGCCGATTTTAATAAAAATTTCACAAATTATCATTATTTTGTTAATTATATCAAACGCCGTCTCAAAGTTTTCCAAATTCAGGATTATGTTGTTATCGATCCCATGTGTATACGAAAGAGTTGTCGAAAATCGAAAACAAACGTGTACTGCCTAGGGATTAGGCGAGCTTATGTTCCAAACCTGGAGTCTCTAGCTCTTATAGTCTCTGAGATCGACGCGTTCATACATACCGACAGACAGACAGACGGACAGACAGATGGACAGACGGACATGGCTATATTAGCTCGGCTGTTGATGCTGATCAACAATATGTATACTTTATGGGGTCAGAGATGCTTCCTTTAGCCTGTTACATACTTTTTCACAAAACCATTATACCCTATTTAGCCATTTTTAATACGTTCAAGGTATAACAAGCTCAGACCAAATTCCAATAGCCAGCCAAACAAATGTATTTGAGCTACCGAGTGCTAAAAGCCAAAGAGCCCGACCAAAACATAATATTACGATATGATGGTGGGGCTGTATCTAAGTGCTAAGCGGCGCTAGAGTCTTTATACGATAGATACTTGTAAATGTCTGCGTCAGACAAATTGACAACATTGGGCCGGAAATGTCTATATCTCTAATGATATTTGAGTAAGAGTCATCAAATTTGAAAGTAAGGTCCTTAAAAAAGTCAGGGCCTCGCACACTCCTTCTTCCAAAAATTCTACATCTTCAACAATTTAAGTTATCAAATCAAAAGGTGAATTACCAACAAACTTATAACCAAGCGGGGCAGCTGGACTGCGCGTAGCAATCTTATTTTCATATGCAGGAAATCACCCGCTGTCTTTCCACAAAATTTTTAAATTAGTTGCATGAACTGTGATTAAAATAGTAATCTGGTTAATAAAATAATTTTCTGAATAAATCCATGAACTTAGTAAATTATGGCAATCATTTATTTTTGTAATTATAGGTGTATCGCAAGTATCCTTGATTTTATATAATGGTTTTGTGCAAAGTATAAAACAGACAGAAGAAAGCATCTCCGACCCGATGAAGTATATATATTATTTTGATCAGTATCAACAGCCGAGTCAATATAGAAATGTCCAATAAAAATGTATGTATAAATGCGTCGATCTCAAAGACTGAGAGTTTGAGAATATTGATTTGGAATATAACTTCTCTTAAGCCATAGGCAGAACAAGTTTGTTTAAAATTATCGATAACTTTTCTGGTTCACGAAATATATACGTAATCTATAGAAATACAATTTTGAATTAAGAAAACCTAGAGCTATAGACAAAATAATAAAATATTGTGAAAAAACAACAGAGATATGAAAGATTGAAGCTTAGTCATCAAGCATAAGTGTACTAGTAGTACAGGCATGGCCGTACGTGTTAGGTGTAGGGTTCAGGGTATCTCCTAGCCGAGCTTACTCGACTAGACTCCTTATTCTTGTTTTCATTGTCCAAACACTAATTCTTATACCCATTAAAATTAGCAAATACATTATTTTGTGATCTTAATATTCCAGGGTATACCTTAACCACAACTAACCAAATATCATTTTTTGTTTTGACTGCAGACGCCAAACTAGCAGTGGTGTTTTAGTGTAACTTTAAAAGCGGATCTGCATAAAATTAGGTGATCCCTTAAACATCTTAAGATTTGCCCGAACTTTTGCAGGTTATGGTTCTCGTGTTAGCTGACGTAATTTACCACTGTCGTCGCATCGTCAAAGAGAAGGTATTAGCATAAATCGAACTTAATCAAGTCATCTTGATTTCTGATTTGCTGCGCTAGAGCCTTAAAAAAAATTCTTATTTCTAAAGAAAACAAGTAAGTACGCGTACAGTCAGTGCTTGCACGTATGTGTGCGTGTGTGTACGCACATACTGCATACTGCATAGTCAACTTCAAGGTTCCATATCTCCGGTGTTTCTCAACCGATTTTGATAAAAATTTCACAGGTTGTCATTATTTTGCTTAATGTTTCAAACGGCACCTTTCCATATTAAATATTTTGTTGTTATCGATCCCATGTGTATATCGGAAACGGGATGAGTTGTCGAAAATCGGAAACAAACGGCTGTTGATGCTGATCAAGAATATGTACACTTTATGGGGTCGGAGATGCTTCCTTCTGCCTGTTACATACTTTTGCACAAAATCATTATACCCTTTTTCCCATTTTTAATGGGATCATTAAAGACAATCTGTGAAATTGAAATTGAATTGAATTTGGTTAAGTAACACCGGAGATATGGAACATTGAAGTTGAGTGTGCAGTATGCAGTGTGCTTTTTTACTTGTTTGATTTTGACCAACGTCCACTTGATTTCATTAAAATATAATAAACAACAAATTTGAGTTCAAAATAATTATTTGCATAAGTACTTGCACTTTTTTTAAAATTTCTTTTTACCAGGTGATTTTAGCTGCCGTGATTAGTTATTTGACCAGGAATAACGATAAATCAGCTAAAAGCGACCTTAGCTCGCTTCGGTAGAGTAGCGTAGCTCCAGCAGCGAAAGCAATATCAATTTAATTTAAATGTAAATGACACATTTTATATGGCTAATACTTGTTATCGATCACATGTGTATATCGGAAACAGGAAGAGTTACTGAAAATCGAAAACAAACTTTCACTGCTTAGGGATTAGGCGAGCTTATGTTTAAAATCTGGAGTATCTAGCTATTATAGTCTCTGAGATTGACGCGTTCATACATACGGACAGACGGACGGACGCACGGAAACATGGATGGACGGACGGACGGACGGACGGACGGATAGACCGACGGACGGACGGACTGACGGATGGACAGACGAACATGGCTATATCGACTCAGCTGTTGTTGCTGATCAAGAATATATATACTTTATACATAACATATAACATACATTTGCACAAAACCATTATAGCCTTTTTAAACCATTTTTAATGCGTTCAGGGTATAAAAAATGTTAGTCAAGCATGCAGTAACGCAGTAGTGGAGGCATTATCGGTAGACGCAGGCCCATACACACGTGTGTATGTACATACATACTAACAATGTTTGTACGCAATAAATCTAGGGCTCAGGGCATGTTTGCATTCGCGACTAGAGACTTCTTACTTGTTTTGTGTATGGCTGTATATTTTAGCATCAACAAACGGCCTTGAAGCGTTCCAAGACATTATTTTTCTTACCCATTATTACTTTATAATTTTGTTGGGACACAAAACCTGAGGGCGGCGAAGGCCAACGCTATTCCTTAAGAATTTCTGAATTTCAATCCCAAGAATGCAACTGCAATGCGCCCAAGTAAGTTAGTTAACTTCGAGTTGTGAGTTCTATTTGTGGAATGCGGCGTGTCTAGTTTTTTTTAACAGATAAACAATGAGCATATCTTTCTGACCGCCTGTGGAAGTCAAATTAATAGGACAAATTAACTTTTTTTTGAAGATGTGAACAAGTTTAGAAGCCTTTTATCTTAATATGTGTGTAGGTCTGTCTGTTGCGAGTTCAGGTTTGAAGAAATAGTAAAGATAGAATCAAGGCTGAAAAAACAATGTTATTTCGCTGGTGAAACAGGCCAATCAAAAAGTAACTCTGGAGCTCAAGAAATAAGAAAGCTTATATATAAACTAACAAAAGAAATCAGCCTTTAATATTTAAAACGCAGCCTAGTGCTGGTCGGAATTTTTTAAACTGAGAACGAAATACCGTGTCGGTATTCGAACCTTAAATCGTTTGGCTATGATGCTTAAGCTGTTGAGCCAGTTCCAAACATATTTAAATTTCAATTCATGTTATGGTAAAGGTACCTGGTTTGGCTGGTAGGAATTTTTACTTGAACCAAAATTTTTGTTACTTTGAATGTTCGTTTTTTTCGACTTTTTTTTTTAAATATGTTACTCGATTTAATGACATTTTAGTACAATTCGTACTTGAATTCAAGCCTCTCCGTTTTTATAGGGAACCGTAGACAAGAGTGTAATTTATTTAGCAAGCATTTATTTACCATTATTAACTTTAATTTACCTAAAAATGTAAAAAGGTTTAAACCTAGATAAAACAGTGATTAATGAAAGCTCTACAGTTATGTGTTACAATTACAAATTCGATCGTTGATGTTAAACTACCATTTTCCGGTGGAGGACCTGGTCAAGGAATAGCCCAATAGTTAGTTTTGAACAAAAAAATATGGTTAACTTATGTGACAATTGTTACATTAAATGTTTCAAAAATAATTATTTTTAGAAATATAGTGTTTGCGCTGTTGCTATATTATTTAAATATTTTAAAAGATGTTGACGTCTTATTATTCAACTAAAATTTACTTGATATGACCTTGAAAATGGATTTTATTTTTCAAAAACTGTGTCTGTAGCTAATAACTGACGACTAAAAAAAAAGATTATTGTTCTTATTCCTTAGGGCTTAGGAGAATTAATGTTCCAAATTTGGGGTACCTAGCTCTCATAGTCAACTCATTGCCTTGTCAACGGGTTGGAAAGCTATAAAAACGAGTGGCAATAGATAAAATATCAAACGCGATTAATACATGAATTCATTACAACATAAAGACACACGGCTGCAACATTGCAGCGGGTTGTACAAGTGTTCAAACATCAACAAAAAATATTATTTGATAAACACAACAACTAATGATAGCTTTTGAAAAATTGACAAGCAACATAGCGGACAAAGTCAAACTGCAAATTCTGTTGTCAGTTCTTGCATTTTTATGATTACTCTGACAAATAACAAATAGCCGTTAATACGTGCATTAACATAAGTCATTCATGTCCATTCGGTGTAAATGGCAATCATTTTTCAAACTGCCAAGACAAAAACCTTGGTTGCCAAATGCCATTCGAATGGGGCGTATCACACTTGTTGCGTGTGCCCTCACTCAAACCGCTCTTTGTTTGTGCAAAGCTAATTAATAACGAAATTTCGTACAACATCTTTACTACCGAGCATTTAATTAATCCCAAGGATAAGGTTGAAAATGTTCTAATTTCTAAAAAAAATTAAGAATTATGAATTACAAAAATAAAAACAAGTTAGAAGGCTCTAGTCGAGAAATAGACAATACCCTGAACCCTATAATTTACACGTACAGTATAAGGTTAGGGTATCTTCAAAACTGTTGTCAACCGAATATGCTTCTCCTAGTCATCGTCTAGAGTCTAGACCCTATGCCAGCTAAAGAACAAAATTACACAATTGAATGAAGAAGCAAGTTTGTGGCATCGTCCCTGTGTTTTTGTCGTTTACTCGCTGTCGGCACACAAGTCGGCATGAAGAAGTCACTTGCTTGAAATTTTCGCAAAAGAAAATAATGGTACGCCCTTGAATAATTTAGATAACAGTAGGCGCTAGTATGCAAAAAAGAGTTGGGAATACTTACATAGATAAGCATATGACACGGAAACCAAAATATAACTGCGTGCTCTTTTTTAGCGCATTACCGCAATGGTTGCTGCGGTGGCGTTTATAATATATAATTGAAAAAAACCAATGTATAATATTATTTACCTCAACAAAGCTGGGCTTTAAGCCGTACCCGGAGTTCCAATACATTTAGAGCCCTGTTTTGGAGCATCATCAAACAAGGGCTTTGAACCCAAATTAAACACAGTCCTTTTTTTCAGGGGTCTTAGCTCTGTTTAAAACTTAAGTAGTGACAATTTAAACTATAAAAACCCAAGAAGCCTGACCATATTTCTGATTTTCAACAGATCCACAGCTAACACAAAAATACATTTATTAATCAATTCAAAAAACGTTCAAAAAACTGATCACCTTTTAATCGTCTCTTAAACCTTTTACGCGCGAAGCAACGAAGGTCTTTAGAGCTAAAAGTAATTTCTAAATTCAATGGCTGCCAGTAGCTGATCGGTAAGTGCTCTTTAGCGGTCGCACCGCTGTCGCATAGTGAATTTATGTACTGTTTTGGGTATTTTTGACAATTAGGCAGTGCTTTTAGAAAGCGAAAGCAAGACAATTTTTTGTCACATTTACCAATGTGGTAGTAATGAGATTATTTTAAAACACTGATACCCTCAAATATCAAGAGTTAAATTAAAATGAAAAAACCTACGACAAACGAGCTTATTATTATTAATTTGTCAACTCTATAATTTGCCATTGACTGATTGACTGATTTAAATAAAGTAACTGTCTAAACCAGCGGTCGGGGAACCGGGGTAAAAACAAAATTTCTGGGGTTAAAAATTCAACTTTTGTGAGTAAAAAGTATATATTTTTATACCCTGATCCCATTAAAAATGGGAAAAAAGGGTATCATGAAGTTGTGCAAAAGTATGTAACAGGCAGAAGGAAGCATCTCCGACCCGATAAAGTATATATATTCTTTATCAGCATCAACAGTCGAGTCGATATAGCCATGTCCGTCTGTCCGTCTGTCCGTCTGTCCGTCCGTCCGTCTGTCCGTCTGTCCGTCTGTCCGTCTGTCCGTCTGTATGTATGAACGCGTCGATCTCAGAGACTATAAAAGCTAGAGACTCCAGATTTGAAACTTAAGCTCGCCTAATCCCTAGGCAGTACAAGTTTGTTTTCGATTTTCGATAACTCATCCCGTTTCCGATATACACATGGGATCGATAACAATAAAATCTTGAATTTGAAAAAACTTTAGATGGCATTTTAGTTATTAATCAAAATAATAACAATCTGTGAAATTTTTATTAAAATCGGTTAAGAAACACCGGAGATATGGAACCTTGAAGTTGAGTATGCAGTATGCAGTATGGTCGTACACACACGCACACATACTTGCAAGCACTGACTGTACGCGTAAAGTATAGGGATCAGGGTATCGTCTAGTCGGGATTTCTCGACTAGAGCCTTCTTACTTGTTTTAATATGCTATTTTATAACTTTTTATACCGTGATCCCATTAAAAATGGGAAAAAGGGTATAATGGTTTTGTGCAAAAGTATGTAACAGGCAGAAGGAAGCATCTCCGACCCCATAAAGTATACATATTCTTGATCAGCATCAACAGCCGAGTCGATATAGCCATGTCCGTCTGTCCGTCCGTCTGTCCGTCTGTCTGTCTGTCCGTCTGTCCGTCTGTCTGTCCGTCTGTCCGTATGTATGAGCCAACCGATCTCAGAGACTATAAGAGCTAGAGACTCCAGATTTGGAGCTTAAGCTCGCCTAATCTTTAGGCAGTACAAGTTTGTTTTCGATTTTCGATAACTCATCCCGTTTTCAATATAGACATGGGATCGATAACAATAAAATCTTGAATTTTGAAAACTTTGAGATGGCATTTGAAATAATGAACAAAATAATGACAATCTGTGAAATTTTTATTAAAATCGGTTAAGAAACACCGGTGATATGGGATATTGAAGTTGTGTATGCAGTATGCAGTATGTGCGTACATACAAACACACATACTTGCAAACACTGACTGTACGCGTAAAGTATAGGGATCAGGGTATCGTCTAGTCGGGATTTCTCGACTAGAGCCTTCTTACTTGTTTTTTTTTGACTTGTTATTGACTACCAAGCCGCTCTTGCACCCAAATTCAATACTTTGTCTGACGAACCCATGGATCAAGATAATTGCAAAGTTTCTAGCTTCAAGGAAATAATCTTGACCTGTGCGTAGAATAAAAAGACTTATACTTTGAATCTGGAGTTTAGCTTTTGCTTCCGAGATCGATGGGCACGGCCCAAATAGTCCCGTAAGAGGTCACACATTTGACGAATTTTGCAAAAGTGATTATGATCTAAGCAAGGTCAGAAAAGTTAATCCGGCTATCAGCGAAAGGCTTCTTTCAATTTCAGGCAATGTATTGAATAAAAATTGTACTGGAAAGGTACAATTTTTTTTTTTTTTAACAAAACTGAACGCAGTGCAATTTTCATTAACTACTACATTGTCTGGTATTGTAGGCGATGTGGCTGGAACTGCAAGTACTGACCGATCTAATATGTACGGGAATTTAAAACCACTATCAGTAGTTACTTTTCATACACTGAACCCATCGAAAATGGGTAAAAAGGGTATATTGGTTTTGTACAAAAGTATGTAAAAGACAGACCCCATAAAGTATATATATTCATGATCAGCATCAACTACCGAGTCGATATAGCCATGTCCGTTTTTCCGTCTGTCCGTGCGTCTGTATGTTTGAACGGGTCGATCTCGGAAACTATAGGAGCTAGAAAGTCCAGATGTGAAACTTGAGCTCCCCCAATCCCTAGGCAGTAGAAGTTTGTCTTCGATTTTCGATAACTCCTCCCGCTTCCGATACTCACATGGGATCGATAACAACAAATATTGAATATGGAAAACTTAAAAAAACTAAACAAAATAATGACAATATGTGAAAATTTTATTGAAATCGGTTGAAAAACACCGGAGATATGGAACATTGAAATTAGGTAAAGCATGCTGCATATGAGTTCTCACACACACACATATTTGCAAGCAGTGACTGCACGCGTAAAGTAAAGGGTTCAGGATATTGTCTAGTCGGGATATCTCGACTATAGCGTTCAAACTTGTTTTTATACCCTGATCCCATTAAAAATGGGAAAAAAGGGTATAATGGTTTTGTGCAAAAGTATGTAACAGGCAGAAGGAAGCATCTCCGACCCCATAAAGTATACATATTCTTGATCAGCATCAACAGCTGAGTCGATATAGCCATGTCCGTCTGTCCGTCCGTCTGTCCCTCTGTCCGTCTGTCTGTCTGTCCGTCTGTCTGTCTGTCTGCCCGTATGTATGAGCCAACCGATCTCAGAGACTATAAGAGCTAGAGACTTCAGATTTGGAACTTAAGCTCGTCTAGTCCCTAGGCAGTACAAGTTTGTTTTCAATTTTCGATAACTCATCCCGTTTTCGATATACACCTGGGATCGATAACAACAAAATCTTGAATTTTGAAAACTTTAAGATGGCATTTGAAATAATGAATAAAATAATGACAATCTGTGAAATTTTTATTAAAATCGGTTAAGAAACACCGGTGATATGGGATATTGAAGTTGTGTATGCAGTATTGCAGTATGTGCGTACATACAAACACACATACTTGCAAACACTGACTGTACGCGTAAAGTATAGGGATCAGGGTATCGTCTAGTCGGTATTTCTCGACTAGAGCCTTCTTACTTGTTATACCCTGATCCCATTAAAAATGGGAAAAAGGGTATAATGGTTTTGTGCAAAAGTATGTAACAGGTAGAAGGAAGCATCTCCGACCCCATAAAATATATATATTCTTGATCAGCATCAACGGCCGAGTTGATGTAGCCATGTCCGTCTGTCCGTCTGTCTGTCTGTCTGTCCGTATGTATGAACGCGTCGATCTCAGAGACTATAAGAGCTAGAGACTCCAGATTTTGAACTTAAGCTCGCCTAGTCCCTAGGCAGTACAAGTTTCGATTTTCGATAACTCTTCCCGTTTTCGATGTACACATGGGATCGATAACAATGAAATCTTGAATATGGAAAACTTTGACGCCGTTTGAGACATTAAGCAAAATAATGACAATCTGTGAAATTTTTATTGAAATCGGTACCGCAGTGACTGTACGCGTAAAGTATAGGGATCAGGGTATCGTTTAGTCGGGATTTATCGGCTAGAGCCTTCTAACTTGTTTTTATTATTGTTGTTACTCATTTGAATTGACGTGACTTAAAAACTATTAGATTAGTTACACATCAATCAAGCATTATGGTCATTAAACACTGAACACATCGTACAAGCCAAGTAGCGGACAAAACTCGTTTTTACTCGAGTCAAAGAAAAACGAAAAGTAAAACATAAAAACAAAAATAACTAACAAAAGTTATAAAAAAAAATTCGTTTGCCGCCAGTTTTGGCGCCAGCGTCGCCTTGCTTTGAGTCTTTACATTTTTTCAAATTATCATTTTGGAAAAATTTAACACTGACAAAACGCTTTGTCTACTTTCGAATGCTGGATATACCCGGCTTCTGTATCGAATTTTGAACTTCGCGTAATTCAATTGACTGTAAAATGCAGTATTTGACATATCCACAATCACAAGCAAAAGAAAACGTTTCAGTCCCACGAATATGAATGTGGAATATTCGACCCATACGCAAATGGGGTGCGGAGGCAGGGTAGGGAGTGTCTTTTAGAGTTGAAATTTGCGTTAATGCAAAACTATATAAAATACACCCTTTCACCTAGAAACCTGAAACATTACAAATATCTTGGCCCATGTGTTCGTCAGACAAAGAGGCAACTTGTGTTAAGAAAGCGGGCGCGCTGTTTTCCTCTCTTTATATTACACTCTCGTTGGGGGCTTATACGTACATATGTTAGAACCAAAGAAGACAATAGATTAATGAAAATATTTTAATTTAAAAACTTGGCAAATGGGAGTATTGGTCAACTAAGCATTAGGCTTTTAAAGGAACAATCTGGAAATATTTAGCTAATAATATAAAACAGTTTTGTGTGTTTCAAAATATCTCTACCAAAATCTTTATTAAGAAGGTATAAAAATGTTTAATGCTCCTTTCATTTTGGCAAAAATTTGACTACATCCGACTGTTTGCTTCAATTGATATAATCTGTGGATAATTTTAAGGTTTTTAGACTGTTATGACAATTCAATAGCATTTTCATGACATATACTAACACTGGAAAATTGCGGATGTGCATTGACTCGAGCTATCATATATCCATAATTTGTAAAAGTGCGAATGTGGAAATGTTAAAAGCTTAAAAATAAGTTGAAAACAAAAGGGTCAATCAAGAAAAGAAGCTTTTTGTTTTCAGTTAATGCACTTGACGCTTAATAATCCAATTGTATGCAGCTTTTTAAATTCAAATCAATTAAAACTTCCAACGATTAAAATAGCATATTTTTATTATTTGAAAATGTCGACAGAAAAGAATTACTCCTTGCTTAGGTATATCTGAACGAAATTGGTTAAAGCAATAACAGAGTTAAGTCTTATTTCCTATTTATTTATTTGCCATTGGACTTTACTTAGCTACCTATTACGTTTGTTAAATCATTAAAACTAAACTACTCTTCCAAAAACAAGTACAAGGCTTTTAAAAATTTCAAATGATATGTCGTTACGCTTTGATTCTTAAGTAATTGTGTTCTCAGGTACTGTATGGAGATGTGTCCTTGGAATGCAAGAAAATATTGTACCGAATTGCTCTGAATGCTTTTGCGGTATATGAGGTTGAATTGTTCGATAGGTATCGGTTGGTTTAGTGAGATATGTGTGTTGTTTCCGATGCAAAGTGAGCCGGTCAAGTGGTAGGCAAAAAAACGTGTGGGCACTTTTGTTGAAGTTGGTTTGGTGTCGTGGCTCAATGATGTGATATGTCTGCTGATGTTGTGGAACTCATCTTGATGCGTAGCCTCAACCACTAGCTAAGTGTCGCTCAAGCTGTACGTGTCACGTTGGACCTTAACGCCATTTGCTCTCAGCAGCATGCACAACAACAACAACATTAATCAGCAACAACGTGGGATAAATAAAGAAAAAAAAGTAAAATGAAACAATGTATGTATGTATGATGTGCAAAAGATAATCGGCAAGCAAAACTAGTGAAAACGTTGCAGTCAAACTCAACCGACTGCGAAATACTCCTATATCAGCATAGAAACAAGTAAAATACTTTCTTTTCTTCAATGCTCCATATCTCCGGTGTTCCTTAACCGATTTAAAATGGGTTAAAAGAGTATAATGATTGTGCAAAAGTATGTAACATGATGAAGGAAGCATCTCCGACCCCATAAAGTGTATATATTCTTGATCAGCATCAACAGCCGAGACGATATAGCCATGTCCGTCTGTCCGTCCGTATGTATGAGCCAACCGATCTCAGAGACAATAAGAGCTAGAGACTCCAGATTTAGAACATAAGCTCGCCTAATTCCGAGGTAGTTTAAATTATTAATTCCGATATACACATGGGATTGATAAAAACAAAATCTTGCTTGAAATCGGTTGAGAAACACCGGAGATATGGAACATTGAAATTAAGTTAAGTATGCTGTATACGCGTTCTCACACACACACACATACTTGCAAGCACTGACTGTACGCGTAAAGTATAGGGTTCAGGGTTTCCTCTAGTCGGGATTTCTCGACTAGAGCCTTCTCACTTGTTTTTTTTTACGTATCCTTATTATTTTGAAGCGGCGTAAAAAAAGTTAGCAAGTATTGAAAATCAAAATGTTTTAGTTTGTTTTAAAATTATTCAAATACTGACTTATGTTCTTTGCCACAAAAGTCTGTATGAAAAGGCATCAGGAGCCTTTTACTTTGTGTTGAGGTTTTTTTTTTTTTTTTTGATTTAACGGAAAGCAATGCATAGCAAAATATTGAAAACTGAATTTATAAACGCAGCTGGCCTCCGAATGTCAAAGCAGCAGTCAGTTAGAAAGGCCTGGCATCTTAATGGATAATGATATCATGACACACATAAAGCAACACTACACACAAAGGTTCTATCATAAATCCATAAGGCTTCAAATATTTTGTAACAGTTGCTTAACAAAACGACGACTACCGTTTTCGATAAAGAAGCAAACTGCAAACCAAGCCAAAGAGACTTAAGACTTGCCAGCCACAATCCTATGCTCACAGTGGGCTAAAAAGAAAATAAAATTTATATTTTAAGAGGTACAAAGGATGACAAAATTTTTTTTTTTTTTTTTGAATAAGCGTATTTAATAAGTAAATAAAATAGCACCGCACAGAAAAAATAAGTTTAAGTTGTTTGGTCTTAATTTTATTTCGAAAGTTAGATTAACAAGAGATGTTGGGTTTAAATCTCATCACGGGTAGTTTGAAAAGGAAAATATCTAATGCTCTTTTTTAATTTCATATATATCTGGCGGTAGCATGTAATTAACTAACAGCTTTTAAAATAGCTGCACCTGTGCAATGTATTCATCTTAGAAATAAAATAAAGTATTTGTCATACTAGGATCAATATTAAAAGTACACATTTAATTTTAAGCACATTTTAAGTAAGCTTAAAAGCAACTAAAATTTAAAAAATCCGGACTTAAAAAGAACTTGTATTGACATTTCATACGCAGTTGAGAGTAATTTCTGACACCGCTAGGCTGCGTTCTAAGAACGAGAGACTTTCTTAATTCGTTCAAAAAATCATATTTTTGAGAACTTCAGATTCGAAATTTGCGGTAATAATTACATTAGAAACAGTTATAACTATAGTGTAATTAGCAATAATTTTGGTTATACTCGTGATCATTTTTAAACAGAAATAAAATTATTCGTTTATATCTAAATTGAGTAAACGTTGCCCATTGTGCGGATAGTTAACCGAAAAATCGGCGAAGAAAAAATTGTAGTGTCTAAGGCGCGTTAAACAAAGCGCTTCCGTTCAGAATAGCTTAAACCTCTTCAGCTGAGGCGCATCGCATGAAACTGGGCCAACTTACATTTAAAACGGGGACCCAAGCAAGCCAACTAACACTAAGAGCCATAAACTGATGTCTTGGACTTGGGGCTCAAGTTCATTTTAACGGCTGGTTGGCCAGCAATAGCAGGCCTTCTAACAACAAAAGAAATACTGCTTAAACTGTAAAACGACAACAGCAACAAAGAAAACCTCTCGTCACATAGTCTCAAATTTATTTGTTCATCTTGATCTATGAAAGCATTAAATTTAATGGAGCATTATGAAAGAGTTTTGGGTAGAGCAAAGACGCGCCGCAGCTAGCAGCTTCAAGAGAAGTCAGTCACTTTGCCCAAATTCAAACTGAGCTCTATGAAACTTCATGTGTACACAGATTAATTTATGTGTTTTACAACCCCTAACAGAAACTGGACAAAGGTCGGACAGCTGCATGTCAATGCGTCAGCAGAACTTAAGCTTCATCAGTATCGTTGTTGGTGTCTGCTGTTAAGCCTGGACAGGTTTTGCACATTTAACGCTTTGTACTATGACGGTGCCATACAAAATGGCAAATGGTCAGGTGACCTCTCCCCGTGCCTTCTTCAAGCCAACCCAACCATAAGAGACAGGCAGACAGCAGAATATTAAAATGATATTCGGCTGCTTCATAATTACAGGCAATAAACCAGTTTTTGCAGCTGTGTAACTGCATATTACGAGTGACCCCTCTAACCAATTTAAATGGCGCCTGCGTAACATTTTATGCTGGCCCCACTGCTAATGTTCCAGCCTACAATCTAATGGTGCTCAAGCAGGGTGAATAAATTTTTAAAATACTGTAAAAGTTCTAATTTTAATGTATTTTCTAAAGTTAATGTATTACTTATTTATTTTTATACCCTGAACCCATTAAAAATGGCTAAATAGGGTATAATGGTTTTGTGCAAAAGTATGTTACAGGCAGATCAGCATCAACAGCCGGCTCGATATAGTCATGTTTGTCTGTCCGTCCGTCTGTGTGTATGTATGAATGCGTTGATCTCAGAGACTATAAGAGCTAGAGCTCGCCTAACCCTAGGCAGTACAAAATATATATACTTTATGGGGTCGGCTATAAAACTAGAAAATAGAACAGCTCTGAAGATTGATATGCAAACGCGATGATAATTTCTGTAAAGTTAACGGAATGAAAATAATTATTCAGAAACTTTGAAGATAGAATTTGAAGTTTCAATTAAGTGTTAATTCTTTCCGATTGTTGTTTAAACGATAAGAATAAGTCAAAAGACATAATAAACAATTTAAAAAGGCAGTTTGGCCTGTAACAAAAGCCACTGGAATATGGTCGATCGTGTCTTCTGATTAATGCTGATGTTATGATTATTGCACAAAGCATTAAATAGAACCGCCTTAAAAGGCCTCTCTGTTTTTGTAAAAGGATATCAGCGGTAAGACAGCGCGGAGATCGCTGTACTACAACGGTCTTAAGTCGGTAATCAAATAAATAAAAAAGCTCGTTTCAGACTGTGCAAAGCACACATTAAAAATCATCAAGTCATTCGTACTTCAAACGCAGCTTAGCTGTTTCAGAAGTTGCGTAGGATCGGAATTTTTTAAGCTGTACGAAATATTCATTACGTTTACTTTGTTAAATTGTATTAAGCTTGATTGGCTTATTTTGAGCTCTTGTGAACTTAAAATAAAATGCGTATTTTGATTCTTGTTCCAAGATCACAAAATGCTATTTTTTGATACCCGAAAATCTTTAAGTAGATACAAAGCGCAGGTAGAGCTATTTTAAACCATTCTCAGCTAGAAGTATATGTATTTAGAAAAATCCATAACAAAATTTTCTGTTTATGCTTATCGTAACGAGATTTGAACCTTAGATCTCTTGTTAATGCGATAGCTGATAGTCAATTTTGAACATATTTTAGTTTCTAGTTTTTGAATGTGCAAATAACTTATCAACAGGATATCGACCCTAATATACCCCATATACCCAAGTATCCTCACTATGAATTGTGCATCACAGAGCTTGGATCTCAATTCGATCGAGAATTTTTGTTGAAAATGAAGAACCCCAACAACCGAGCAGCTCCCTTAATGAAAAAAGTTCTATAAGACCGTATAATATATATTAGACCTTATATGTATATTAAAACAAAGAGAATTTTCAAGGCTTAAGATAATAGATTATAAGTAAAAATAAATTGAAAAAATTATATATAAGCTTTTAAAATTTATCCTTTTTTTAAATCCATACAAACTTATAATAAAATTTTACTTAGATTTTGAATTTGTTGATTTGAAAATTCCAAAACATCTAGCGCTTACGAAAAAATACGAAATAATGATTGAGCTGAATGAAGTTTCAGACGTTTTGGCCTAGCAACTCTTCGGTAAGCGGATTTGAATTTTGGGGTTTTTGCCAGCGCTGAAACCAAAATATTAGAAGCACCAGCACTGCCAACATCAACATCAGATAAACAAAACAAAGCAATAAATGTGGCTAGAAACTTGATGCTGCGGTTAAAAGTTAAACTAAATTTTATAATCAAATGCTGATTGAACTTTCGTTGCTCAATATAAATTGTGTGTGACTGACTATGAAGAAAACGAGCAGATAAACTAAAATAATTTTTAGCTAATTTTGTGCTAATCGAATAACTTTGATCAGCTTAATTTACTCACAGCATAGACAAAGTTCCATCAAATAGTCAGTCCAAAGAAGGTCATCATGAATCAGCGCTCAGATCAACGCACACAAAAAAGATTCAGACGCACAAAACAACCTACACGTATTACACCACATAGAAACATTTGCCGGTTGATTCAAGTCATCAGTTCTTGATGTTCATTGTACCACATATAAAATACACAATGCCTAACACTAATAAAGACATAAGCATAAACAAGCGGAAGCAATCGACTGCGGAATACTCTGATACCAGTATTAATAATAATGGTAAAAGGTCTGCTTGCAAAGAGAAGTATAGTTGCGGTAAGGGTGGGGGACGTCACAAGCTGTATTGCCACCAAATTTGGTTACGCCAGCTCAAAAAACTTGTGGTATAAAGGATGGCAAACGGCTGTTGTGCGCGTGGCATTTAAGTTTTTGAAGCAGACCTTTTAGAGATGTTACCAGCTAGCTTCCTATATTAAGCCGATTCCGTTTATATAGGGTGGCTCAAGATGACGGCATGACGGATAAAAGCAATATACTCCTTACCTTAGGTATCAGGGTGGAAAAATTTCGTATTTTGTTAAGTCAGAAAATTAGTTTTATGAATAGTAATCACAGCATCTATTACACTTTAATAGATGATGTGCTCTGTTTTAACCGTTAAAAGCCCTCTAAGTCATTGATATTGCCAGGTCACCTCCGTAATTGTGAAGGTTTATATTGAAACAAATTTTCTTAGAAGTAAATATTCCCACAGTCTCGTATTTTATTAATAAGATTTCGCTACTTTTTACATTAATTTCAGTTTTTTTTTTTGTATCCCTAAACCAATGTATTGAGAAAATGGTTTTAATGGTTTTGCAAAAATGTAGAAGGAAGACTCTTCCGACTTCATAAAAAAAATTTTATATATATTCTTGATCAGCATCAAAAGCCGAATAGATTTAGCTACATCCCTTTGTATAAACACGTCGGTCTCAGAAACTATATGAACAAGAGACTTCAGTAAAGCGCAGTAAAAGTTTGTTGCCAATTTTCGATAAGTCTTCCGGTTTCTGATATACAGTTAATGCCCATAAAACTAAAATCATGAAAAAAGAGAATTACTTTAATAACTTTTAACATAATACTGATAATCTGCAAAAATTTCGTCGCAATCGGTTGAGAATAAACGGAGATATCGAGGATTAAAGGTTAGTCATTAACGAAGTAGGCCAGTCATTTTCAACATACAAGTAAGTTTCTGTGTTTGGGGTATATTTTAGTCGAGCTTACTCGACTAGAGAATTCTTACATGTTGTTCTTTTATGTAGTTGGTTTGTTTATTTGAGGGAGTCCACAAAAAAATAATTTTGTAGTAAATGTTTCAACTGAAGGTCGGGTTCCAAGTTTTTTACACATTGGTGTGTTGTTATTTATCTATTGAGCAGAGAGTAGACTGTTCACGTCAAAATTTAATTATTTCAAATTATTAACAGGGCAGTCTTTTTTGTTACCTGCGCTTTTATATAGTATTGACCTTAATACGAAATTCACACATTAGACTGCGAATGTACATTAGCTTTGTTTGGGAAACTAATGCACATTTTCTGTGAATGTGCACTTTCGTTAACAAAACAACTTTCCAGAGCTACAGCATTAAAATTACTAGACTAAGACAACAGATGAAAATAATGAAGTCAATTGAATGCCATTGTGGTTAATACTTACGGATGTTGTTAAATTAATGTATATTTCATAGTGGAATCACCCACATCAATAGAAAATGTGTTGAAGTGAATCGGGCTTTAAGATAAATTTAGTAGAGAGATAGAGCTCGACTAGGAGATACTATGAACTCTAGTCCACCTATGTGTGTGCATACGTAACCACAAAATGCCTAAACTTGCTCCTGAGTAACTTTTAAAATCAATACACAGAAAAGATGTTTTTGTGCAAATGGAGAGATATAGCGACCTAGTTTTTTTTTCGCAAAATAATATCATATGAATCATAGGTGAACACTAATATTGGTTTTTAGTAAAGTTAACCTGCATGCTGATAAATTTTGATTAAATATTATATAAATATTGTGCATTTCACATCCGACATATGTCAAACTTATTAAATAGGTATGACGTCATTACAAATTGGCTGCAAATATACAAATACAAAACGAAATACGATAGTTTATATAACATTTCCTTAAATCAGAACTGCAAACCTCTGAGAATGGGTCACTCAATTATATATTAAACCTATTAAACAAAATCTAAAAAATATGAACTTTAACTAACAAAGTCACTAAATTCAACTGCCAACAAAGTGTAAAACTGCCTTAAACTAAAAGAATCAAAATTTTTTCAAAGTGTGTAAAAACTTTGTTGTCAAACTGTTCATCAGCCACTTGTCTTTTCATACTAACGCCTACTGGCATCAAACGTGGGCAGAGGCGTACAACAAAATTTTTTTTAAGAAAATTACGAGCGAGTGGCGCTTATGTGACCGACTTGTGCGCCGATAGCGAGTCAACAACAATTACATTGACACAAGATCAAAACGCAATAGAAGAGTGTAAGCCTAAATTAATCTGTATGTAGTACATACTATATATGCACTAATTTTTACATTAGAAACATTAAACGAAATAATGACAACCTGTTAAATTTGTATTGAAATCGGTTGAGAAACAACGGAGATATGGAACATTGACATAAAGTCAAGTACGCAGTACACACACTTACATACTTGCATCTCTATCTTCTAGTAGGGATTTCTCGACTAGAGCCTTCTTACTTGTTCCTTTTGCCTTCAAGAACCAGTAACAAGGGTCTAGTTGAGAAATCCCAACTAGACGATACCCTGATCCCTATTCTTTACGCGTATAGCCAGTGCTTGCAAGTAGTGCATACTGCATTCAACACAACTTCAATGTCCCATATCTCCGGTGTTTCTTAGCCGAATTTAATAAAAATTTCATAGATTTTCATTTTTTTATTTGATAGTTCAAATGCTGTCTCAAATTTTTGCAAACTCAAGATTTTGGTGTTATCGACCCCATGTGTATGTCGAAAACGGGATGAGTTATCAAAAATCAAAAACAAACTTGTACTGCCTAGGGATAAGGCAAGCTTAAGTTCCAAATCTGGAGTGTCTAGCTTTTATAGTCATACATACAGACAGACGGACATGGCTATATCGACTCGACTGTTGATGCTGATCAAGAATATATATACTTTATGGGGTCGGAGATGCTTTCTTCTGCCTGTTACATGCTTTTGCACAAAACCATTATACCCTTTTTCCCATTTTTAATGGGATCAGGGTATAAAAACATCAAGTTTGCAATTATTTCAAGTGAGGGTATTTTTATACCCTACAGAAGTAAGGATCTCTGACCCATTAAGTATATATTAGTGTGTTCGTTAAAAGTGAAAAGCCTTGTTCCAGTCACCTAAAAAGTTTCTGATTCTATTAAAAATGGGAAAAAGGGTAACTTAAGCTCGCCTAATCCCTAGGCAGTACAAGTTTGTTTTCGATTTTCGATAACTCATCCCGTTTCCGGTATACACATGGGATCGATAACAATAAAATCTTGAATTTGAAAAAATTTTAGATGGCGTTCGAATTATTAATCAAAATCTGTGAAATTTTTATTAAAATCGGTTGAGAAACACCGGAGATATGGAACCTTGAAGTTGAGTATGCAGTATGCAGTATGGCCGTACACACACGCACACATACTTGCAAGCACTGACTGTACGCGTAAAGTATAAGGATCAGGGTATCGTCTAGTCAGGATTTCTCGACTAGAGCCTTCTTACTTGTTTTTTATATGTTTGTATGTTATTTTTAAGTAAGGTAAACACGTGCATCAAGACAATCTAAGTTGTTTTTGAAAAAATCAGAATAAATTTGAAATCATAATTTTTTTGAGACTTATAAATTTCCAACAATAAAATATCTTCAGTATCTTTACTTTTGGTGATGCATTCTTTCGTGTCTTAATTTTTCTTACACCAAAAAATTTATTAAGACACGTTATTTTAAATAATTGCAGATTATGTCTTATCATCAAAAAGAAAACTTTTAAGGGTACAAAGATTTTAATTTTAACGACCACCTTTATAAATATATTTGTCGGTATGTGCGTCTGAATGCATGAACGTGTCGATCTCAGAAGATCTAGAGACTCCAGATTTTTAATATAAACTCTCCTAAATTATAATTGGACGTAGATGTACTAACGGACAGTACACTCAAGTGGCCCAACGATACCAAGCACCGGCTTGTTAACGCGCGGACCCAAGCATAAAGCGACCCACCTCCCGCCCATCCGACCAACATCCATCCATCCATCCAACATGTAGACAAATGAATTAAGATAATTTTTTTTATTGGTAAAAAATGTCTACTACTTCTAATAGGTACAACAAAGTTAATTTGGTTTATTAGTATGGGGGAAACTATTTCACCATTTATTAATGTGTGAAAAAAGGTTATTGCTAGCATAGTTCTACGATGATTAAGAGAGGGAAGATTTATTAGTAAAAATCTACTGTGGTAAGCAGGTAAATTAGTACTATTGTCCCAGTTAAGACCCCGAAGGGCAAAGAGCAAAAATTGTTTTTGTACCGATTCTATTCTATCCTGATGAGTCCTGTATTTGGGATACCATATACAAGATCCATATTCAAGAATAGGTCGGACAAGAGACACATAAAGAGTTTTTGTTAAGTAGGGGTCGTCGAATTCCTTCGACCAGCGTTTAATGAACCCCAAGACACTTGATGCTCGATTTGAGATTAAAGCAATATGCTTGTCAAACTTAAGCTTTGGGTTCATTAAGATACCGAAATCCTCAACCAAATCAATCCGATCCAATGGTAAATTATCCAGAAGATAGATATTAAAAAAGGCATTCGCCTATAAAAAGACATAACTTTGCATTTACTGCAATTGAGATGAAGTAAATTTACTCTGCACCAAGTTTGAAAATTGTCTAAGTCACTTTGCAGTCTATGACCAGACAGAAGACTTGCAGCTGACATGCATAATTTTACATCATCAGCATACATTAGTACCCGAGAATGATTAATAACAGACGGAAGGTTGTTTATGAACAGTGTGTGAACAGTCCTTGTGGAACACCAGCAGTGACCTGCACCGCTTTAGATACTGAGCCATTAAAATAGACTCTCTGAGTTCTAAAAGTTAAATAATCTTGAATCCAAAGGACAAGATTATTGGGAAAGCCCAAAAGTTTAAGTTTATAAATTAAAAGGAGGTGATTTACAAAGTCAAAAGCCTTACTGAAATCAGTGTAAATAACATCAGTTTGCAATTTGTCTTCAAAGCCCTTAATAACAAATGATGTGAATTCTAGTAAGTTAGTAGAGGTAGATCTATGTTTCATGAACCCGTGCTGGCACGGTGAAATCATAGATTTACAAAGATGTTGAAGATGAGAGGTTATTAGTTTCTCAAAAATAAAAAATAAAAAATTTAAAGTATTATAAAAAATACTGATTGCCACGTCCAAATTGTCAGACCCGTAGAGGGTAGACCAGTCAGTCAGGGCCAAAAGCCGAGTAAGTTTTGCAAAATCGGTTTTCCGAAATTGGCGTACTCGGCTTAAACGATTTCTACTGGGGCATAGCCCCCGGTAGGGTAAAGTGATCGACACCTCCAACGTTGGGTGGTATAAATCCTCTGGATAAGATATGGGTTGTGATCGGGTAATGGATGAGGAGGATGGATCCAAGACAAAAACCAGATCAAGCATTTTATTAAGAGAATTTGGGATATCATTTATTTGATTCAATGATATCCCAAGTAAATTAATCAAGAATTCATTCTGTGCCGAGGGGGTCAGTGCGCCAGAGTCGGGACAAGAAATCCAAGTAACTTCAGCAATATTGAAATCACCGAGAACTACAAGGATATCGCGATCGGAAAGCATGCAAGAAACGGACAAATGAGCATCGTAGACAGAGTTATCAGAGGTAGGGGGTATATACGAGCAGGTTATAAAAATACCAACACCATTAAAGACAACTTAACAGCAACGAATTCTATATCTATAGAACCACCTTCTCTTACTGTCTCCGAAGAATAATTTTCATCAACAGCAATAAGCACACCTCCGTACGGTCTTTTCTATAGATACAGTATCTGTTGGATACTTCTTCAGAACTAAGAATGTCATGCCTTAACCAAGTTTCAGTTAAGGCAATGACATGAAAAGGAAACGCAAGGCTATTAAGATATAAACTACTGAGTTTGCTACAAATACCTCTTACGTTCTGATAGCCAAGTACCAAAGAAGCTGTTAGTTTTTTGATCTATCAGAATCGAGAGGAGTTTGAGGCAAAGCTACTGGGGTGGGAGATACAATCGGAGACCGAATTTCGGGAAGAGATTTAGGCAAAGCTACTGGGGTGGGAGATAAAATCGGAGGCCGTTTTTTTTTCCTGGCAGTATATTCATTAACAACAATGTGCTCCGGCCAAAACTCTTTGCAAGATATAGAGCTAAAGTCTTGACTCGAGACACTGATTTTAAGCGACGAGATATTCCTAGTATAATTAAACTTGAATTTCTCCACCGTGAAATTGGCTTTCGATTTGGCCTTAATATAGACCGTGACGTCTTCTGATGTCAAATCAGGGGGAAGCCTTGAAACAAATACTTGTTTTTTAGGTGGAACGGCAACAAATTTTTTAATTATGTCTTTAACCGAAGATACATTTTTAGCTAATGGAATATTTGGCTCTTTGGATATATTAGATTTGTTTGGTTGAACTACGTCAACTCTACTCACCACAAAAGAGACCGGAGGACCGGGATTAGATGAAACAACAACTATAGCGTTTACATCCGTTATCTCGTTAATTATGGGGACTGGGGCAGAAGAATTGTTTATTAGTTTATTTTTATTTTTGGTCTCAGGATTGTTTGGCTGAATTTCAGACATGACCGGTCCCGATGACGGCCCAACATTGGCTTTTTTGCGCTTAGGAGAATCACTCAAGAGATTTTTCTCCTTAAAGTTTCTCTGCACAGTTGAGAAGTTATCGCACAATTTTTTCAATTGGCCCTCAAAGCCAAGCTGAGTCTCCATAAAGTTTGCCATGTCTTTTTTCCGCTCCAAACAAGACCAACATGGCCACTCTAAATTAGTGGTGCCCATCAAGTCGATGACTCGGCCGTTAAGACCAGCACATTTTTCATGTGCGACATTTGGGCACATCCAGCAGCTAACAAAAGCCATCTTTGTATTGGTGCGAACTTGGCAGCCCTTGTAACAGCAGACAACCATTGTTAAATAAATTTGTTTTTTATTTTGTTAAAAAAAAATAAATAAACAAATAAAAATACAATAAATAAGAGAGAGACACAAATAAATTTTTTTTTTAAATTAATGATTGAAAAAAATATTGCTCAAAAAAAAAAGAAGTTAAGGACCACCCTAGGGTTAATAGTAAGAATACGCTTGTAAATACTCACAAACCAAAACAAAAACGTACCGGCGCGAGCGCAGCAACCGTAAGCAACAATAACGGAATATTTTAAACCGGGACCAGCACCAACACAAAAGAGCGCGTGAGAGCCAAAAAATGGTTTTATGCACAGAGAGCGAGCACAGAATAACTAAAAGAGTGCAAGTATGAAAATACAAAAACAAAATACTAGCAGGGCAAAACAAACTAAGCAACTTAAGCAATGAGCTTTGACTGCACGTCGTTGTTGGATTTTGGCACTTGCAAAATAAATGCAAATACATTATTTAAATTAATGTTCAAAACTTGGGTTCACAAAACCGATGAAACCCAAAGTCACAAAACTATTTATTTGCACAGAGTCGCGAAATTAAAAACAAACGTAAAACGCACAAAATCAAAAAAACGAAAAGCACAAAAAAAACACGTCCGTTGCTAAGCAAAGAGAGCGAATGAATTGATAGGAAGAACTAGTTTGCATCAAATTATCGATAAGTATTCTGTTTCCGATATAGAGTTAAAGTAGATAACACAAAAATCTCGAAATCGGTTAAGAAAAAAGGTGGATACTATCGATTACAGTTTAGTCAAGTTTGCAAATTGCAATATTACATGGCAATTTCTGAATACGCGTGCACGTACTACCACTTACTTCTTGTACTTTTTCCTTTGTAAATTATTGATTTAACGCGTAGAAAAAACAAAACTGACTTCTTCAAAGGCTTCTGGCATTTGATAGAAACTTTATTATATGAGATTTTTGAAAATTATAATTTTTTATAACCGAAATCCATTGAAAATGGGTAAAAAGGGTATAACGGTTTTATGCAAAAGTATGTAACAGACAGATGTATCATCGACCCCATAAGGTATACATATTATTAATCAGCATCATCAGCCGAGTCGTTAGAGCCATATCCGTCTGTCCGTCTATCCGTCCGTCTGTATGTATGAAAGCGTCGATCTCAGAGATTATGAGAGCTGGCGCCTCCAGATCTGGAATATAAACTCGCGTTGGCCATATGCAGAACAAGTCTCAAAATATCGATAAAAATAAAATCGTGAATTTAATATGTCCTAGGATGGAACCCTACGCCGTCCCTGCAGTGACCACTTTTCTGTAAACGGCTTCTTTGGTCTCAAAGAGAAGTCTGCCATCCGCAAGGTAGGCAACGATTATTTGGAGTAGATAAGCCGGTACCCCGAAGCTATCCTTCAGAGCCTCCATCATATCTGTCCATCTCGCCGAGTTAAACGCATTTTTTACGTCGAGAGTCACAAGAAGTACTACTCGGCGCGAGTATCGCTTATGGTCCTCGGCTCTTTCCACAGCTGAAATACATTAAGGACAGCGTCTCTGGTGGACCTACCGACCCTAAAACCGTACAGCCTCGGGCAGAGACTCCGTATTGCCCTTTTTTTTGCTGATGAGCAAATCTGATGAGTCCTGGGTTCTGGTGGTAAGCTAGCTTTAGAGCCTCATTAGGTATACCATCCGGGCCAGGTGTCTTCTTATCCTTCAACATAAGAACCGCTTTTTCAGTTCTCTCCGGGTAAAGAAAGGAACTACTTTCATATTTCTCCATTCCCTTCGCGGCCTGTTAAGGGCACCCAGTTTTCGAGTCACAAATTTGTAACCCAGTCCCCAGGGATCCCTTTCTATATATTCCACCAACTCCCTACAGCAGCAGGCCTTGCTCTGATTAACAACTCGTGATAATTCCTTTTTTGCGGCCTTGTGTTCCGCCGACTTATCGATCGCTTCAACTCGGTTTCTCTCACGTTGTGCGACACGACGGAGACTGTGATACTTCCTGAGCAGATCCGCTATCTCTGGTCTTCGCCAGTACATCGGTTTTTTCTCGTGGCGGGGTCTACTGCGGGGCATAGAAGCCTCACATGCCCTGGTGAATTTCATAGTTGAAGAAGCCAATGTTTCTGCTGCTACTTCTTTATTCTGGCCGACACTTGCAGCACCCCTCGCTAGTTCCCTTTCAAAAGACTCAGTCCTTAACAGCGCTATGTTACATCTAGGAAGGATTGTCTTGGAGTCTGATGGGGACTACCATTGTTAACATCAAACACGATGTATTGGTGGTCACTACCGGTGTAGTCTTCAATGACCTGCCAGTTTCGAATGAACGGCCTGAGGCCCTCCGAGGCGAACGGGACATCGGAAATTGTTGCCCCATATCCCGGTTGCTGAAAATTTGTCACGTTCCCCTCATTCAAGACCAGAAGGACAGCTCTCGCTACCATCTCCATTACGAGCTTACCCCGGGTGTAGGAGTAATGCATACCCCATTCCAATGCCCTCGCGTTTGCCTGGAAGAGGCGTTATCTTTTTTTTGACCTTCCCGAGCGCCGCTTTAAACATTCTGCAGTTTCCGGACCCTGTTTTGTGTTCAAGGTCATCTCCGCTCAGGCCCTTGTCCGCATAAATAATGCAGCGTGCCGGCGCCTTACATATCATGGCCTTGTGTCCGGCTACACCACATTTTTAGCACAAGGAGCTGCGATAAGGCCCTTTGCACCCCTTAGCTACATGCCCGTAACCAAGGCATCTACAGCAGCGCATCATAGATGTCCGCTTCCGCACTCGGCAGGTAACCCATCCAACGTGGATTTTCCCGCGCCTCAGGAAGTAAGATACGTCGCACGTACTCATCTCAACTACCGCCAACTTTTGACAATCATAGTCCTCGGGATTAGACCAATCTTGACATCCCCGATGTTTTTCCTTTATGTCGGCTGCAGTCAAGATCCCGGAACTCCACAGCGCACTTGGGCTCTAAGCAGGACACCGCTGCCAGACCCTTTAGCGCCACCGCAATCAAGTCGCGGAAGACGCCACTGTCCTTGGAGCAGGCTCCGATTTCCACAAGGACACCCCCAGTTCGAGTCTTCGGGATGGTCCTAACCTCCTCCGTTGGTGCCTTGCCGGAGCTCTTGTTCATCTCTTTAACTCCAATTGCCTGCTTTTCCCGAATGACGACTTTTTTTTTGGTTCCGGAGCAATCCTTCTTTCTGCCAGCTTCACAATCCGTTTGGTCCTTTTTGAAACAACCACACGCTCGGAGTTGATATTAACCGTCCGTTTTATGACATTCAGGCCCGCAGGGCTCGATGCTAAACGTCAAAAACTTTAATTTCTCTGTGGACGTCGCCATCTTCTTTTCTTCCTTATCGAGGCCCATCCTAGCTGTCCTGCAGGACTGCACGGCCAAGAAAGGATCCTCAAGAGTTGCAAGACCAACTTTGATGTCATTTGATGTGGTCTTTTGCCTATTTGCTGCCGCCTTCATCTTGGATATGGCTTCTAGGCACCGTGTTATATGCAACTCTTCCTCCCTCTGTACCCTCGCAATTTGCGAAACCACAGAGGGAATGTGCTCCCCGGTCTCCACACTATTTTTGTCGCCATCCCCATCCACGATGATGGCTGTTCGCCCAGTCGGGCTGGGTTGCGCTGGTATAGGCCTAGGATTCGGTGAAGGTCCGGTTGTGGAGTTGTCCACTGGCAATTCATCGACTCCACCGGCAATATCTGCTACACCGCTCCTTTCAGGTACTTGGACACTTGGTGGAGGCACCTTTGAGCTCCTTTGAAAGGGTCGGTAACCCTCTTCGTCTGGTTTAAAGGCGACTGGAATCACTCTGGAGCCCATCATCACAGCCAAACCATCACTATTCTTGATCCCACTAAAACTCGATGCTGTGGCACTTCGAGTCGGGCGCTCTCCATCTGCATTAGTCTCCTTAGCAGCACCGTAGGCCAAGTGGTCCACCTCTGATTCTTTGCGGTCGCTGGATTTCGACGCCTCGGGGCCCGCTTGAACACCCCTGAAGGCCACCGGTACTGGGGATCCGACCCCTTGCACCGCAACTTTTTTCCTTCTCTGAACACTCATTTCGGGGTTACTTCCCCTAGGACTGCTCTTAGCGACAAGGTAGCACGTCTGGCTTGGCGTGCTCCGAGTCGAGCCCCATCACAACGACAAGGTGGCAGCCAACGGGGGGCTCCTCAATGACTGAAATAATAGTAAATAAAGATAGATTTGATAAGCATAAAGATTTTTCCGGAATATTAGTTTTGCACAAAAGGTAGAAGGAAGCATCTCCGACCTGTATGTATGAACGCGTCGATCTCAGAGACTTTAATAGCTAAAGACTCCAGATTTTGAACACAAGCTTGCCTTATCCCTAGCTAGTTAAAATTTTGGATAACTTCCCGTTCCCAATATGCACATATGATCAATAACAATAAAGTCAACATATAAAACTTGGAAACGGAATCTTGAAACATTAGATTAAATAGAAATCGGTTAAGAAACACCGGATAAATGGAACATTAAAGTTAAGTCAGGTATGCAATATACGCGAACACACACTCACACATCCTCGCAACTTGGCGAAATGCTGGATACGAAGCTCCGCATTCGCGAGCGCCTTGAAGAGATATCCAGAAAGGCAGGAGCTCTAGAATGCATCGAGCGTCAATGAAGACGGATCAAGGCCCAGACAATCTTTTTTCAGCATGAGAAGCATCGATCGATGGCAAGATCGATGGTGTGAATTGGTGAAGGGTCGAAAACTGGCTGAGGCGAAAACATGGCGAGGTGCTGCTTAGTAGGCATGGATGCTTCAGGAGCTATCTCCATCGTCATCGCCATGTGCATGTTGCGGCGTTTGCTCGTAAGAGAAAATGCATGCATTCTTAGAGTGACTGCGATTCAAAGCGGATCGTATCCGTCTGGAGGCAGCAATAAGACAGCTCATTTCGGTAGAGCACATTATCAACTTCATGGTTGGTAATAAAAAACAACTTTGCAAAGGTCATAATGTGCAAGCTCAGACGTCATGCCGCAGTATGATGGATTTTGCAGCACGGGCAACGCAATGAATCCGTACTTCATACTCAACTTCAATGTTTCATATTTCCGGTGTTTTTCAACCGATTTCAATACAAATTTCACAGATTGTCATTATTTTGTCTAATGTCTAAGACGCCATCAGAGTTTTCAAAATTCAATGTTCTAATTATCGTAAAAACGTATACTCTACGTTTAGAGGACATTATAAGCATAATAAAAAATTATCACTTGAAAATACTGCAAATCATTTTTTTTCACATATATAAATAGTTAAGATTTGTGATTATGCATTGGTTGTTTGAAGAAAATTAATTGGCTTCGCACAGAGACATATGCGATTAAAATGTGGTGGTGCAAAAGGGGGTGTACATGTCCCAGTTTTCTGTGAGGTCTAGTGGGTGCATTCTTTTCAGCAGCTGCGTGTCGAGGCTGTTATCCTGCAGATTCTGCAGATAGGTGTTTGGATGGTTGTACAGCCTGTTTTTGTAGCTTGCACTCATTTCAAATATTTCATCTTCTGCCAAATGCTGTACTGAACATTTATATTTTTTGTCTTCATATGTTTCAAGTATGATACCTATCACCCTGGACTTTCATGACTGCGACTGAAACCAAGTTGTTGCTCCGGGATCAAACCAGTCTCTTCCAATACTGACAGCACTCTTCTCAAAATAGTCTTTCGAGTTTTTTGGAGAGCTCTGCCAGCAAATTTATTGGACGATAGGAAACAAGATGGGTTTCAGGTTTACCAGTCTTAGGTATCGTTTCGATTGCGCTCGGATCGGAAGTACCCAATGGGGTTCGTTTAAATGCAATAGCAATAATAATAATCATCGCCTAGCTGTCTGCAGGTCTAAAACGCTTCAATGGAATTAATAGTCTCACCTATAAGGGCATTGATTTGCGCGAGTTATTGCTCAGTTTCGGCCACATTTTCTGGGGAGCATCTTATATATGCCGCAAAATGATGAATATTTATCGATAGCATTTCAATAACAGCGTTGAGATCCTGGCAGCTTTTCGGCACCGGGTTTGTATTAGTGTAGCTGACCAGCCAGTTTTTGTATGTATCTATTTCGGTTGCTCTATATATCTAAGCTTTTGCCCGGCAGCCTTCTCTAGCCTTGGGGGTTACTTGTTCTGTAGCATCACCAGAAGTGTTTTGAGTCACCGCCTATGATAAACTTGGGCACAAGAATATTTATAAGCTAACGTAATTCTGTGTCCCTCGCGTTATATCTATGTGGGCAATATGCGGCAGCATATTGTGTCACCTGGTTGAAAATCTGATCGAGCATCCGCTTCATCATGACTTTCATTCGTCAAGGTGGCTGTAACGCTGTGTATGCCCGGCGCCTAGGCAACGGTAGCACGGCACGATGTCGTTAAATTTCAGAGGTGGATCGATCGTGAACACGGAGCGACATAGCCGTTTAATGCCAACCCCATAAAGTATATATATTCTTGATCAGCATCAACGGACATCCGTCCGTATGTATGAACGCGTCGATCTCAGAGGCTATATAAGCTAGAGACTGCAGATTTGGAACTCGCCTAATCCCTAGGCAGTACAAGTTTGTTTTCGACAACTCTTTCCGTTTCCGATATACACATGGGATCGATAATAACAAAATCTTGAATTTGAGGCGGTATTTGAAACATTAGACAAAATAATGACAATCTGTGCAATTTTTAAAATCGATTAAGAAACAACGGAGATATGGAACATTGAAGTTGATTATGCAAATTCCAAATCTGGTGTCTCTAGCTTTTATAGTCTCTGAGATCGACGCGTTCATACATACGGACAGACGAACGGAGAGACAGACAGACATGGCTGTATTGATTCGGCTGTTGATGCTGATCAAGAATATATATATACTTTATGGGGTCGGAGATGCTTCCTTCTGTCTGTTAAACACTTTTGCACAAAACCTTTATACCCTTTTTTGCTCATTTTCAATGAATTCAGGGTATTAAAAATTTATGAAATGTTTAATATATGTTTTAAATTAAGAAATACACAGACATTGGTTCCATAATAGAGTTTTTGCCTGATCATCATTTACAAATTTAATTGGGTTTGTTATGCCAAGTTTTCCAAGAAATCTGCGAATTCCAGATTAAATACACTCCATTTAAATTACTAAAATTATAAGAATGAGAAAGAGAGAGATAATAATTAATTAACTTGGCTGCAAATGCTTGAATAATATATTTTGCTTGAATTATCACTTAGCACAAGCGTTAAAGATGTATACACAATTCGTCAGGCTCAAATTATCAGCAAATGAAACTTCTCCATTCCCAAAAAGAACTCTACACGCAAATCTCCAAAGCCTGCCTTATACTCTTCCCAATTTCGATTAAAGTCCACACTGCCATCAGTTCGTCGCTGAATTAAAGACCAACCAAAATATGCCAGTTTGACTCACAAGGAACAGAAAATGTCCCAATGTTGTGCAAATTCAATTCAACCCAGACAGTTTGAAAATACGCTTATTCGTATTATGTGAACATTAATGTATAAATTATTATTATTCTGCATTTAGAAATGCAATTTTATTCATTAATACAAGGATGGTGATTAAATTCGCGGATTCGTTCCGGTTTATATTATTTAGGTCACCTTATTGTTAACAGCAGTTTCAGAGTAACCGGAAACTTCAATTCTAAAGAAAAAGCTTAAACTGTCACAATCGGCCAATTGCCGATCTAAGTAATGTCAATCTTAGATGTCAATGTTAATGTAAGATCTAAGTAATGATAACATTAGTTAACTACTCCTCCTTCAAGTCTAAGGCCGTCCTCGGCCGAACCTGTCTCATCAATCACCTCCCTAAACCTCTGAATTACGTTCATCAAATGATGAAGGAATGGGAGACTGAGAACATCCTGATTGGTGGTCTGCCGATCCTTTTGAACTGGTGACTTCGTCAATACGTGATGGGTCAGTGCCGAATTCCTCCTTGAATCTCCGAATCGCCTCCGGATTACATTCATTCAAAAAATGAAGGTATGGGAGACCGTGGATATCCTGGCTGGTGATAATGTTTAATAGAGGGGATTTTACAATAACATTTAAAATTAATTTTGTGAAAATTGATTATAAAATGTAGAAAGTTAGTGGGTTGGAGAACCTTTACGGACAAAACGGACAAAAGGTCTCCTATGGGGTGCTGGTGGACTCTTTAAGCAAAACCAATTTTGCAGTTCATTCCTGGGTAACAGCGTCTCATTTAAATGAACGGAGTCGACTTATGAGCCCTTTGCTACTTTGAAAATTTTATTGACGCTGGTATTTAGTTGTTTTAATTTCTTTAAATTTAATGTCTTTGAGCGAACGAGTTTAGTTGCATATAAGAAAAACCTTCAATAAGATTATTTAATTTTGTCCCTATAGACCTAACTATAATACCGATAAGAAAAACCAACACCCAAACTTTAATGAGGACCGTTGTCCCCAGGTCCGCTTCCACAACCCTTTCCTCGCACAAAGGCGTGAGCTTGTTTCCAAACCTTCTGTTGGATTTTACTAGGACATTTTCACCCACCTCAAAAATCCTGTTTTACCGAGAAGCATTTTCCCTGGCCCTGAGCGCGATCTGGGCGTTTCTGATCCTATTCTGAATCTCTTCCTGCGGCTCATCTTGGTGCGCTTGAACTACGTTCACTGGTCTTTTATTGATGACCGAGTGTATTGATTTGTTGTTTTCGGCTGTGGCTAACAAAATAACCTCTACGGTGTCACTTATGCCCTTGTCAATCTTTAAACACCTAGCTAGTTCCAGCAACGTACCATGAAAACGCTCTACTTGCCAATTGGAGATACTGTGCAGGGGTAGTGCATTTGAAATACTAACGCAAAAATGGTTAGTTAGCATGGCCGAGATCGTGTGTGAGTTCAATGCAGGTTCATTGTCACAATATATCATCCTGATTTTTGGGAAAAAATTCATAAGCTGTAGCAAGGCTGGCTTCAGGTCCTCAATAGTTCTTGAGGCGATGGGTTGCACGACAGCAAACTTGGAGAGCTTGTCAATGCAGGTAATGAAAAATTTCTTATCTGTAGAGAATATATCCACATGCAACATTTACCCTATGTGCGAAGGGATTGGCGTTAGGCCATTGATTTTTTGGGTGTCTATTATATTTAGCCCTAGTGCATGTTTTGCAATTTTGAGCAATTCGTTTGCCAGCTTTGCCATTTTAGGAAAGTACTATTCAGAGAGTATCTGCTTCACATTCTCTTGAGCCGATCTATGGGCTCTATTGTGCTCAGCTGTGAGGATTTCCCTTCTTTCTTCCACCCTGAATATGTCCACCACCCTATTCTTTCAATGCCAGAAATTTGTGAATGGGAACCTCCTAACTACATCATCCTGTATCATTTCTAGGGTATGCATGTCGCAATAGAAGGCGTTCACGCCCTTTGGTATGATTACCTTTGCAAGTTCATCCAGCAAAGTTTTTTTGAGGTGAAATTGGTTGCGTAGCGCCTTTTCTTCCCAATCAAAACGAAACTATCTAGGACTATCTGGTTTTGATAACAATTCAACGGTTTATCCGTTGTTTTAATGGTATAAGTGAGAGAGAGCTCACTATGGACCATTGTTGCACAAGACTCGGCGTCTTGATTCTTTAAAGCATTATTCTGTTGCCTGGACCAGGCATCTGCAACTAGATTCTCTTTGCCCGGCTTATAGAAAATTCGCGTATTAGATTCGTCTATGCGCGCCTTCCACCTTTTAATCTTAGCGTTCGGATTGGATTCCGACAAGGCAAAGATTAAAGGCTGGTGGTCGGTAAAGATATTTATATCTTTAAACCCATACAGGGTTTCGCTATTGCTGCGAAATCTGTAGTAGTTCGCTAGACCCAAAAACGACCTAACTTCAAATACTGTTTTGGGCTCTGAAAAATTCTTTATGGCCCTGACTTTCTCTGGGTCAGTTGTTGCACCGCTACTGGTAACCATAAACCCAAGGAAGTTCACGCTTTTCTTAAAAAACTGTGAGTTTTCTCGTTAAGACGTTTAAGGACCCAGTCCACATGCTTGACGTGAGACTCCTCGTCTTCTGTAAAGACAATCACTTCATCGACGTAGACATAACAAAATTTTCCTATCTTTTCTCGCAGTATGTCGTCGATGGTCCTCTGAAAGATGCTAGCTGCATTTTTCAGACCAAACAAAAGTCCATTACTAAACGCATGTTTCGATTACCCGCCTTATCAGTACCTTTCTTATCTACTATCCATATGGAGTTATTGTAAGGGGAGACTGATTTTTGTATTATGCCATTCTTGAGCAGATTCTGAATTTCTTTGTTAACGAAATCAGCCGCCCCCATAGGATATGGATAGAGTTTGGCTTAGGTTCCTCACTTTTCGTCCTGATGGTAGCCACCATCGAGGTATTGTAAGGCAAGGCTTCATTAGGGTCTGCAAATGCCTTTTTACTGTCCCTTATTACTTTCAGAAATGCGCCCCTTACTGAAGAGGGTGCATCCGAAGAATCCACGTCAGTGAAATTGACGTCAGTACAGGTGTGAAAGGAAATCTGCTCAACTTCCTTGCTTCATTTAAGTTGACCAGAAGCTAAGCATAATGATGCCCTCACCCGTGTTAATAGATCGAGACCGATAATTCCATCGAACATCGGTAGGTTCGAGTAGGAAGGTTGATTTTATGTTGAACAAAGAAATAAAACATTTCTGAGTAAATGCAGTTTTGCCATGAATGGAGTGAATTGAGAAAGGAGTGTCTACCGTGCGGACGCCTCTCAATCCTCTATATGGTCAAATAAAATTCTTTGATGCACCCGAGTCGATGAGGAATTTCACCCCTAAAAAATGTAAGGCATCTGAGTCATAGTCGTTAATTTCTGCCGCTGCATTAGAAGCAGCATTGGAATATGGTTCTGTTCCCTGTCCCGCGTCCTGCGTGACATGGTTCACCAACTGTTGCTGTCTATGGTCGCGTGTTCGGTCAGACGTAACTGTTCTCTTGTTTGAGTAATCTGGGGCCTGGTTGGGCTGACGGAGCCTTGACAGGGAAGGATCGACCTCCATAGGCTCTTGCGCTTTATTAAGCCTCTGTTGCCTTTTACTGCGCTGGCTGAACTGGCTCTGCGGCTGACGCTGTTTGCTAAAGTGGGGATTTTTTGCCCCGATTGGTTGTTCATCTGTTTGCTGTTTTTCTCCTTCAAGCGGACATTAGACTTGTGCTCCCTATCTTCCTGGCTTTTTGCGAAATTAGCTGCGAACGTATATCGCTCATGGTTTGACTCTATTTCCTGTGCGAGCGCCAGAGCCGAAGGCAAGTCGTTGGGCTTTGCCGCAAAGAGCCCTGATGCAAATACCCTCAAAGCATCACCGCGGAATATTTCGCACAGGCCCTTCGCCAACCATGGCTCGTAAGACATATTGACTTTATTTGTCAATAACGTTAGTTTTTTCTCGATCTCATCGTAGTATTGTAAAAGACTCTGGCCACCTTGTCTTAGCGTGCCTAACTCTTGCTCGATAACATGTATCGGCCGTTTGTCGATCGGACTGTTCGTTGAACGTTGTTGACCAATGCTTATTCTCTCCGTTGGTACAGGGCGGCTTCCTCAGCTAAGGCGCTGCTAACGGACGTCTGTACTATGCTTCTAATTTGCTCAGCGTCCATACTACAAGGCGTGAGGGGGGTTATATTTTATATTTTTGCCTGTGAAGTGAAAAACATACATTTTTTTCACGCGAAAACACTTTCTTGACAGACTGTATGTACACATATACTTTTTTTATTTAAAAATGAAATAAATGTATGAATACAACAAATGAGTAATGAATACATTGACAAATCATAATTTTTTATTTTCTATTATTTTCTAGAAGATTTTTTTGCAGCTATTAAATATGAAGAAAAGCTTGAATATGCAAAGTATATTATGAGAATGTACATTATTAAAATCGGTTAAGAAACACCGGAGATATGGGACATTGAAGTTGTGTATGCAGTATGCAGTATGTGCGTACATACAAACACGCATACTTGCAAGCACTGACTGTACGCGTCAAGTATAGGGCTTAGGATATCTTCTTGTCGGGATTTCTCGACTAGAGCCTTCTTACTGGTTTTTAATATGTTTGTCATTTTATGCTATAGTCCGCAATAGTACGTACATATGCGTACGCACATAAAAATAAATAAAATTAAAAAAATATTGACATTTTATTGTTAATTGTAAAAATTCTAGATTGTTTTTTTTTATTAAAATTTTAAACCAATTTCCCATAATTTGTTTTGATTGGTTATCAAATAAAATAAAAAAAATTTTAATTTTGTATACGTACAAACATACGATTTCAGTCACCCAAGCAATGCAATGCAAAACGAATTAAACACCAACAACTCAAATCAAAACAAACCATTCAAAACGTGAGTAGGGAGAATACATTGGCAGTTAATATTTGCGCTCTGTGAATAAGCACCTATTTCCCCTTCACATTTCTCCCAGTTAGATTCTTATTTTTCTTCATTGCTTATACTTCTCGGCCTGCCGCTATATTTGAATTTGTTTTTGCTTTGTGTATGGACTGCTCATGCTACGTCGTATGTATTTGGCACTGGGAAAAAGGGTATATTGTTTATGTGCAAACGTATGTAACACGCAAAAGGAAGCTTATTTGACCCCATAAAGTATATATATCATTGATCAGTATGAACAGTCAGTCGATGTATAGTAAGTAGTAGTAAATACAGTATAGGGTTCAGGGTATCATCTAGTCGGGATTTCTCGACTAGAGCCTTACTTGTGTTTTAAAATTTTGTTGTTGCCGACAAATGAGTATGTACATATCCATATGTATGTGCCTTGGTCCGTCTTTTTGTGTATGTCTATCTTGTAAGTCTAACGGGACTAAACAGAACGCAAAAATAATAACAACAACAACACGTGATGGTTGTCGTTGCTGAAACGCTCACGCTGCTCAATGTACTTTAGTACCCTTTATTACAATATTTAATTAATGTCAATGAAAATTTTAATATATATTTTTAATACAGGGACAAGTATTTGAATGCAAAATGTGTTTATTTTATGGTTAGTGGTAATGTGGTATTTAGTCATTTAAACATTGTTCAATAAGTCATTAATGATCTACCTAACTCCCAATATATACATACGCATATATGGTGGAAGTCACATTTAAGTATCTTACGTTTGGCCATACAATTGCACAAAAATCATATAAAGTCTATACTACTCTCCCATTTGAGGCATAGCTAGCAGACAGAAACAAAAGTCGAATATTTAAAACCTCTACTTCGGCCACCACACAACGGCAAAATGAAGTACGACAACGTTTAATCTTCGTCTGACGCATCACACGCTACGAGCTAATGAATCCATGTACACTAAGATTCTCATTGGAGTTGAAAAGCAAAAACGATATTCATTTCCCCAGGTGCTTATTTCAGGTTTTATCGTTTCTGTTAAAAAAGAGGGGTAGCTTGTTTCCTATCTTGGTTTGCATAGTCTGCGTGCCGATCTAAGTAATGTCAATCTTAGATGTCAATGTTAATGTAAGATCTAAGTAATGATAACATTAGTTAAATTATACACTCACATTGGATATAATTTTCAAAAAGTATTCAAAGTAAGAGAGGAAACCAGAGTCGCTCTCATCTGTTAACTTAACATTTTTTAAATTAATAGAACCTGGGGAAATAGATATCACTTCTGCTTTGCAACTCATTCACGAAGTGTGCGATGCGTTAGATAACGATAGTGAGCGGCCATTATTCAACTTTGTTTTGGTTGGTGGTCGACTTTTGGTTCTATCTTCTTGCTAATGCCTAAAATGGGAAGGCAGCATAGCTTTGTATGAACTTCGTACAATTGAATGGCCAAACGTGAGATACCTAAACATGACTTCCACCATATGTGCTTATGTATATATTGGCAATTAGATAGATCACTAATGACTTATTGAAAAGGGTTTAAAATGACTAAATACCACATTAACACTAACCATAAAATAAACGCATTTTGTACCCATATACCTAACATTAATTGTCCTTATATAACATTAATATATATTTAAAATGTCATTGACATTAATTAAATATTGTAATAAAGGGTATCAAAAAGACGGCCCAAGCCCACATACAGCAGGCTAGCTGCAGACGATTTTCCTTCGACACCAATGAGCATACAAACACAAACATACATATACATACTCATTGGTCGGCAACAACTTTTAACACACAAGAAAGAAGGCTCCAGTAAAGAGATCGCAACTAGACGATACCCTGAACCCTTTACTTCCTTCTGCCTGTTACATATTTTTGCATACAAACAATATACCCTTTTTCCCTTTTTTTTAGTGGGTTCAGTCTATAACAAGCAAACTTACTCTATTTGAAAGCAAAATAACCAGCAGCTCACCTCATATGATAAACTTGAGAAAATGTTCAATTTGTTTGCTAATTCTTTCTAAGGCACTTTTAGCTTACAAGAGTAAGGGAATGGATACATTGATATGTGTTCATGCTGCGAAATATGAATGAGGCTTTCAGCATAAACAGACAGTGGATATACAAAGCAAAATCCAATTCAAACATAGCGGTAGTCCGGGAAGATAACCGAAAAGATAAAACGAATTGAGGGGAAACAGGAGCTAAAAAGCTGGAAAAATGTGAAAAGTTAACAGAAATTAGAAACTCTGGTTTCCTCTCTTACTTTACATTCTCATTGTCAGAGAGTACCGAATGTAAAGAGACGATCCCAGCGTCGTCATCTTCTGTTAACTTGGAACTTTTTGTACCTATTTCTCCTCATCGCTTGTTTCTTTTTCGTTTATCTTTTCTATGCCGCTGTATTTGACATCGCTTTGTGTATGAACTGCACATGCTGTTGCTTTGTTTATTTTCGGCACATGATCTTTCTTATGTACTTTTGTGCACTGTCTGTTTGTGCTGAAAACCTGATACCTATTTTGAAGCATGAACACATATCAATGTAGCCTTTCCCTTACTCTTGTACCTTAAGACTGTCTTAGAAAGAATTAGCAAACAAATAGAACATTTTCTCAAGTTTATCATATGAAATTGGTTAGCTGCTGGTTATTTCGCTTTCAAATAGAGTAAATTTGCTTGTTATAGACTGAACCCACTAAAAAAAGGGAAAAAGGGTGTATTGCTTGTGTGCAAAAATATGTAACAGGCAGAAGGAAGTAAAGGGTTCAGGGTATCGTCTAGTTGCGATTTCTCGACTAAAGCCTTACTTGTATTTTAAAATTTTGTTGTTGCCGACAAATGAGTATGTACATATCCATATGTATGTTAGTGTTTGTATGCTCATTGGTGTCGAAGGAAAATCGTCTGCAGCTAGCCTGCTGTATGTGGGCTTGGGCCGTCTTTTTGTGTATGCGTGTTTCTGCGTCTAACGGGACTAGGCAGAACGTAAAAATAATAGCAACAACAACACGCGATGGTTGTCGTTGCTGAAACGCACACGCTGCTCAATGTACTTTAGTACCCTTTATTACAATATTCAATTAATGTCAATGAAATTATTAAAATATAGTTTCAAAACAGGGACAAGTATTTTAATGCATTATTTTATGGTTAGTGTTAATTTGGTATTTAGTCAATTCAATTCTGTTCAATAAGTCATTAATGATCTACCTAACTCCCAATATATAATACATATAGCCATACAATTGCACATAAATCATATAAAGTCTATACTACCCTCCCATTTGAGGCATAGCAAGCAGACAGAAACAAAAGTCGAATATTTAAAATCTCAACTTCGGCCACCACACAACGGCAAAATGAAGTACGACAACGTTTAATCTTCGTCTGACGCATCACACGCTTCGATCTAATGAGAATCCGTGTACACTAAGATTCTCATTGGAGTTGAAAAGCAAAAACGATATTCATTTCCCCAGGAGCTTATTTCAGGTTTTATCGTTTCTGTTAAAAAAGAGGGGTAGCTTGTTTCCTATCTTTCTTTACATAACCTTTGCGCTCTTTCGTTTTATGTGAGCATCAATGTATACACTCACACTGGACATAATTTCAACAGTATGTAAGTAAACGTAAATTGCATAATTTAAATTTTCCATATCTCCGATGTTTCTTAACCGATTTCACAGATTGTCATTATTTCGTTTAATGTCTCAAACGCCGTCTCAAAGTTTTCTAAATTAAAGATTTTGTTGATATCGATACATGTGAGTATATCGGAAACGGAAAGAGTTTTCAAAATTTGTACTGGGCTTAAGTGAGCTTATGTTCCAAATCTGGAAACAATGACAATCTGTGAAATTTTTATTGAGATCGGTTAAGAAACACCGGAGATATGGAACATTGAAGTTGAGTGTGCAGTATGCGCGTACACACACACACACACACACATATGTACTTGCAAGCACTGACTGTGCGCTTACGTTTTATGGTTCAGGGTATCGTCTAGTTGGGATTTCTCGACTTCTGTTTTTTTTTTTACGTGTAGTATAATTCATCGTCATCAATCGGTTGATGAATTGAATAAAACAGTTATGAGTGGTAGTCAGCTCAACTGCTTTACCAATTAAATTTTTTTCAGTACTGCCTAAAAGAAAGCAGCATTTTTTGCGTGCATAGTACATAGTATATTTCGCATTCAGCAGGACTTTGAAAATTAAAAAATTAAAATTTAAAATTTTGTGTTTTATTTTAAATAAAATTTTGAAGAAAAGTATGTTCATGCAAAATGTAATAATCATCTAATTGTGTGTTATATTTTATAGGTTTGTGTTACTTGGCTGCTGGGAAGAGTTGCTGGTGCCATCTATGAGACTATGAGGATTATGCATAAAGCAATTAAGTAACTCCGTTACCGTAAATACTATCGGTCTGTCAGGAAAGCGTTTCCATTGGGCTGTAAATTGGACTCCGTAAATAAATCAGCTTTTGGCTAGTGAATACTATATGAAATGCCTTATGGGAAAACACACGCATGACGGTCTATAATTAACGGATCGAGAATGACGGAGCACTAGAAAAGATTCTGTAAAAAGAAATCCGCGCATTGTGAATTTCGCCAAAGACTTAAAATGAATATAGACTGGAAAACAGTCTTTGTGTATGGACTGCTCCAATGAGAATGTAAGGTAAGAGAGGAAACCAGAGTCGCACTCTTCTGTTAACTTAACATTTTTTAAAATTAATAGCACCTGGGGAAATAAGTATCACTTCTGCTTTGCAACTCATTCACGAAGTGTGCGATGCGTTAGATAACGATAGTGAGCGGCCATTGTTCAACTTTGTTTTGGTTGGTGGTCGACTTTTGGTTCTATCTTCTTGCTAATGCCTAAAATGGGAAAGCAGCATAGCTTTGTATGAACTTCGTACAATTGAATGGCCAAACGTGAGATACCTAAACATGACTTCCACCATATGTGCTTATGTATATATTGGCAATTAGGTAGATCACTAATGACTTATTGAAAAGGGTTTAAAATGACTAAATACCACATTAACACTAACCATAAAATAAACGCATTTTGTACCCATATACCTAACATTAATTGTCCTTATATAACATTAATATATATTTAAAATGTCATTGACATTAATTAAATATTGTAATAAAGGGTATCAAAAAGACGGCCCAAGCCCACATACAGCAGGCTAGCTGCAGACGATTTTCCTTCGACACCAATGAGCATACAAACACAAACATACATATACATACTCATTGGTCGGCAACAACTTTTAACACACAAGAAAGAAGGCTCCAGTAAAGAGATCGCAACTAGACGATACCCTGAACCCTTTACTTCCTTCTGCCTGTTACATATTTTTGCATACAAACAATATACCCTTTTTCCCTTTTTTTTAGTGGGTTCAGTCTATAACAAGCAAACTTACTCTATTTGAAAGCAAAATAACCAGTAGCTCACCTCATATGATAAACTTGAGAAAATGTTCAATTTGTTTGCTAATTCTTTCTAAGGCACTTTTAGCTTACAAGAGTAAGGGAATGGATACATTGATATGTGTTCATGCTGCGAAATATGAATGAGGCTTTCAGCATAAACAGACAGTGGATATACAAAGCAAAATCCAATTCAAACATAGCGGTAGTCCGGGAAGATAACCGAAAAGATAAAACGAATTGAGGGGAAACAGGAGCTAAAAAGCTGGAAAAATGTGAAAAGTTAACAGAAATTAGAAACTCTGGTTTCCTCTCTTACTTTACAGTCTCATTGGACTGCTCATGCTGTTTCTTATGTATTTGGCACTGTCTGTTTGCTGAAAACCTAATACAAATTTCGAAGCATGAACACTTATCTATGTACATAGTATATTTCCTTACTCTTGCAATCGAAGAGTATCTTAGATAGAATTAGCAAACTAATTAAACATTTTTTTAATTTATCAAGTGCAATTGGTGGGCTGTTGGTTATTGGGCCGTCTTTTTGTGTATGCATGCCTGTGCGTCTAACGGGAATAGGTCAAACGCAAATGATGTTGCTGAAACGCACACGCTCCTCAATGTGTTTTAATACCCTTTATAACCATATTCCATTACAGTCAATGAAATTTATAATGTATATTTTTAATACAGGAAAAGGAATGGGAATACAAAATGCGTTTATTTTATCGATAGTGTTAATTTGGTATTTAGTCATTTTAAACCTCTTCAATAAGTCATTAATGATCAACCTAATTCCCAATATATACCAATATTTAAGAATTTCACGTTTGGCCATACAACTTGACAAAGTTCTTATAAAGTCTACACTACCCTCCCGTATGAGCATTAACAAGCACATAGAACCATAAGTCGAAAATTGACAATCTCAACTTTGCTCACCACACAACTGCAAAATGAAGTACGGCAACAACTAATCTTTGTCTAACGCATCGCACACTTTAAACTAATAAGAATCCATGTACATTAAAATTCTCATTGGAGTTGACAAAGCAAATGGGAAATTTAAACTTTTTTAAACTTTATATTCTATATTCATTACTAGTCTTTCAATGCTGCAGTTCTTGTTAAAAATAAAATTTAATAAAATTTATATTATATAGATAATAAAGATATCAGAGTCAGCGGGCCTGGGTACAACAACTGGTGTGCCTAACCGCAGTCAATCCGGTTTCTTAAAGCCAAACAAAAAACATCCAAGGTTAATAGCAATTTATATTTATAAAAATGCAAAAAAACTGTTAGTTTGATAAAACGACAAGAGACATTGAAAAATGAGGATTGTACGCTTTTACGCCAATACAACAAACCAAAAAGTGGTTTAAACAACTGAGAGGTTATTATTAAATAACTTCAAAACCTATTTCTGATGTATTTATTTTAGGAATATAAGAAAAATGGGATTGAAGACCTTAAAAAATAGTTGCATTGAGGGTTTATTTGTCGCTTACCTGATATGGTTTAAAATTTAAGCCAAAATAATGCTCTACAACACCCATAGCTGCAAACCAAAAAAAAAAAAATTTTAAAAAATAACTTAAGACTTGTTTGACCGGTAAATAAATATCTTAAAATTTTAGTTATAAAGACTTTTCTACTTAATTCATATTTTATTTACTGATTAACTGAGGAGTAAAAGAGAATCAACTTACATCCTGTCTGCCATTTGGTAGAAGTCTCAATTCAACCAAATCTCAATTTACCAAACCTTAAACGACAGTCTGTGGATAAATAATAACCAAATCATATTAGAACGACACTCGCTTTTAATTTATAAGAGCTGAATATTCCTTGCGGTTATTCTCGAGTGCTAACAGTTATTAACGATCTCAAATTTATATGTGGCTAAAACATTATTTGCATTAAGTTTAGTGTCTAAAAAGACATGGAAAACTACGAACTTGGTACCCAGCGGCTTTGTGACTGCGCCGTTTAATTTACATTATACAATTTTTAAGTTATTGAAATAATAATTGAGTTTTCGGTGATACATTTATATTTTCTCATCTTCAGGATCACCCGAAATTGGACTAGCATTATAAATATACAACAAGCCAGAAGGCTCTAGACAAGACAGCTCGACTAGGAGATACTCTGAACCATAGACCTTAAAAGTACAGCCATGCGTGCACTACTGAACTAATGCTTGATGACTTCAAGGCAATCAGTTTTCGGTATTTCTCAACCAATTTCGATAATAATTTCACAGATATGCAGTATGCGCGTACATACACACACATCCTTGCAAGCACTGACTATACGCGTTAAGTATAGGGTTCAGGGTATCGTCTAGTCTTGATTTCTCAACTAGAGCCTTCTTACTTGTTAATAATTGGTCTTATTAAAATTAACAAACATCGAACCGAAAACACAACCAGCGCAGCGTACCTATAAAGTTCGCCGATCGGTGGAAACCGATTTGGAAAAGAACTCCGACTGCGTCGTAGACTGAGTGTGGATTGTCCCCTTCACGTTCCCTAGTCACTCAGCCAGCTTACCAGCTTGATTTCGGTGGCGTGCTTCTAAAGGAAGCTTGTGTTCCCTTTGTGCCTAATGTTTCAGCAAATAACAATTTGTCTTGTAATTTGAGCCCGGCCAGACTGATCTATACCCCGGCTCATAGCTTTCTTGTGTATATCGTAAACTAAAAAAGTTATTAATAATTTGATGCTTAAGAGTAGCTGTGTTCCAAATTTGAGACCTTTATGTTTTATAAGCTCTGAGATCGAAGCGATTATACAGACGGACGGATATGGCCGCGCCCAGAATATGGGCAAAAAGGGTATTGCTTGTGAATAAAATAAGTTTGGAAAGCAGTCAGACCATAAACTGACTACTAGTAACCGTCGCAACTTGTCACCACTTTGACAACGGCGAGGGAGTTCCTTCCGTGCGCACAGTTGGGTGCGATGGTAGAAATGCTTAAGATAATTGTGTCAATAAATATATGGTAATGTGTATGCTGTTGACATTGTTTTAATTGTGTTGATAATTGTTTGTCATTTCTTATATAGTTATTCAATGCTTTAAGATTTGACTGTGTGCTGACTTTTATGCACCTAAACATTCTCCCCGCCGAACACCAGTGTTCAACCATCATACAGATCCAGTTTGAATCACCTTGGCGATGCTGTTTGGTTATGCCGCCAAAGTGAGCATTTGGGTTTACTTGAACATTTTTAGTGTTTTGTTGTTTAAGAGGTAATACTCAAACCGATTGTCAACATTAAACACAGCTTCTAGTGGTAATAGTATTTTAAATATTACATGAGTGTCGGTGACTGTGCCTTCTGCTCGCATAATTTTGTAGAAGTGAATACCGTTGGATGATGTCACGGGTACCATTTGATCTGGCGGCAAAGATCCCGTATTTAATCCAATTGTTCCTTTAGCTGATCGGATGAAATCAATATTTGACTTATTGTACCGTGACGAATTCAAGTTAGTACGTCTACTATTTCTGATTGCACGCGTTCAAGCGTGGCTGCTAACAGTGTTGATTGGGTTGTTAACGCCAGGTAAGTCTCCGTAAAATGAACACTATTGTATTTTCCTCTGGTTTTGCTAATGATAGCAACTTGCTGTTTAAGTTGTCTCAGCCGCTTGTCACTGCATATCTTGTCTTCTTGACAATGTTAATGGTTAATGGTTACCTTGGTCATTTTATTAGCGTAGTCCGAGTCTAATACTCCAAATATACTGTTCGCAATAACCACTCGACTGACCCTGGACGCTTACTTGGGACTGTTTAACACATTACTTCAGGCAAGGTCCTTCATGTGGCCCTAAAGGACATCTACTTCTTGCTTATGCATTTCAGATTCGAACTCGCTCTGAGCTCGAACCAGATAAGCTTTTCTAGCTCTTTGAATTCTTAGCACGTATTGTGCACGCCCGCAATTACTCTCTCTCCTTATCTCTCTCTCTCTTTTCATCAATCAAAAAATGTGAGGGCTGTATTGGACGTAGGGTTATCTGACATTGGTGTAATTTAAAATCGATTTAATTTCGATGATCACCGTGTTTAATTCATCGAATGTTAGAGATGCGGTGTGTGAAGGGGTAACCAGCAGTCGTTTTGCAAACTGGACCGCAGCTCCCCATGGTGCTCCAAATGATGGCGCTTGTGGCGGTGTAAATTTAAAGGCAACTTCTTTTTTGTTTGCTCGGATTCATGATCTCTGTTTGAGTCTTCTCGCCAAATATTGATCCTCCTTTTTATGGTGAACCCAAATTGGTCCTTGGTGCTTATAATTTAGTTTGTTAACTTGGGTTTTGCTTTGTGGCACGAAACACAGTTGTCAACGATGTTTTGTCGTTCAGTATCCAATATTGTTGTCTTGCAGTTGCTCGTAAGGCTTGAGCACTGTGTGCGTGTTGTCTTCACGCAGCTCTCGCAATATCATATGTACTATTGGATCGTTGTATGGCAGCAAAATCTTGTGCTTTGTATTGTAAGGGAGTGTGACTTGCTCCAATCTATTCCCAACTCGCATTAGTCCGTCTGACCCTAGTATTTGAGACAGCGATGAAATTGAACTCTATCAGCTTGCAATATTTGATTTTGCATACAGATATTCCTCTTGAGAGCACATCTGCTGCGCTGTTGGCAGAGGATACATGCCGCCAATTTTTTATACCCTGATCCCATTAAAAATGGGTAAAAAGGGTATAATGGTTTTGTGCAAAAGTATGTAACAGGCAGAAGGAAGCATCTCCGACCCCATAAAGTAAATATATTCTTTATCAGCATCAACAGCCAAGTCGATATAGCCATGTCCGTCTGTCCGTCCGTATGTATGAGCCAACCGATCCCAGAGGCTATAAGAGCTAGAGACTATAAGAGCTAGAGACTCCAGATTTGGAACTTAAGCTTGCCTAATTCCTAGGCCGTACAAGTTTGTTTTCGATTTTCGATAACTCATCCCGTTTCCGATATACACATGGGGTCGATAACAACAAAATCTTGAATTTTGAAAACTTTGAGATGGCATTTGAAATAATGAATAAAATAATGACAATCTGTGAAATTTCTATTAAAATCGGTTAAGAAACACCGGAGATATGGGACATTAAAGTTGTGTATGCAGTATGCAGTATGTGCGTACTTACAAACACACATACTTGCAAACACTGACTATACGCGTAAAGTATAAGGATCAGTCTAGGGTATTGTCTAGTTGGGATTTCTCGACTAGAGCCTTCTTACTTGTTTTACTTGTCACTGCTTGAATTTTACGCTTTTCGGTTTGCCACAAACGTATGATATATATACGCACCCAAAAATGCAACATGCAGTTATAGACGAGGTTGTGATAGTTTTGCGGTTTTTGTACGTTGCTCGTACATACATTGCTGCGCCATATGCCCGCTCTGACGCTCTGTGTGCACTTCCTTCGTGACTGGAGTTTTTCTATCGTATATGTGTCTGGAATTTGCATTGAGTTAAGGCTCTGCAAGTCCTCTCGATAGTCCTTTCATTCGTCCTGAAGATTTATAGGTAGTTGGAGGGCTTATTTTTGCTGTGTTGCTTTCGTGAGGCCGCAAAGTTGATACCTTTTGGGCATCCAAATAAGGCCAATTTCTTAACACCGTAGTGCTTCAGTGTTTCTTCAAGCTTGAAGTCGCTAACTATGTCGTCCTTGGAAATTCCTTGAAAAATTTGCTAATTTTTTGTGCACTTTTTGCGGAATTTAAATACGTTGGGAAGCAGTATTTATACCAACTCATGTCGAATCTGGATTGCTTCTTGCATCGAGTATGCGCCTATGAGGCAATCATCTGCGTAGAATTCATCCCTTAAGGCAGAGGATCGTTATGGTGATTTGTTTAAATGAATTGAGGGCAAGTGATTTAGACACTTAATTGCAGTTGAAATAGATCCGATGCTTCAGCACACAATGCTGAGGGATAAAATAATGTTTTGTTGTTTATTTCCGCGGAACGGTTTTTATGTGACCCAATTCTTCATATTCAGTCATAAAGTCTTTCAGATTTCTGCCATTGTCCTTTTATCCTGTGCAAGGAACTTTTTTTTCTGCAGTCTCCAATGAGGGCCCCAGAGCTGAAGAATGTTCAGAAAAAGGCAATTTTACGATGAATCTACAGATGGCTGCTGACATCCTTGATTCCTTTATTTTTCCAGCCACAACCCATCTCAACTTGGTTTTTTGGATTTTTGATTGATTTGATTGTACCAGAGGGTATGAGCTTGTGCTGTTGTGGGAGCAAAAGTCCATAATAATGTTCAGCACCGATGAGCATATCCATTTTACCCGGTTTGTGGAATTGAGGACCTGCCAACGGTAAGGTTGCTGGCATGTTCCAATCCGTATCATTAATGCTTTGGGCTGGCTGATTCGTAATAATGTTCGGTAAAATAAATGCTTCGATCCGCATTGTAAAATTATTGTGTAATGACTTAACCAACAAATTCACTCGAGCTCTATTTGTTTTTGGTTGTCCACCGATACCTTAAACTCGTTATGTTGAATCATGTCGTATTAATGACAGCAAAGAAGCGCGTCGTTCTGATATAAGATTAATTTTTGATCCAGAATCCAGCAAAGCCTTAAAAGAAGTTGTCCATTATTTTCTTGGACTATTACCTTTGCTGTTGCAAGTAGATTTATGTTTTTGCTACTTGCTGATCCTACAATTGCATTTTGTAGCTTTATTGAAGAACTTGCAGAATTTGAATTTGAAGAAATGCAGCATTGTATTGTGTCTGTGTTAGCAATTAAGACATTTAAACCGGCGTAGGCAAACCTTTGCCATGTGATCTCCTTTAAGGCAGTTGACGCATATTTTTTGTCGTTAAATCTAATTCAATCGCTCAGCGGTATTATAATCATACAATAAAATTTATTGCAAAATAGGCAATCCTTCCTTATAGTTGAAGAAGATAAAGACAAGTTGCTCTAATCGAATCTGTTTTGGCATTGCTGTGTGTTTTGGCTTCCGCTGGCTAAAGCACGAACTCTTTGTTCTAGAAACTGGCATGGTGTCCAGTTTTTGTATTTGCTTTAAGTGCTTAGTGATTGCTCGTACAGCATGTTATTTGTGCTGTCCAGCTTGTTTCGTATAACCACAATTAATATCGGGTCCCACGTTGAGATATGTATAGTTCCTTGAGCGGTTGTCCCCTGGATTGTCATGGTCGTCAACCAAGATATTCCATTCGTGAGATAGTTGTCCTCTTTGAAATCCGTTTGGCGTATTAGTTCCTATCAAAAAGTTGTGCCCATTTGAATATATCCCCAATAAATTTTGAAATGGTTATACGAGACAATTTTATGTCACTGGTGCACTGCCTGTTGATTCTTGTTGCTAGTGCACTTTGTACCTCACTTTAGCCTGTAGATACTGCTTTGTATCGTATCCATTTTCTTCCGGGTTTTTAACTTCTTCATAAAGCCTTAAGTGGACCTCTTCAATTTGTTGATGTTTTATTTTTCATTGAGTGATTTTACCTTAATATTGTTAGACTTTCTCTCAGCTGATTCCTTTTTATAAATGGGAAAAAAGGGTATAATGATTTTATGCAAAAGTATGTAACAGGCAGAAGGAAGCATCTCCGACCCCATAAAATATATACATTCTTGATCAGCATCAACAGTCGAGTCGATATAGCCATATCCGTCTGTATGTATGAACGTGTCGATCTCAGAGACTATTAGAGCTAGAGACTCGAGATTTGGAACATAAGCTCACCTAATTCCTAAGCAGTACAAGTTTGTTTTCGATAACTCTTCCCGTTTTCGATATACTCATGGGATCGAAAACAAAAAAATCTTGAACTTGCAAACTTGAGATGGCATTTGAATAAATAAACAAAACAATGACAAACTGTGATAATTTTATTAAAATCGGTTGAGAAACACCGGAGATATGGAACATTGAAGTTGAGTATGCAGTATGCGCGTTCACACACACACACACATACTTGCAAGTACTGAGTATACGCGTTAAGTATAGAATTCAGGGTATCGTCTAGTCGGGATTTCTCGACTAGAGCCTTCTTATTTGTTATACCCTGAACCCATTAAAAATGGGTATAATGGTTTTGTGCAAAATTATGTAACAGGCAGAAGGAAGCATCCATGGTACATGTCTTTTTCATACGAAGTATCAAGATTGTGACGCTACGCCCACTAATGGACAAAGAAAAGAACAAATATTTCCCACATTTTAACAGCTAAAGTCGCCAAACTTAGCTAAAAGAAAGCTGGTAGCATCCCCCAAAGATCTGAACAAACAATCTTTAGCTCTCTCTCTCTCTCTCATAGTCTCTGAGATCGACGCGTTCAAACATACGGACAGACGGACATGGTTATATCGACCATCAATATACTTTATGGGGTGATGCTTCCTTTTTTCTGTTACACACTTTTGCACGAAACCATTATACCCTTTTTACCCATTTTCAATGGACTTAGGATATAAAAACAAGCGAACATTTCGTCCTCGCCGTCGTCGTAATTGCTTCTGAACTCTGCAGCACGGGAAAATATCAGCTACACATATATTCCTTTCGGATACAGCAAGCTGAAAAAAATAATTAAATTTGTTATGTTAGATTTGCATCAACTTTATTATGTTATTATATGTATGTCTGTGTGTGTGTCCGAGAAACATGTTTTGCTAGCCATAGATTATACGTGCGAGATAAGAAATCTCCATGTGTATTTTTAATTTTATTTAAACACGGAGTACTGTTCTTAAAAATTGTATTTTAAGGCTGAGCTGCTTCAGTACGATTATTTGTTATGTTCATAGTTCATTGTTCATTATATAACACACGTGTTCCATAGGTTTGGGAGATTAAACTCAGCTGGGATTTCCGTTTGTTCAAGCTGCTGCAAAAGATTTGCAAGTAACGGAAATATATGAAATGTAGCGCCAAGATAAATGTGGGAGAACGTCATAAATTGGCCATTTCAATTTATTTACTGAGCATATTATTCTACTTCTAGTTAGCTATGTAGTCTGTAGTTTAGGTAATCTTATACACCAAAAATAAAAATAGAACAAATTGAACCGCTATTGAAAATTGAGCAAGTAAGTTAGCTTAAATTGGGTCTGAACTTCAAACTTTTTACGGCCACTAACTTTGCACTTTTTTCACACTTTTCGTTTTTTATTAAAACTTTTTCTATTTTCCTGCAGAATCTTCTCTTTGTTTTTCTGAGCTTTCTAGCGTATTTCGTCGCGCCCCAACGTTAACTGATAATTTCTATTTCCTCAAAAAAATGTTTGTTGTACTCGAGTTTTGTTCTCTTCAGCATCGAAATCACTATTTTATGGATTCGCTGTCAATTGGTAAATGTGGTATGTATCCTATGGCTCTTGCGCTTTATCTACTTAAACCTTACTTTTTACAGCACTCTATACAGCTTTTGACTACTCTCTCGACTTGGGGGTAATATCTTCTTGCAACTTAAATTACCCTCACGATAATCCATTTTTTCTACCCTGATCCCATTAAAAATGGGAAAAAGGGTATAATGGTTTTGTGCAAAAGTATGTAACAGGCAGAAGGAAGCATCTCCGACCTTATAAAGTATATATATATTCTTGATCAGCATCAACAGTCAAGTCGATATAGCCATGTCCGTCCGTCCGTCCTTCTGTCCGTATGTATGAACTCGTCGATCTCAGAGACTATAAGAACTAGAGACTCCAGATTTGTTACATAAGCTCGCCTAATCCCTAGGCAGTACAAGTTTGTTATCGATTTTCGATAACGCATCCCGTTTCCGATATACACATGGAAAAATCTTGAATTTGTTAAACTTTGAAACTACGTTTGAAACATTAATCGAAATAATAACAATCTGTAAATTTTTTAATTAAAATCGGTTGAGAAACACCGGAGATATGGAACATTGAAGTTCAGTATGCAGTATGCAGTATGTGCGTACACACACACATACTTGCAAGCACTGGCTGTACGCACAAAGTACACGGTTCAGGGTATCGTCTAGTTGGGATTTCTCGACTGAAGCCTTCTTACTTGTTATAAATAACTTTATTTTGATAGATATTAAGAACTATCTGCAGTTTTGAGAATTTGTTTCTCTTCTTTATTCTGGGCCTCTCTAATTCGATAGTTTCTCTCATCTTAATCATCTTAAATCAACAGCCGACTAAAAGCATCTACGTATCTCATCTGACCCCCCGAACTATGTTCTACTTCAAAGTTAAAGTCTTACAGAAACAAAGTTTAACCACTCTTGACTGGAACATCATCCTTTCTAACAGCCATTTTAAACGCATAACAGTCTGCTATGATTTTAAATTAAATTCCTTGCAAAATGGACCAGTTTTGCATACATCGGTATGCTCTTTGAATGTATGATATGGATTGTAAGTTTTAATACAGGCGCTTTAATGGGCAACTGCTTCAAAAGCTCAAATGCTATCAAGCCCCCCTCGCTTAGATTGGCAATTTTGATGTTGGGCAAATCGTTTTCTTTCCGCAAAAGATCGGTTAACGGGTTAGCTTCCAAAACATAGTTATTTTAATATTAATATTTTTTAGATTAAGTTTTCTATAATCCCAGCATAGTCGTTCTTATGTCCTTTTTCACCAATACTGAAGAAGCATCTTGTGGTGAACTCGGCACAATAATATTTTCTACACTGAAACTTCATCTTTAATTATAATCTTCATCTGTAGAGGCGACTTATTTGACTTACTAGGCTTGTATTCCTGTATCATGTGAGATAAATCAAACCTCTGCTCCTCACTCAGGTGATCTAAATTGACATTTTTTTCGAAACTGTTTTGCACTCAACAATCTCACTTAAGCGCATTGCCTGTAATGGTTGAATCGGATTAACTTTAGCTCTAAGTTAGAAACCTTATGAAGTAAACACTATATTAACGGATTTTGCCAAAATGTTGCCAACAATAGCAATGTACCCCAAATCGTCCCTTTTGGCCAAAGCAAAAACTATATCAAAACAGCCACCATCTACTCTCGCTTATGTTTAAAACTGTTCTATTGTTTCAACACACCATTTTCAATGCCTCTCAGTTTTTTTTTTTTTACTTTCTTGTTCATCTTAAACTCAAACAAGTTTTTAAATACATCTTCCTTCATAAAAAAAAGAAAAATATCGCAGCCAGTGTCTTACGTCGATCTCAGAAACTATAAGAGCTAGAGACTCCACATCTGGAACATAAGCTCGCCTAATCCCTAGGAAGCACAGAATTTGTTATCGATTTGTGATAACACACCCTATTTCCTATAAACACATATGATTGATACTAATATATAAAATATGCCAAGTTCAACAGTCAAGATAATTAAGAAAGATTTGGAAATCTGTTTGTTGTGTTATCCTTCATAAGGATAAGACAAATTATTTTTACTTTTTAGGTGGCAAAAAACATTTCATTGTAAGCTATATTTAACATCACTGTTAAGCTGCTGATCTTAACTTTATCTCAACTTATAAAACATAGTAGTTAGCGTCGCTTAAAATATGTGGATACTAGTACCATTTCCAATGCAATCAAATTTATTAGTGATTTTGTTAGATAGGACATGAAAGGGGGACACGCCAGCTCAATCACAAACAATAACAAATCGCCGTCTAAATAGCACACTCAAAATATAAATGCCAATAAGAAGAAGCTGAAATTCGTAATTGATTAAAAGCTTAAATGTATTTACCAACGACATAAAAATTTTCAAAATTGTAATATATGGTGGTTTTGCCTTTGCTATTTAAAAGACATTACTTTATACTTTCTTCTTTCTTCATCTCACACTATGAGACATACAACAAGTAAGAAGGCTCTCGTCGAGAAATCCCGACTAGACGATACCCTGAACCCTTTACTTTACGCGTACAGTCAGTGCTTGCAAGTATGTGTATTTAAACAAAAATTTCACAGATTGTCATTATTTTTTTTAATGTCTTTAACGCCGTCTCAATGTCTTCCAAATTCAAGATTTTGTTGTTATCGATCCCATCTGTATATCGAAAACGGAAAGAGTTATCGAAAATCGAAAACAAACTTGTACTGCTTAGGAATTAGGCGAGCTTATGTAACACATCTAGAGGTTCTAGCTCCTTTAATCTCAGAGATCGACGCGTTCATACATACGGACGGACGGACAGACGGACGGACATGGGTATATCGACTCGGCTGTTGATACTGATCAAGAATATACATACTTTTTGGGGTCGGAAAACATACGGACGGACGGACAGACGGACGGACATGGGTATATCGACTCGGCTGTTGATACTGATCAAGAATATACATACTTTTTGGGGTCGGAAATGCTTCCTTCTGCCCTTTACATACTTTTGCACAAAACCATTATACCCTTTTTACAATTTTTATGTGTTCATGGTATAATTATGGCCAAAAATTATCAACATCCGGAAAGTATATATAGAGAAAACACATACGAATCATATGTAGATCAAAAACCTTCCTTGATTTAATTTCAGCTAAAGTATACATTAAAATTTCATTAAATATATGGGTAAATATACGCAGTACAACGCTGTATGCGCTTCAACTAAAGCTATTTACAGTTTGATTCACATAATTGTAACTAATATTCTTAAATATTTTCAATGTCTTTTCCTGCCACAATAAACGTTCAGACTTCCCATAGTGTACTCTTCGTAGTATCTCCTTTGCCACCCTCGTCGCAACATCGCCGCTTGAGTTTTTGGAAGAGATATTTCTGATGTTTGCAGCAGATGTTTTATTTTTTCATTTTCATTTATATGAACATCTGCTTTTATCTTGAACCTTTTGTGCTCTTTGGCACATTGTATTTTGAACGTAGAGTACAAATTTTTACTAATACGATAATTAAAACAGTTTTGTGTTTTGGGAAAGGTAGTAAAAACATCTGAGAGAAATAATACCTAATTACCAAAAATACCTCAATAAATATGCAATATTTTATTGTAATTGGTCGTAAAATGCACAGTACAGTTTAAAAATGACAAAATCATTAGTAAAGTTCGTCAATTAAAATCATACAACACAAAAAAAACCTATAAGATAAGGCTAATACAAGTGATCATTAATATATTTTCCTAACTTTTATTGTCCTAACTTAGTGTAACAACTAGCTTAAGATCTAGGAAGTACAAGTTTGCTTGAAATTTTCGATAACTAATCCCGTTTCCGAGAAACACATGTGATCGATAACAATAAAACCTTGAATTTATTTGAATCACAAATTAATAAAACATTCAGCGAATTAATTTACATTGTTTAAGTCTACTACGATTAACACAATTTGTCTCTAAACTCCTGACTGCACTAAAAACTTGGACTGGCTCGACAAGAAAATGAAAATTTGAAAACAATTACGTTACTTAAATACAATTTTTGGGCAGTTAAAAAAGTATTCAACCCGAAAGTTGTAGAACCAGCAATCCTGTCGCATCTAAATGAGGTATACTATATATAAAGTTTGGTAGCGTAAGCATGCACAGAAAATATTTGACTAAGCTCTATGGGGGACAATACAAGACATACGAACTGAAAGGCAGCACATACTCTTCTATCTTCGGTATCTGAGTATATAAAGCCAAAGCATATACAATAACAAATTGCTTCGACATTTTAAAATTTTGTTATTGAAGGAAATGATTCATAATATGATAAGTAATTTGTATGCCAACTCATGTGGGATCTGCATCGTGCAAGGAAGACAATTTTAAGTGATGCATGTAACATTAAAATAAAAAAATTTAAAAGAATTTGAGAAAGCAACAAAATTTGTTCACGCAACGAATCAGGGTTGGATGCTGAGGAATTTTTCTAACAAATCAAAAGAACGCGAGACACTCTAACCAACAAACAATCCATCCATCCAGCTTCAGCGTGTTGAGCACGAAAAGCAATTCATTGGTACTTAAGGAAAAGCGATTTAAAAAAAAAACTCGTCATCTACATGATGCTTTGAACTATTACTCATTAATTAAAATTTTGTGGATATAAATGCAGTTTTTTCGTACAGTTTGCTAAGAAATGGTTTACACAATGTGAAAAATTTTGATATTTTCACTTTAGAGCTGGTTGTTGTTATTATTTTTTTTTAATGACCCGTAAAACACAAGCTGCTCAAAAAAAACCTTCAACTTTTGCCAGGACCCACGTGGAAAAGCCAGATTCATATTGGGACAACGTGGTATTTTGTGATAAATCCAAAATGATGCAACACTGTGATGATTGCCCCAGCAGAGTGTGGCGCCAGCCGTTAAAAGCCAAAACAAAAATATTATACCGACTGTACAGCTCGTGTTTTACGGGTTGGTACTTTTAGTGTTTTTTTGGGTACATTCGCGAGATATTGTGATTCCACAATCATACTGCACACCATTGGCAAGCGTTTTCGTCGAAAAAAAATTGGATTTTCATTGGTCCTTCTGACCATAATTCGCTCTGCCCTCTCCATACTTCCCTCGATTTTTACGCGGCAATCTTAGAGGCCAATTTCCAAAAGGTAGAGATGTAATAAGCCAACTGGAAGGTAACCGCTAGCCTGGCAAATAAAAATTCTATATTCCAATTAGGAAATTTTAAAGAAAATTGCATTACCAAGAGCTGCGCGTTTTTGTACTCTGAACCCATTAAAAATAAGTAAAAAGGATATAATGGTTTTGTGCAAAAGTATGTAACAGGCAGAAGGAAGCATCTTCGACCCCATAAACTATATATATTCTTGATCAGCAGCAACAGCCGATTCGACATAGCCATGTTCGTCTGTTCGTCTTCCCGGTTCCGATGTACACATGGGATCGGATAACAACAAAATCTTGAGAAACTAAACTAAAAACGGAAGTGTGTAAAGCATTTCGTATCAGTTGAGTTTAGTACCATTGGGGTATATTGGTTTTGTGCAAAAGTATGTTACAGGCAGAAGGCATCTCCCACCCAAAAAAAAAAGTACATATATTCCTGATCAGTATCAACAGCCGAGTCGATATAGCCCTGTCCATCTGTCCGTACGTATGTAGGAACGCGTCGATCTCAGAGACTATAATAGCTAGAGACAAACCAAAACATAACATTTTCGATAACTCACTTCGTTTTCGATATAGCTAGAGACAAACCAAAACATAACATTTTCGATAACTCACTTCGTTTTCGATATAGCCCTGTCCATCTGTCCGTACGTATGTAGGAACGCGTCGATCTCAGAGACTATAATAGCTAGAGACAAACCAAAACATAACATTTTCGATAACTCACTTCGTTTTCGATATACGCATTTGATCGTTCAGAACAAAATCTTGCATTTGAAAAACTTTGAGACGGCGTTTAAAACGTTTATTAAAATCGGTTGAAAAACACCGGAGATATGGAACATTGAAGTTCGAGTATGCACACACATACGTGCTTGGAAGTACTGACTGTACGCGTAAAGTATAGGGTTCAGGGTATCTTCTAGTCGGAAATTCTCGATTAGAGCCTTCTTACTTGTTTATCATTGCCCTTTGGAAAGTACGATTTTTGCAATGATAAACTCGCGATTTGCCTTGTGATTGGATTGCTTTGCTTTCGAGAAATTATTTATTGGAATTGAGTCTTTGTGTCTTAAGTAATGTCTTTAAAACAATGTTAAGCTCATTGAATGGAAGTCTTTTGAGATAGGATCAAACCCTTCGTCAAGATAGGAATCTTTTGAAGCCAGTGGTCTGCTCCGTCGTGTTACAGTTTTCCTGGAATTATGCCATTGTTGGGTTTAAAACTGTGTATAGCCCATATAATAATTATATCTGTTGAGAGAAAATCTATGGGTTTCTACGGATTCGAGGATATCGAAAGAAAAAACTACGGAACGCCCTCGCTTAAAATAAATTCAGCAAGTTGCGAAAATCAAGGTTAGTGCAGAAACTGATTTGGTCTTCATATGGTCATAATACTGATAAAGTGCCCATTATAAACATTTTCAATAAAAAAAGTTTGCCAGAATAATTATTTTAATTTTTCTCGAAATTCTTGTATTTTTTAAAATATCTGTTAATGGAAATCAATTTTGTTCAGCCCATTTATTTCAAGTGTTAAAACTTTAAATAGCAGTATTGAATTTTTTTGTCGATGAAGCAGCAACATAAGCAATAGAGCTTTCTTCAGTGCTTTTAATTTCTTCTATGCCGTTTGCATTTGGGCAGTAAAAGTTACTTCATTATTTGAAAACGAATTATCGTCTGCATACAAAACATTTCCCATCCCGAAGTGAATTACAAAGACAGGCAAGTAGTAAGTAGGCAATCCCAAAACTAAATTTAGTTAGAATGAGTAGAAAGTAAAATACCAAAACCAATTAAAAAGGAAACAAAACCATTATTGCGTAGACCGTTGCGTTAACTTTTTATACCCTGAACCCAATAAAAATGGATAAAAAGGGTTTTGCAAAAGTTTATAACAGACAAAAAAAAAGCATCTCTTAAACAGCATCAATAGCCGAGTCGATATGGTACGTCCGTCTGTGCGTCTGTATCATATCGATATCAGAGACTATGAGAACTAGACACTTCAGATTTGGAATATAAGCTCACCTTAGTCAGTTTAATTCATATATTTTGCAACTCATCCCGTTTCCGATATACGCATGCAATTAACAACTCGCAGAGTCGCAGATTCTTCTTTCTGTACCCTTTTATGAAACCAATGCAAACGCCACTAGATACATTTTCACTAAATTTGCAGATTATAGCTGTAAGGAGCTGAAAATAAGGATTATTAGATTTTTTAGTTATCGATTTCCCGGTGCCCCAGTGGGCGTAAAACCCCAAATATATTTGTGTAATTTAAATTCTCTATCTTCATGCACAGACAGACGGACAAAATATACATGTTTTCTTTTCTTTCTTTATACAAAAAAAAGAACAAGTCAAAAACATCTGATCATATCTTCAAATTGTTTGAAAGAAACTACAGAATATTTAAAATAGTTTTTCTTTTGCATTCGGGTAAAATAAAAAAAAATAAAAAAAATCACCCTCACCAAAAGAACAAAAGACAGAAAAAGAAAATGGATTCGGCATTCAACGCACAATTGTTTTGTGTTTCTGTGTCTTGCAGATGTATAGATTGTTGCACATTGTTTTATGGAGCTCGTGGAGATCTGTTCTGTCCCTTCCTGCTCATATTGCTCACAGTGCATGTTCGGCTACATTTTTATGTTTTCTCTTTTGCGTTTATCATTTTTGAAGATAGTGAAAAACCAGAGAACAATGAAAGTAGGTAGTACCATCGACCCGGCATATGCAGGTCTGAACGTGTACGTTCTAGCAGACTAATCATTTACAGAACACGCTCTTAAAGTCACTTAAGTATAAGTGTGAAAAGATGAGAGTCATTATAGAAGTAGCGTCAAGTTAAGAAAGGAAACTTTTTAAAATATTTACTACCACAGATCCGCTCTTGGTGTGCATGAGCAAGACGTAAATAACGCAGCCATAAACAGTCAGCCAGAGAGGGAGATAGAAAGAGAGAAAACAAATTGAAAGAAACGCCAAAAGCTCGTCAGGTGAGGGTGTTACTTGCTTGTATTACTGTTTACAGTGCTGCAGAAGATTTACTTAGTAAGGTTGCCTTACTTGCTATGTCACTCTCTTTACTGTAGCCTTATATTTCAGTCTGGAAATGAATACTATGAGCGACGCATCTCCGCGGACAATTTTTTTTGCGTTCTGCTTTGTGATTTTGTTATTTAAGGGACACTGTGAGAGTGAGTTAAGTATATTTTCGTGCAGCAGGAAGAGTAATACGTGAGTAACATGCAGCGCATGAGGTTCAACACACTGTTTATATTATTGGTGGTTGTTTTTGTCAGAGAGCTGTGAGGTCGCTAGCAAGAGAACGAGAGAGGGAAGTTGACAAACCAGAAGCAGTAGACACAACAAGCGCATCAACAATACAAATCAGTTTTTGGCGGCACGCGCTCCAATACGGTCATTTCAGTTCAAGATGCCAGATTTTTTCATTTTATATGTTTAAAAAAATCCTCCAATGCTCAAGTGGGTTACAATTAAGCGCGTACAGGCGAAACTCGATAAAATTATAAGATAGAAAAAGAAAAATCTATGCCAAGTTTTGTATACAACGTAAAAAATACATTAAGCCATTATGAAGTCACAAAAAACAGTGTTTCAGTGATTTTGTTCTTGTTTGCGGAGCGATGACTGCAATGTCTACAACTGTGTTTGAAAACGGCACCATGCTGGGCTCTACAAGCTATGAACAAAGAAATATGCCGTCGGCAACAATGGTTGTCATGCCGGAAATTGTGATTAGTGCCAGCCATAGCAGCAACAGCCTTTATCAAAGTCGCAATGACATTGAAAGTGAAGAAACTTCCGCCGAATCGACAGCACTGCTGGAATATCAGCAACAACAGCATCAACATCAGCAGACGGGAGTCGAAGAAGAGGATAATGAATTTGAGCAGTTTATTTTAAATCGGACCACATCCGAGAGCAATATTCTCGATTCAAGCATTTACAGTGAGCTGCAGTTAAGCACAAATGTTGTACCCGCTTCCACCCACAATACGAGCACCTGCTCTCGCTCCGATTCAAGGCAGAGTAAGCGCACGCGTCGTAAATCGCACAATAAGGCGAAAAGCAAATGTAGCAGCAACAACAATATGGTGAATGCAGCTGATGGCGCTGGCGTCACAATTGGAACAAGTGTTTCTCCACCTGTTGCCAACTATCCGCCACAATATACAGCAATCTTTTTGGATCACAATAATCATCGTCATCTTCCTGCAGTAGCTGTGAATGCAATGGCTAATGCTGCTGCTACATCGCCTTTCCTTAATGCCGCGCAGCGTTCGGCAAACTTATTGCAATATCAACAGTACTATCAGCAACGTCCAATGGGAATAACTCAGCCATTTGCTGGATATCACAATTTGCATCATGAGCGCAGGTAACTTGATTGCATTAAAAAACTGACAATAAACAAGTAAGATGGCTCTAGTCGAGAATTCTAGACGATACCCTGAACACCACTTTAACCGTACAGTCAGTGCTTGCAGTATGTGTGTGTGTATACGAGCACACTGTATACTTCATACTCAACTTCAATGTACCGGAGTTTCTTGACCGATTTTAATAAAAATTTCTCAGATTGTCATTATTTCGTTTAATGTTTTAAACGCTTTCTCAAAGATTTGCAAATTCAAGATTTTGTTGTTATCCGATCACATGTGTATATCGAAAACGGGAAGAGTTATCGATGGGGTCGAAGATGCTTTCTTATGCCTGTTACATACTTTTGCACAAAACCATTATACCCTTTTTACCCATTTTTAATGGGTTCCGGGTATAAAAACCCAAAAAATTTAGATACTAAACTGACAAACAGCAAAAACACAAGTCTTTCAAGAAAGTGCGCCCAATAACAATTGACTACTGTCTGGTCTGATTAACAGCAGCCGACACAGAATAAATGAATCAAACAAGTTTGATTCGGACACAACCGTCTGTGGCATACTTCGATACCAGTATACAAACTAATGGTAAAGATTTTGCTTGCAAAAAGAGTGACTCTAGTTAAAAGCTGATGAATATATAACCATTTCCGACTCTCGGTAGGCTGAGGTAAGCGTGGCATCCAAAATTTGTATGCATATCTCAGGGATGTGTCACGTTCTATCTTTCTACCCAATTTGGTGTCTCAAATTGCTAAAATGTGTAATGAGTTTTTTTTTTTTCGATTTATTAACGGGTACATTATTAGCATGTAAGGGCGCAAAGTGAAGTAGATTTGAATTTTGTGTATCAAATAAGATTAATTATTTACTGAAGCTCTTTACAACTTGAACCTTATTTTTAATCGGTTTTCTGCGGATTACTCGAAATTTAGAAACTACATTGTCAACACGGGCTTCAAAATTGAATTATTCCGAATGGTTCCGCGAGATCCCTACCACCTAGTAAAAAAAGCTTTAACAAAAATCATGTATCGCTTAACTAAAACAATACAAAAGCCAATATACAAAACTGAAGCAGAGATTTGCATGCACAAGGGCATGCAGGCAGGCACTTGTTCCCTGTATGGTCTTGAGTCAAGACCCTTCCCTTTTTTCATAACTGGGCAGATTAAATAACATTGATATGCATAAGTATGGCAGCTGTATGACATGGTAATCCAACCTGGCTGATCTAGCTTTTTTCTCTTAATTTCTTTTCCCTCAAGGCAACTTTTTATACCCTGAACCCATGAAATGGGTAAATTAAGGTATAATGGTCCTATGCAAAAGAAGGAAGCATCTTTATATATATATATTCTTGATCAGCATCAACCAAGTTGATAGAGCAACGTCCGTCTTTTTTATACCCTGATCCCATTAAAAATGGGAAAAAAGGGTATCATGAAGTTGTGCAAAAGTATGTAACAGGCAGAAGGAAGCATCTCCGACCCCATAAAGTATATATATTCTTGATCAGCATCAACAGTCGAGTCGATATAGCCATGTCCGTCTGTCCGTCTGTCCGTCTGTATGTATGAACGCGTCGATCTCAGAGACTATAAGAGCTAGAGACTCCAGATTTGGAACCTAAGCTCGCCTAATCCCTAGGCAGTACAAGTTTGTTTTCGATTTTCGATAACTCATTTCGTTTCCGATATACACATGTGATCGATAACAATAAAATCTTGAATTTGAAAAAACTTTAAATGGCATTTTAATTATTAATCAAAATAATAACAATCTGTGAAATTTTTATTAAAATCGGTTAAGAAACACCGGAGATATGGAACCTTGAAGTTGAGTATGCAGTATGCAGTATGGTCGTACACACACGCACAAATACTTGCAAGCACTGGCTGTACGCGTAAAGTAAAGGGATCAGGGTATCGTCTAGTCGGGATTTCTCGACTAGAGCCTTCTTACTTGTTTCTTTCTGTCTTTTAAATATTAACTCTTATATACTATAAGCACAAGTTCCTTTTTTTTACCCTGATCTCATTAAAAATGGGAAAAAGGGTATAATGGTTTTGTGCAAAAGTATGTAACAGGCAGAAGGAAGCATCTCCGACCCCATAAAGTATATATATTCTTGATCAGCATCAACAACCGATATAGCCATGTCCATCTGTCCGTCTGTATGTATGAACGCGTTGATCTCAGAGACTATAAGAGCTAGAAACTCCAGATTTGAAACTTAAGCTCGCCTAATCCCTAGGCAGTACAAGTTTGTTTTCAATAACTCTTCCCGTTTACGATATACACATGGGATCGATAACAACAAAATTAAGGTATAATGGTCCTATGCAAAAGAAAGAAGCATTTTTATATATATATATTCTTGATCAGCATCAACCAAGTTGATAGAGCAACGTCCGTCTTTTTTTCTTTCTGTCTTTTAAATATTAACTCTTATATACTATAAGCACAAGTTCCATTTTTATACCCTGATCCCATTAAAAATGGGAAAAAAGGGTATTATGGTTTTGTGCAAAAGTATGTAACAGGCAGAAGGAAGCATCTCCGACCTTATAAAGTATATATATTCTTGATCAGCATCAACAGTCGAGTCGATATAGTCTGTATGTATTAACACGTCGATCTCAGAGACTATAACAGCTAGAGACTCCAGATTTGGAACTTAAGCTCGCCTAATCCCTACGCAGTACAAGTTTGTTTTTGATTTTCGATAACTCTTCCCGTTTTCGATATACACATGGGATCGATAACAATAAAATCTTGAATTTGAAAAATTTTGTGGCAATCTGTGAAATTTTTATTAAAATAAGTTAAGAAACACCGGAGATATGGGACATTGAAGTTGTGTATGCAGTATGTGCGTACATACAAACACACATACTTGCAAACACTGACTGTACGCGTAAAATAAAGGGGTCAGGGTATCGTCTAGTCGGACATTCTCGACTAGAGCCTTCTTACTTGTTAATATCTACATAACGGAATAATAAAAATCATTAAATCGGTTGAGAAATACCAGAGATATTCAAAATTAAAGTTCAGTTCATTATGCATTAGACCAATAATGCAAGCATGATCTTAAGCGTTAAGTTAAGAGTTCAGGGTATACCCAAGTCAAGCCTTCTCAACTAGAGCCTTTTTACTTTTTATCACGAGGTCGTTTGAAGTTCTGGAAGTTTAGTAATTTCGGCCCACCCTTCTCACCAGTCCATAGCCAAAAAAACAAATTTTAAATCGAAATATACACCGGGACCGAAAATCAAGCGGAAATCAAAATTTCCACAAATACCTAAGCAAAAGCCAATCAAAGCTGACAGCATAGTTTTTTCGCAGCTTGGGAGTTCGATATAAAGTTTAGCGCCGTGACACAAATTTCAGTCCGTCTCAATTTGATTGCCTGAACCAACCTGCTAGTGGTGTCATTTGACACCATACACAAACCGTAAAGCCCAAGAAAAATAAAAGGGAGACAAAAAAATTGAAAAAGAGAGAGGTTTTCAGTTTTGTGGTTGTTTTGCCATCACAGAAGGGATTCATCTAGCTGGCTCAACCGCAATTTCTTATCCGGAATAAGAAAAAAAATTTCCTTTTTCACTAGACCTGCTAAGTATTAGATAACTACGTCTTTAATATGTATTTTTTCTTCTTGTCCCTTTTTATATCCTGAACCCTTTAGAAGTGGGCATAAAGACAATGAAGTTTTATAAATATGTGTAACAGAAGAAAGCCCTTTTGACCATAAATATATAATACATACTACATCTTTTATTTATCTTAATAACCAGACAAGTCGATATAGCCATGTCCTTCTGTATACGTCAAGGACTTCACATTTTGTATATAACTTTACGTATACCAGGTTTTTTTTTGTTGTACATGAATGATAACTTTATCATTTTTAAGATTTTATTGACTTTTAATAATTAAAAATATCTCCTAGTCGGGATGTCTTAACAAGAGTTTCTTTAAGTAAATTGTCTCTTATAATAAGTTTCTAAGATCCATGCGTTTTACATACAGACATACAGATATGGCGTTATCAAAACATATATTTTATATGTTCGTAGATGCTCTATTGCGTGATAGATACTTTTTCACAAAACTAGTATACCATTGTTATTAATTTATAAGTCAGGGTATAAAAGAGGGCAGTCAACTTAATCCTTATGAACTAAATCCACTGCCGAAATTTATTGCAAGTGTTTTCTTCGTCTTAAGGGTTGCTTAACAAATGTGTTTGGGCTTATTCACGAGTCTTTTTAACACCCTTAAGTTACCACACTCTACACAGCAAATTCAATATATAATATATTTATGTGCATGCATAAAGGTTTTTCAAGAAATTTCTAATAAAAACAAGTAAGAAGGCTCTAGTCGGGAAATCCCGGCTAGACGATACCCTGATCCCTATATTTTATGCGTACAGTCAGTGCTTGCAAGTATGTGTGCGTGTGTGTACACGCATACTGCATACTGCTTACTCAACTTCATTGCTCCATATCTCCGGTGTTTCTTAACCGATTTTAATAAATAATAAATAAATAAATAATTTCACAGATTGTCATTGTTTTGTTTATTGTTTTAAATGCCATCTCAAAGTTTTCCAAATTCAAGATTTTGTTGTTATCGATCATATGTGTATGTCGAAAACGGGATGAGTTATCGAAAATCGAAAACAAACTTGTACTGTTTAGGGATTAGGCGAGCTTAAGTTCCAAATCTGGAGTGTCTAGCTTTATTATTATAGCTTTTATATATTTTTTCTGTTAATGAATAAACACATTAAGCTGCACTTAAGCTGATTTTAAGATGTGTGTAAATTCAAATTTTAGTACATATTATTATACCCTGATCTCATTAAAAATGGGAAAAAGGGTATAATGGTTTTGTGCAAAAGTATGTAACAGGCAGAAGGAAGCATCTCCGACTCCATAAGGTATATATATTCTTGATCAGCATCAACAACCGATATAGCCATGTCCATCTGTCCGTCTGTATGTATGAACGCGTTGATCTCAGAGACTATAACAGCTAGAAACTCCAGATTTGAAACTTAAGCTCGCCTAATCCCTAGGCAGTACAAGTTTGTTTTCGATAACTCTTCCCGTTTACGATATACACATGGGATCGATAACAACAAAATCTTGAATTTGAAAAAACTTTAGATAGCATTTGAATTATTAATCAAAATAATGACAATCTGAGAAATTTTAACTAAAATCGGTTGAGAAAGACCGGAGATATGGAACCTTGAAGTTGAGTATGCAGTATGCGGGATTTCTCGGCTAGAGCCTTCTTACTTGCTTATATTGGTATCCGCTGTCAGTTTCGTCCTCCTACATACTTGTTCCCTTCGAATGGGCAACATTTTATAGCTAATACCTTTTACCTGTTGTTTAAACAAAATTGGGCTGGCAAATGTGGCTTGAGCAAAGAAAGTCTTGGTCTTTTTAGATAGAGACAAAAGAAAAAACGAAAATCGCTGATGAGAATATCATCGGCTCAAAATTAGGCCTCGTTATATCAGGCGAAAAGTAAACTAAGCGCTACGATTAAATATCTCTCATTTTTAGTCTTCATAAAAAGTGTGCTTTCTTATTTTCACTATTATTTTAAAAAATGAGTATTCCAATAACAATAAATTTCTTGTAATTAATAAAAAGCTAAAATCAGAACTCTCAGAAATAAACTCTTTCAGAAATTAGAACCAGTATTTACAATGCATAATTTGTTTTAAGTTCTAGTGAATTTTTATTCTTTTGTTACAGATTGTTGATTTACCAAGTGCTGAGCGTTTTTATTTTTAATAAAAGTACCTGTGTAAAACGAATTTCACAACGAAAATAAACCAAAAAGGAAGTGTATAAGCTCTTTGTTGGCAGTTGAATTTAGTGCCTTTGTTAGCATTTTTTATTATACCCTGATCCCATTAAAAATGGGAAAAAGGGTATAATGGTTTTGTGCAAAAGTATGTAACAGGCAGAAGGAAGCATCTCCGACCCCTTAAAGTATATATATTCTTGATCAGCATCAACAGCCGAGTCGATACAGCCATGTCCGTCTGTATGTATGAGCGCGTCGATCTCAGAGACTATAAGAGCTAGAGACTCCAGATTTGGAACTTAAGCTCGCTAATCCCTAGGAAGTACAAGTGTGTTTCCGATTTTCGATAACTCTTCCCGTTTCCGATATACACATGGCATTTGAAATAATGAACAAAATTATGACAATCTGTGAAATTTTTATTAAAATCGGTTAAGAAACACCGGAGATATGAGACATTGAAGTTGTGTATGCAGTATGCAGTATATGCGTACATACAAACACACATACTTGCAAGCACTGACTGTACGCGTAAAATATAGGGATCAGGGTATCGTCTAGTCGGGATTTCTCGACTAGAGCCTTCTTACTTGTTTTTCCTTGTTAATGTTAATATTTTTTAAATTTTGTTTAATAATATAATTGATAAATAACTTCTAAAAAATAAAATAAAAAACAACTAGTATGTCCCTTATAGCTCTAAAGTAAAAAAATCAAAATTTGTCACATTGCGGAAACACTTTGTAAGCAAACTGTTTATGGAAATGTTTGTTTTCGATTTAAAATGAATCTTATGAAACAGGGAGGGAGTAAAGTGTGCATAGAACGATGTGTAACATGTGGTTAGCAAAAAGGATCTTACTGTAGAAATGTTATGTGACCCAAAGCAGCTTGTCTCAGCTACCTGAACAGTGAACTCAGGTAGCAACTTGCAAGGATGCCCCATTATTTTTGTAGCCTAAGCTAGACATAACCTACTATGTGTGTGTGTGTGTGTGTACGCGCACACTGTATACTATACACTCAACTTCAATGTACCATCTCTCCGGTGTTTCTCAAGATTGTCATTATTTCGTTTAATGTTTTAAACGCCGTCTCAAAGTTTTTCTAATTAAAGTTTTTTTTATATCGAACACCTATGTATATCGGAAACGAGAAGAGTTATCGAAAACAAACTTGTACTGCCTAGGGCTCAGGTGAGCTTATGTTCCAAGTCTGGAGTCTCTAGCTCTCATAGTCTCTGAGATTTCTTGAATTTTAAAAACTTTGAGATGACATTTGAATTAGTAAACAAAATAATGACAATCTGTTAAATTTTTATTAAAATCGGTTAAGAAACACCGGAGATATGGGACATTGAAGTTGTGTATGCAGTAAGCAGTAAGCGCGTACATACATACTTGCAAGCACTGACTGTACGCGTAAAGTATAGGGATCAGGGTATCGTCTAGTCGGGATTTCTCGACTAGAGCCTTTTTACTTGTTTTTTATTAATTCGTAATCGAATCACATAAAGAAACATACGTATTAAATAACATTTTAAAAAAAATTCACAAGTTTCATTTTTGTGTTCTCTTTTAGGACGCTCTTGGATGTAGCTGTACCGCTGGCCGGTGGCACTGGTGCTTGTGCTAGCAACTTGGCTAGCACCAACCTAAACATATCTGTTGCTGGCACTGTCAATGGTGCGTTGAGCGCAGAGTTGGGTGCCACTGCACTAAGCTACAATTTTCGCAAATGGTTCGCTCGTCCTTCTCTTCCCTTTGTTATCGGAATATTTGCATTGGGAGGTGTTGCATGCACCCTCGGCGGCATTGTGCTGGGCTCAACGGGCCTAATTGAGCACTCCACGCAGTATCTCAGTGCAGCTCTGCTTATGATTGGCATTGGCGTCTCCCTGCTGGTCATCTCTGGCGCCATTTGGCGTCTCACTTTGCCGGATGATATCGAAGATTGTCCTTGCTTTAGGCGCATGGAAACGTGTCGCAACTGCAATAGTCCACACTGCACAAATCGCTTAATGCCGGGCAACTACCACTATCCGGAGTTCCAGCATCGACCGCCTCCGCCTTCATATTTAACATCACTGAATGAATTCGCCTTTGTCTATCATCCCAGTGCACATACGCAGGCAGCCTATGCTGCAGTACGTATTAATACTCCGCCGCCGCTGTACCGCTCCACGTACTCCTTAAAGTAAGTGCCGACGATTAAAACCCAGTATTCTCAAAAGAACGCTTACCGTAATAGAAACAAGTAAGAAGGCTCTAGTCGAGAAATCCCGACTAAACGATACCCTGATCCCTATACATTACGCGTACAGTCAGTGTTTGCAAGTATGTGTGTTTGTATGTACGCACATACTGCATACTGCATACACAACTTCAATGTCCCATATCTCCGGTGTTTCTTAACCGATTTTAATAAAAATTTCACAGATTGTCATTATTTTGTTTATTATTTCAAATGCCATCTCAAAGATTTCTAAATTCAAGATTTTGTTGTTATCGATCCCATGTGTATATCGGAAACGGGATGAGTTATCGAAAATCGGAAACACACTTGTACTGCCTAGGGATTAGGCGAGCTTAAGTTCCAAATCTGGAGTTTCTAGCTTTTATAGTCTCTGAGATCAACCCGTTCATACATACTGACGGACAGATGGACATGGCTATATCGACTTGGCTGTTGATGCTGATCAAGAATATATATACTTTATGGGGTCGGATATGCTTCCTTCTGCCTGTTACATACTTTTGCACAAAACCATTACACCCTTTTTCCCATTTTTAATGGGATCAGGGTATAAAAATGAATAATTGTGAATGTTAAGTTAACTACGTTAATATATGCGTTAAGGTACTGCTTTAAAAGTAAATAGTTCCTTTCAGTCTAACGTCCTACATATGTTCAAAATAAGACAAATCAGGTAAAATAAACAAGATTTGATAACTTTTTATTCGATAAAATTCCATGCTCCGTTGAATAAAGAAAAACAATACGAAAATATATATAACAGCCAGAATGAAGCATCAGCGACCCCACAAAATATATATCGACGCATTTCCACGAAAGTATCGTGTATCACATTTTTAAAAACAGATATTTTAATACAACTTAATTATACTACTCAAAACGCATCAGCTGGTAAATTTATTTTTGAGCTGAAATTCTTATACTTACGCCAGAAACTTGAAGTGAAACAAGCTAAGGCACAGAAAATTGGAGCAGGCACTTTCTTTTAAATCTTTATTTTTCGGCATACGATACGCGGAGATCGATTTGGCTACGTCCGTCTGTCCGTCTATCTGTCTGTATGATAGAATTAAACCGTTAGACTTTAAAATGGCCTTAAAACTTTATGATAGCACACGCAGCTCAAATTTTTTTCAAATTACGTGTAGTTTATGATTTAAGCTCTAAATCAACGTTAATCAATACTTCTTGAGGCATTTTCTGTCGTCTGTCCTTGTGCACACACACATTCATTCAAACAATGACTGTAGCCTTTGTCTCAGGATCAGTTTACAATTTAACTAATCTATTCGTCTGTTTCCGCTTTTTACAGCTCTTCAGCCCCGCACCTATTGTCAGGAGGAGTTCCACTGGTGCCCACAAGTGAACAGCCTGCCGGTGATCAGATTGCAGTGCTGTGCACAAGAGAGGCCTTGAGTCAGACATCGTTTAAGGAGATGCAGACCAATGAGATCCACGAGACTCCAGTGGCAATTCCACTTAGCCGCGAAACAGAAAGTCAAACACTATTCAGGGAGGTTGAACTCGACTAGGATTAAACAAAAACGAATTTCTCTGGAAACAAAAAATAAGCAATACAATTTAATCATGTGTGTGCTTTCTGCCTAAGATCTAGGCCCTACTTTTGACTGATTTTATTATAGAAACCCCCTTAACGGTCACTATTGAAAATAAAAGTGCTTATTTTTCAACAGTTAATATTTATACATATATATTTTTTATAATTTTTAAATTTTTTATTGTCTTAGATTTAAAAGTGGAAATGTTTACAGTGTTGGTCAAATGCTAAAACGCTGCGGCTTTTATTGTATGTTGATCATATTTCAAACGCCAAATTTAATAACAAATGTACATATGTATATAGAGGTCCTTAAATCGAATCCGATATACAGAAACCGATAACAATAAATTCTTGAATTTTGAGAACCTGGATATGTCTTTTGAAACTATAGACAAATCAACTAAAATCTGGGATATTTATTGAAATCGGTTGAGAAACGCCGGAGATGTGCATTCGACGCGTACACACAAAAACACACACACACACATGCAAGCACTGACCGTACAAAATAGGGTTCAGGCTATCTCCCAGTAAGGATTTATCGACTAGAGCCTTCTAACTTGTTATGTGTACACTTAGGGTCGGGCAAAATGTCGAATGCGTGCCGTATCCCTTAACGCCAACCAGCTGTTTTTATACCCTGAACCCATTAAAAATGGGTAAAAAGGGTATAATGGTTTTGTGGAAAAGTATGTAACAGGCAGAAGGAAGCATATCCGACCTCATTAAGTATAAATATTCTTGATCAGCATCAACAGCTGAGTCATTATAGCAATGTCCGTCTTTCCGTCTGTCCGTCTGTGTATGAACGCGTCGATCTCAGAGACTATAAGAGCTAGAGATTCCAGATTTGGAACATAAGCTCGCCTTTCCGTGAATGCTGTCCTGGTCACTGAAGATTCTCCTTCCGTCAGCAATGAATCGAAATTGGTTCTGGGCAGCCGAAACCAAAACAAAGTAAATGTATGTATGTATATGCTGAGATATGAAGTTTTACGCTACCAATTAAGGGTCGGCAAGCATACCATAAACGATAACACAGCGCTTGCGACCTAGGCAAGAGGCAGATTACCGCTGTCGGTAAATCTTTACATTGGTATCGTTAAACCCAGATTTGATATTTAAGCATTACGTTTTGCGTGTTAGCTTACACACAGCATGGGGGCAGCAGTACCAGCAAAAGGATAGGAAGGTGCAATGTGACAACCCAATAAATTTTCATAACATTTATGCAGGCTCAAACTGGATAACAGCAAATGTGTGATTTCGATTTTAGACAAAAAAACAGAAAGACAAAAAAAAAGAGAGGGAGAGAAATGCGCATAGTTAGAATGCAACTCCAGAGGACAATGTGTATGTATCATGTGGTAAGCAAAAAGGATCTTACTGTACAAATGTTATGTGACCCAAAGCAGCTTGAATCAGCTACCTGAAAAGTGAGCTCAGGTAGCAACTTGCAAGGATGCCATTTTATCTCTCTAACCTAAGTTAGACATACATGTATTTCGACTGCAGTTTCAGGGATGAAAAAAAATATGTGAGACCCGTATGGAAGATGTTTTTTATGCACTTCGATACTCTGAATACGCATTCGAAGTTTTACAAGATTTGGTTCAATTTGGAATTTAGCGTTTCAAATTGCATGAATAACACTCAATAGCGCAAAATATAATTTTTTTATTACCATTTGAACCACATCTTTTTATTTTTGCTTTTTTTTTTATTAATTCGTAATCGAATCACATAAAGAAACATACGTATTAAATAACATTTTAAAAAAAATTCACAAGTTTCATTTTTGTGTTCTCTTTTAGGACGCTCTTGGATGTAGCTGTACCGCTGTGCGTTGAGCGCAGAGTTGGGAGCCACTACACTAATCTACAATTTTCGCAAATGGTTCGCTCGTCCTTCTCTTCCCTTTGTTATCGGAATCTTTGCATTGGGAGGTGTTGCATGCACCCTCGGCCGCATTGTGCTGGGCTCAACGGGCCTAATTGAAAACTCCACGCATTATCTCAGTGCAGCTCTGCTTATGATTGGCATTTGGTCATCTCTGGCGCTATTTGGCGTCTCACTTTGCCGGATGATGTCGAAGATTGTCCTTGCTTTAGGCGCATGGAAACGTGTCGCAACTGCACAAATCGCTTAATGCCGGACAACTATCTCTATCCGCTCGCCTAATCCCTAGGCAGTACAAGTTTGTTTTCGATTTTCGATAACTCATCCCGTTTTTGATATACACATGTGATCGATAACAACAAAATCTTGAAATTTTAAAACTTTAGGATGGCATTTGAAATAATGAACAAAATAATGACAATCTGTGAAATTTTAATTTTATAGAATCGGTTAAGAAACACCGGAGATATGGGACATTGAACATGTGTATGCAGTATGTGCGTAACTACAAACACACATACTTGCAAACACTGACTGTACGCGTAAAGTGTAGGGATCAGGGTATCGTGTAGTCGGGATTTCTCGACTAGAGCCTTCTTATTTGTTTTTTTCTGTGTTTGAATAGAATCTGGTCGCCGTTTAGCGTACGAAGCCAGAACTTACAAATTTTAAGAAGTTCCTTTACCGATTTCAGGGATAAGCGAAGGCACAAGCTTATGCTTGAATTTGAACTTGATGAAAGCATAAATTGGGCTTGCTTAGAAGCTTGATTCACACTTGAATCCAGCTCCTAACAACTTATACGTTTTTAAAGTACCCTCTCTGACCCCATAAAGTATATATATATTCCTGATCAGCATCCGATACAGCCATGCCCATCGAGAATCAGCTGAGACGCACAAACTGCGAAAACAAAAACACCCTTTGTCCCAAAATTCAATTAAAGTCAATTTAATCACTAATAAATATAGGTGATAATAAATTTAAGGTGCTTGAATACGAAACACGTAAATTTATTTCCAAATGTTTTTTCGAAAGCGTTTAACTTTTCCGTTGAAATTGCTGTCTCTAGTTTCCTCTTTTATATAATCTTTAGACAAAATAAAACTTAATTAAATAAAAGAAAATAAAATTGAGGTTTTTATGGGCCTCTACAAGCTATGCAGAAGACATTGCTGTCTTATTTTTTTGTTAAGTACAAAACCTTATAAAATTTCACAATACTTCGGACGTATCGGTTGTACAAAAATTAAAATCATTTTTTGTTTAAGGCGCTTCCAGTTTTCGAAGCGTCACAAAACCGACAAGAATTAATTTCTTAAATTTTCAGAAATTGGAACTTGCTTAACAAAAAACACGTAAGAAGGCTCAAGTCGAGAAATCCCGACTAGACGATACCCTGAACCCTATACTTAACGTGTACAGCCAGTGCTTGCAAGTATGTGTGTGTGTGTTTACTGCAAACTGCATACTCAACTTCAATGTTCCATATCTCCTGTGATTGTCAACAAAATGTAATAAAAATTTCACAGATTTTCATTATTTTGTTTGATAATTTAAATGCCATCTCAAAGTTTTCCAAATTCAAGATTTTGTTGTTATCGAGCCCATGTGTATATCAGAAACGGGAAGAGTTATCGAAAACAAACTTGTACTACCTAGGGATAAGGCGAGCTTCAGTTCCAAATCTGGAGTCTCTAGCTGTTATAGTCTCTGAGATCGACGCGTTCATACATACAGACAGACAGACGGACATGGCTATATCGACTCGGCTGTTGATGCTGATCAAGAATATATATACTTTATGGGGTCGGAGATGCTTCCTTCTGCCTGTTACATATTTTTGCACAAAACCATTATACCCTTTTTTCCCATTTTAAATGGGATCAGGGTATAAAAAAACAGCGGAGATATCGAATATTTAAGTGTAGTCAAGCATGTATTGCAGGCATTTTCTGTTGCTTACAACTTAAAACAACCGATTTAAGTGTATTAATGATTTTTAGTGCTCGAAAGAGAATTATGCATTGTATTGTACATGTTAAGTTATTATATTTAGTTATTCGCTATTTATTTAAACGAAGGAACGAATGTTTAGACAGTAAGTGTAATTGTTATTTAAAAGAATAAACAAATAGCAGCATAAATATGTGCAGTTTTTTGTTTTCTTTTTGCTTCAGTTTTGACGCCGTGCTTCACGCATGCTTTTCTCGATTTCAAATTGACGCAAATCGGTACGCTGCAAAAAGTCGTTGCGCTCCAAGAAGCTTAAAAAAAAATAGGTATTTATATTGCATGGTTTATATCAACAGTCAAATTTTATTTTACCCATTTTTGCCTTTATTGTGTGTGCGCAGATCCGCGTCGATGCCCTGTTCGGTTTTGAAAGATTTCCAATCCATCTGCGATTTTTCCAACACTGACATTTTCTTTTTCTTGCCTAGCTGATTAAGTAAAGATCCTATTCCTCCGCCGCCATTAGGCGTTCTCTTTGAAGCGCCAATAACTTGTGGCGCTGAAATTGGTTTCTGCTCTAAGTTCTCCTTGACACTGGACTTTGGTGTGGAATCTAGACATGTTACAGTTTTCGTAACGATCACCTCTTCGCCGGCAAAGTCAAGAATCTCAGTCAATTTCTGTTTGGCGACGGGTAATATGGAATCAATGCTCTTCACCTTCTTGGCTGGAATCGCTGTCTCTTTTAACTTTGAAGCGGGTTTGCTGCTGGCACTTACATCACCGAGAAAGTCTGCCCAAAGAGCATCCGATCGCGATTTGTCAGCTTCTTCGTCGGATTCCAATTCGTCCCTTTCAGCTGTTTCGCGTTCATTTTTTTTCTGGTCTGTTTGACGTGTGCTGCGTGTGAAGGTTTCGCTTGATGATTTAACTTTGTCTGTCTTTTTTCCCTTAACGGCTTTGATTTGTTTTTTGTTTGCCACAGCATCTTCCTCTTCAGATTCGCTTTCACTCAATTGTTCTTCATCGTCTTCGCCGGACTCTTCTTTGTTTTCATTTGAAAGGCAAAAGTCTTCGTCACTATCATCGCTATCTGAGGCATAGCCTTGCTTTTTGTTCATTGTTAAATCTAAAAACTGTTTTAAGTATGCACTTTCCGGCCGCAAAAGATTGTCAGCGAGACACACAAAAACACAATTCAGCATGCACAAAGCAAAATCAGCATTACATCTAGAGGTGTGCAAGTAAACGATGTATAAATATCGATGCTTAGGTCAACTTCTAAGCTTATTATGCGAACAAAGAAAATCGATATCGGTAGCACCCAACAGCTGTTACAGGCTGCTTATCAAGTTTATTCATAAACCAAAGCGTTCTGTTTGCTTTGCTTTGTAGAACATAACATTGTAAATAATTAATCGACTGTATATAAATTTTTCATTGCAACACTAAGCATCTAACTTACGCGCGTTGCATTTTAAAGTTAAACACAATGCTTAAGCTAAGACTTGCCTCTGCAAGTGTTAATTGATTCAAGTAAAGTTAAATTCAAACTCAAACAAAGAAAGCAAAACAAATATACACAATATTGAGATTCCGTGTCCTTCAACTATTTGCGTATGTATATGAGTAGCAGATGAAAAGGCTAAGAGGTCAATAAAACCAACATTGAACATTTCACAGCTAAACAACAACAATCACAAATGAGTAACAAAAAGGAGAAAGCATCAAATAAAGCAATAACTATCAAAGTATTGGATACTTATCAATAACAACTTGAAAATTGAATACAAATTCACCATTATATAGAAACATAACGAGAGCACCTCTTAACTTGCCTGCTCCTCCTCGGTGTCATGTTCTCCGAACCCTACGATACAGATGAGCTGGACACCATCGTCGATGTGGTGGGATTACGCTCCCAAGCGCGCCTTAACACATTTCGTGAGATGTGGTATCACGTGTTCCTATGGGCTCTCTTCTCATCGATATTTATACACACCTGTGCTGCTTTAGTGGCGTTTGTGACGCTGCGTAAGCACAAATTTGGCCGCTTTTTTTCCATACTGATACTGGTGGTGGGATTCCTGTCGCCTGCAACTAGCGGGATCATCAGCAGTGCCGTCATTGCCTTTGTTCATCGCGCTTCCAGTTTACCCATGTCACCAATTTATGCACTCTTCTGGGGTGTCGGTCAGACTATCTTCTCCGCTTGCCTCGGCTTCTTTCGCATTCTGGCCACGCTGTAGAACTGAGATCGTCATTTTTATACCCTGATCCCATTAAAAATGGGAAAAAGGGTATAATGGTTTTGTGCAAAAGTATGTAACAGGCCCATAAAGTATATATATTCTTGATCAGCATCAACACTGTACGCGTAAAGTATAGGGATCAGGGTATCGTCTAGTCGGGATTTCACGACTAGAGCCTTCTTACTTGTTGGTTTTGTGTTTGTATGTATTAAAAGTGTAAATTAATTTTCATATTGATAGCTCTAAAATAAAAACCATCTTTAATATTAAAGAACTATATTTACGCATTGGCTGTATTCCAACTTTCATTTGAAAACTCATTGCTATCGGAATTAAGAGTCCCTAATAAAAGAAACCAAATAATTTATGAATTTTGTTTCAAATTTTTTAGTTCGATCTTCCCAAGTACAAAATCTTGACTTAATCGAAATAACCTGCAATAAAAGATGCAAACCAAGTGAGAACGCCCTAGTCGAGAAATCCCGACTAGAAGCTAGATAGATGTTTTGTGGATTATACTAAGCCTTAAGCTATGACTAAGTTTACACTAAACTGTAATCCTAACGATGGAGATAGCTCCTGAAGCATCCATGCCCACTAAGCAGCTGCGTTAGCTAGAAATTTACCTCGCCATGCTTTCGCCCCAGCCACACTGTTAGCTTCGGTATAAGCCGGTACGTCCATCGACCCTTCACACCATCGATCGATGCTTCTTCTGAATTTCGTCCTGAAAAACGATTCATTATCGATCTCCGATGCCTCAAGCACAATTTTATTATTATTATATTATTTTGGAGATGATTAGGGCTGCGTCATCTGACACAGTGCTGAAATAGCTGCAGACGCGCATAGCACTTGGGCCTGAACGCCTAGCCCATAGCTTCGGGTTTGCATGGCGCTGTACCAAATCGGTTCTGCCTTCACGATAATAGACATTAGAATGCTGTTCAAGAGCAGTCAGCGTTTGCGCCTTGGGCCCTTCGAGTTATGCATCATTCGCGCGACACCTCTTCCTGTTCTAGCTGGCATTCTGGATATTTTCTCAAGGTGCTCGCGAAAGCGGAATCTCCTATCCAGCTATATGCCAAGTTGCAAGTGTGTGAGTGTGTGTTCCATATATCCGGTGTTTCTCAGGCGATTTCGATAACAATTTTACAGATTGTTAATATTTCGTCTAATGTTTCAACGCCGTTTCCAAGTTTCAAAAATTTAAGACTTAATTATTATCGATCACATATGTATTTTGGAAACAGGAGGAGTTATTGAAAATTTAATACAAACTTGTAATGCCTAGGAATTAGGCAATTTAATGTTCCAAATCTGGAGTCTCTAGTTCTTCGTCGCGTTCATACAGACTATATCGATTCGGCTGTTGATGCTTGTTAAGAAAGCATACATATACTGTATGGGAGATGCATCCTTCTGCCGGTTACATACTTTTGCACAAAACCATTAATAACACTTAATAATTTATTGAGACACGCGTAAAATATTGTGATGTTTAAAATTGTCGGGTCGACTATAAATAAAACGGCCTAATATATTACAGCTTAAATTAATGTATTTGGTTCCCGGGCATTATAAAGCGTATATAATTTTGTGCTTAAAACGTTGCCAATGCGCCGGTCAGACAGCAAGGGCTGTGGTCCATTTTTGCGTTTAGTCCGAAGATCCGCCAGGTTTTGAACTGCTTGCGGATCGCTGGCAAAGTGTTCTAGCATGCGCTTAGGACATGGATACCGGGCTATGATTGACTCGGCCACCTCGAGAGTAACATGCGGCAGTCGATTTAGATGCTGTTGCCAGAGGCGTCCAAAACCATTTCCCTCATCTACTCTCACACATTGCTTGTTGTCATTGGCCAAATACTTCTTAAAGCTTCCGAGAATTTTGTTACGCTGCTGCTTGTAAGGTGTTTCTGCAATGGCTTTGGTGTACCGCTGCAATAGCGCCAGCAACTCATGGTCCAGCGGTTGAGACGGTTGCTCCACTTGCAGCTGCTGCAGCAGTTGGAGCGCAATCAGCGAGTTTGCTGAGTCGTGACGCAGTCGTGGCACAACAACTGAAAACTGGCAATTCAACATGGGAAATTCGTTGTGCAATTTGGGGCCAATGTCAGTCAGAGTTTGCGTTTTGAGGGCGTGTTCCAAACTCCTTTCGCTATACAGCAATAAGACTTGTTGCTCCATCTGCCAGGAATCTTCCAGTACGGCTCCTGCTAATAGCGTCTGCTGACCTACATTGCGCTCCCAAATAATACAATTTCTGGCGGGTAAACGGCGTATTTCATACTTTAAGTCTGTGTTACTTAATTGTGTTATTAAGCCCTGACCCAGGGGAGATCGAAGTAGATCGGTATCAAGCACCAGACGCACATATTTCATGCACTCGCCGGGCTTAAGGCGTTTTTGTTGATCCTTGACTGCCTGCTTAAGCAATTTTTCAGCTTTTTTTAACATTTTTACATTTTTTTTAAACAAAAATTACCGCCATTTAATGTTGAAACAAAAATGATAGTGTTGCAAAGCGTTAAAGCTTTTGTCCGCAGAAGGACTTCGAAATAAACATATACATGAACATGTACCAAAACATATTTTATTATTAAAAAATATCCATTTAAAAATCCGATTTTTCTAAAGAGAAAGTTCTTAGTATAAGATGCATACACCAGAGAGGTGAGTTGAAAAAATATCGATGTTTTTCGACGTTTTAAGAAATTCGCTAAACTTTGAAAGCCGCTGGCAACATAAACAATTTACAAGTTTCAGTTCAACTTTTAGAAAATGATTTTAATTACGATGATTCCGTCTGCTTGAAAAGTAGAGGGCGAAAAAACATCGATGAGCAATCGATGAATCAATGTTTTGCATATTTGGTGGCGACTATCAACGTTTTCTTTGTTACTTCTGAAAAAGACAAATTATTGAAGAAAACCCAAAAGGTTTATTAAAAAAAATTTTAATTTTAGATCAATTGAAGCGTCTAGTGCCGCTCGTAGTCGACAAATTTATGTTTGTATAAAAAAGTCAATCAATTTTTTATTTTAAGCTTGTAAATAAAACATTTTTATTTTTGTAAGTTTGTGAAACCCCATGGAAAAAAAAACTTTTAAGTTATTTTATTATTTTAGTAAGTAATTATAATCAATAAATAATAGGGCTATGAATTTGATTGACCTTAAACATTAGAATCTACCAGTTTGTTTTATTTTATGTCCGCTTGCATTTGAAACATTTTACAGTGATACATTTTTTTAGAAACATCGATGTTCGCCTCTAAAACATCGATCTTAGCAAAAAACCGCTGTTTTTCCACCTCTTTTGACCAAAAAGTATTCAAATATTATATTATTATTATTATTATATACTCATTGCTTTTGACCAGTTATATCACCTGAATAATATTATCGATGTTCGCAAAAGCATCGATGTTGAGAAAAATATGAAAGCATCGATATTATTGCCTGTCCCAGAGAATTTATGTTTCTTAACTGCACGTGTTTACCTTTTGTATTAAAAAACGTACAATCTATATATACTGTTAAGAATGTATTTGATGTACACAATTAACGAAAACGGCAAACGCGTTTACACACTAAAGGTTAGTAATGATTGATTTTTAATTACTAAATGAAGACTTTATTCTTCTGGTTGTTGTTTTAGAAGCGTACTGAGGATGGCCACCCAACTTTGTCTGCGCATCCAGCGCGTTTCTCGCCTGAGGACAAGTACTCCCGTCAGCGTATTACTATAAAGAAACGCTTTGGTCTGCTGCTTACACAGAAGCCGGAACCCATATACTAAAACCGCTTGAAGTCGCAACAAGTTTATATTTACAAATTATTAAATAATCAAACGTTAATTAAAAAGAAAACATTAAATACGACGCTTAAGACCCGCAGTATAGTCAAATAATTGGGAATTGCGGAACTCTCCTCTCATATCCAGGACGTAATAGAGCGTCTTATCCTTTACTTTAATTGGCAGCTGGGACCGAGCCATTTCGCGCGACTCCTGCGCTGAGATGCATTTCAGTGGTACGGTCATGATTCGATTTCGATTGAATGGACCATACGTCACAAAAGAAACGCTTTGACCGCCCTTGCGCAGAATAAGGAAACGCACAGAGCGTAGCGTGAACATCCAAACGGCAAACAAAATGCCATAGCCTGCGGGATTAAAGTAACATTTATTAATGTGCAGCTATGTAGTATTCGTATACCTTTCGACTTACCAACCATAAAACTGCATATTGTGATTCCATTTTTGTACTTGTTTTCGCCTAGATTAATGCGTTGAAACCATTTGAGCTCTTCGTCCGGTTTTTTAACAACGGGCGCATCTTTAAGTGTGGTGAAGGCAAAGTGTGACAAATATGTCCAGAAGACAAACTGGAACACGCCAAAGAAGTTTAGCATTTTATAAAATTTTGGATTCTCATATTTGAACAACACAATATCTTTCGGTACATTTGTGCTTAAATCGAAGGCAGCACTAGTCGAGTGTGTTCTGATTGTGGCAGCCGCCGGCGCTATTCTTGCTTTCACTGCATAACAAGGGCTTTGAAAAGTCTGTCGCTTAAAAAAATTAGCGCCATGTCTAAGCGCAAAATGCACATAATAACTCATTTTAAGTGAACACTTTGTTTATTGCATCTATTATACAACCATAAATAAGCTAGACGACGCACAGATGTTTTTGTTTTGTTTCACTTTCCACGTTTGTTCGCGTGTGAACTCGTTTTACTCATTACACATAGGGGTGGTATAATGCAAAGAGCCAGTGCTTTGGCCCTGTGAACTAAAGTTCATATAACAATATGAGCTACTTTCAATTAAATTGACTGCAAAACTATTTTGTATGTAGTAATGGTTGTAGTTGCTTCAAAAATGAGTTATATTTGCACGTCAATCAATATATCATTAATTAGCCTAGTTAAAAATGTTTTATTGACATTTTAATATTTTACCATGATCATAAAACAAAATTAACTTAAAAAAAAAAACAAGTATGGCTTGTGTTGCATTCAGCTAATTTTATTGCTTGACTGTGAACTGGTTTTGCTCTTTTGGAACTAGCGGCTACGCAATTGGCTCATAGCACGCCACAATTGTTGTTGTCTACTCAGATTTTAGTCTGTGTTTGATATTGCAGTTGTTCAGAGCGGCTGTTCTTAGTGTGGCGTAAAAAATTTCCTAAAACTATTTAATTGTTGCATATCGAGTTGGTTTAAAATATACCATGGATTAAACTTTCCGTAAAATAAAATAAATAAAAAATAAATATAGTGTTAAAATATTACATGTAAGTTCACGTTAATAATTAAAAATAAGTGTTAAGTTTTTAATGCAAAATAGTATTTGTATTTTTTTTATATTATCGTATATGTTTGTTTTTCGGTTGAAATAAGTTTCAGATTTGGAGTATACAAATATATATATATATATATATCATATATGATATATATATACAAATATATATATATATAATCTTTTTGGCGTTTTTAGGGTTGTCAGGTGGTTACAACGCAGCCGGTTTAACAAGGTTATAATATGACTTTATTTGCACATGAGAGCATGGAATATAATTTATGGAAGGGACGACTTCATTCTTATTTTTAAAGTTACAGTAAGAGTTACCTGAGCTTAAAATAAAAAAATAAAATTGTATGATGTTGGCAACCCCATTGTATACCTTATGCTAAATAAGTATTCTTGTTTATATGCGAAATAAGTAGTTATGTTTGTAAAAAAAATGATTACCTTTAATCCAATATACTGCTGTGCAAGAACCTGGCAGCTCTTAAAGTAAAATGTACAATTGATAAAATAAATATGTTGCTCGTTGGTCCTGATGTTTGTATGCACTATGATCAGTAAATACATCGAACATACATGTCTTAGACCCACAGATCCAAAAAATATTACGGGCGTTTGGTGTTTTTCAAACTAACCTCACTTCATGTCAAAATCGATACGTAACCTAAAAGAATGTGAATGCACTGCAAACACACACACACATCGCAAACGCTGACGAATGTGTGTATATGTGTGTGAGAGAGAGACAGAAAGAGAGAGTGACTGAAATAGCTATAATAGACATAACTTCCAAAACGGGTCCAAACATCGATATTGTAATTTACATATTTGTTTTTTACGATTATTAAACTAGCACTGTTTTTTTTTTTAAATAATGTTTGCCTATAAATACATATGTACGCAAGTTTGTAAGTAAATCGCATACAAACATAAAACTTGGGTTTGCTTGTGGTGTGGGGGCAGAGGGCTTGCAGTTTTTAGACAGAATACAAATACTATTAGGAACCCAAAATTCGAATTTCGGTACTCATATCTACATCATAGGTATATTTCAAAAGACAAGATTAGTCTATAGCAATACATAATACAACTTTGGACAGCAAATATGGCGGCCGACGCCTCAATTTTTTGCTGTTTTGCGTCTGTTTTAGTTGTTGCTTTTCACTGTGCTGCTGTATCTTTCGGTTCGGCTCGTTGTTGTACGACGACACGACCAAAATGACTTTGTTCGTTCGATTTATTCGTTGCTTAACGCTATGACAAATTTTTTTGTATAATACTTTTTGTTTTTTTTTTACGGACACATCGATATACATATATCCACCATGTATTAATGTATACCCCGGCTTTTTGAAAGGGACAATATATATAATACATATGTTTGTATATATTAATACACATTTACGTGTATACATATACATACATAATTCCCTATTTCCTTCTCTTTTTGTTGTAAGCTCTACGCTCTTGCTTTACCTCTCTCTTTTTCTCGCTCGCCCAAAGCTCTCAAACTGATGTTAAACCGGTAACCTAAAAAATGTCCTAGGTGAAAGTTGAAATATAAAACTTGCACTTTCCAAGTTCTAAAACTGCAGATCTTAGACCATAGCACAAATTGGAACAAAACGCAAGCCTTTTCAAGCGACCCCCTTTCCCCCACCTATCCCTTGATATTTCACTCATATTTAATGTATTTTATTTGTTTTGTTGTGCATTTTATATGCAGTTTAAAGTGCGTTTGTTTCTACAATATATTTTCCACAATTTGTCGATATTTCTATCGAAAATAGTAGGGTTATTTAGCGTCCTCCTCCTCGCCTTGTTTTACAGATGCCATAAACCATAGAGCTATCTCGCTCACGCAACCAGTTAACGTACATACGATATTTAACTCGCTGTACTGCTCGTTTTAAAATTTGTAAATTGCCAATTAATTCTTTTACCTCTGCTCTGTTTTTTTCTAATGAAAACTGCAGCATATTTAATATTCCCTGAAGCTGCAGCAAAAAATAGCTTCTTTATGCCCTGCCTTAATAAATCTTCCCCTCTCTTCTCTACATGGCGACAAAGTTGCCAGATTATCTACAGATCAAACATTACATAAAAATCAGCCTTGCTTTAAATATATTCAATATCGCGTCAATTTATTTGCCAGAAATAATATCGTCAAAGAACACGAAGTGTTAGGTAAGGGTCGCACCCAATGTGGCTTTGTTAACATTTCCAAGTTGTAAAGTTATGAAATTTTTTGAACAGCCAAAACCTACACGCCCTTTAAGGCGTAGTACCGCTTCCCCTTCTATTATATTTCTTTCTTTATGTTTTTTTTTGGAACGCTCTCTCCACACCACGCTCTCTACTCTCTCGTGCGCTCTTTGAGGTTTCTTCGCTTCATCGTCAGCTGGTTTTTGCGTTCGCGTTAACTTCGGCCATTTTTTAGTGTTGCCTAAAACTTGCAAAAGAATAAAAATAATTAGAAATAATTTAATTTAGTTTTGTGTAAAGTGTTAATTGTCGCTTTAATTTCAGAATTTCAATTATCAAAAAATTATTGTTATACCAGTTCTAATTAGAACTTTACTATGTTAAGATTTAGCTTTAGCTTTAAAAATAGCGCCAAACTAAAAGCCACATACAAAGTATTTTCTGTGCTTCTTTGTATTTGTATATATATTTTTTAGTTCCTATGCACGTTCAAATACAAACACACATACATACTTATTTCTCTTGCCAGTTTACTTTGTGTTTGGCTCTGGTTGTTGTTGCGCTCAGTGGCAACATTCGACTGAACGACCGACGGACAGACCGTTTGCGGTTAAGTAGATACACAGCACAACGGTTATAAAAGACGAAAATCGGTTGTTGTCATTAGTATTATTTTAAAAAACTAACACTTTGAAAAGCGTAAACTGGATGCAATTTTTTTTAAAACCTTATATACTATGATTTAATAATATTTCATATTGAAACTTATTTTTTTGGTGGTACAGAAGAAGCTTTTGTAAAGCTTTGTTCGCAACAATTTGAGCTCAGTTTTTATTTTTGGAAAGGAGTGTTAATTTTTGATTTTTTGGAAAAGATTTCTTTTGAAGCATTAAAACCAGACAGTGATGGCAGAATTGTCGTCTTCAGTTTAACCATACCGTCGAAATTAAGAACAATTTACTTCTCTTTTTTTAGTTCAATGCGTTTCACCTACAGGCAACGAAAATAACTTGCAAATATGATGGAAGTTACACAAAAAGTGGAGTTAAAGGAGCTTTCAACAGAAGAGGAGCAATTATTGCAAAGTATCGTATCGGGACTTAATCATGGTAAAATCACGAAATAATAAACATAAAAACTTCGTTTAAACAATTAAATTTCTTACAGATAAAGAGTCATCGATTAAAAGGAGCAATGAAACTGTTGATAAAGAAGTATGTAACGGATTGAATGTGGAAGACCCGGAAAATGATGTAGAGGCGTCAACGCATCTTAATAGTATCGATAAATACTCCGGTATAGTTCCCTCTAAGGAGCGCGATGCTGGAACTGACTTGGATGCTTTGCTGGATAAAATAACTTCAATTGTGGACTGCAATCCGAAGGAATCTGCCGATGGGGAAACGGAACAGTCTTGTCCTGCAGATAAAACTGTTGTTGAAGATTTCGATCACGAGGACGATATCGACGCTGCTTACGATTGTACTGAGCCTAAAATGATCGACGGCAAAGAAGTGAATAAAGTGGAGAAACACAATAACTGTGTGGAGGAGGTTAAAGACGCCAAAGTGGTTGCGACCGGAAAGGAAATACAGGAAGGCTCTGAAATTACACTAAATAACGAAATATTTATCAAAACTGACTTTTGCGCAGCCACAAATGACAACGCTGCGGCGGATACTGACGGTCTAGATGAGAAGAAAGCGCAAAATGAAAATTGTATAAAAGCTGCAGAAATCTCGAACAGTGTAGATCCGGCTGCAACAAAAACAAACTTGAATAACTCAAACGATGAAGTATTTATGGATGCATTAGAAAACATTTCAAGTTCGGATGAGTTTGAAGCTTTTGATGAAAACAATAAAAAAATACAAAAAGAGTCAGTGGAACAGGTGTGCAAATATGGTGCAGAAGACATAACCTCTGAAAATAGCCATTGTAAATTCGTTTCTTCTATGGATAAGACCAGAGGAGTGGTATCGATTATCGATCTAGACACATCTGAAGAGTGTTCGGCAGAGAAGCAGATATCTAAAGGGGCAAAGGTAACTGCAACCCATAAAAAAATGGATGAAGATAAAAACGAAGAGAGCGAAGAAGAAATTTCTGTACAAAACAATAATGAAAAATTAATAAATAAATTATTGGTTGAAGCGACCGAATCCAGTGAATCTTGCCCAGAGGAGACAAAACAAGAAAAGAAATGTAACGAAAAAGAAAGTAAAGTTCTTTCGGAAGCAAACAGCAAAATTTTTAAAGCAGCCATTACAGAGTCGAATCAAACATTAGAAAAAGAATTGATGCCGGCAGGTAAGCTGTCTAACCCAGAGGATCAGGCATCAGACAAAAAAGATGGCGATTCGGATGATGAAGACATATTTTTCGAGCCCATTAAAAAGCCTGCGGAAACTATAACTGCAGATAAAGGCGAAGAATGCAAAGGGATTAAGCCATCGTCAGAGACTGACAAAAAAGAAGACGACGTTGTATTATTATCCGAGGATGAAGAAGATGACCTGCCAACCGCTGTACAACCCGAAGAAGCACCCAGTATAAACTTGGATAATGCTGCTAGAAAAGCTAAGACAAATGGCTTCATTGGTGCTGATTTGTCAGCTGATAATTCCGATAATGCTTGTGATCACTTTGAGAAGGTTAAAATGCAGGAGAAGGCAAAAGTCAGCACAATCGAGGATGTAAACAGCAACTCAAGTAATTTGCTGCAACCCTCTCAAAAAAGGAGAGGTGAGTCCGTAACTGTTGCTGATGTTGATGCGGATGCGGATGCAGAAGCGAGAGCTGTACTTGAACCTGAACCTGAAGCGGATCCCAATGTTGAGCTTGAAGATGACAATGTGGAAATGGTTGCCGAAGAGCTAGAAGATGAGCAGGATGCGACACCCTCAGCGGTTAAGCGCATTCGTCTAAGCACCGATCATAAACCTGAGACTAGCAACAATTCCAGTTGCACTACCAACGACACTTATACTACTACTGCAACAACTACCACAAACGATGAGGAAGCTCCACAAATAGTTGGCAAACGCAGCCATAGTCTGTTGTCAAACAATAGCCCATCACAAAAAGAGGGAACGCCCAGCAAAAAGCTTAAAGCTGATGAGTCAGACTCGAATAGTTCGAACGATGGCACTCTACAAATCGATCTTGATGCTCATGAGCAAACACAATCAGAATCAGAGACAACCGGGGCAAATGTAGAGTCCGTAGGTCCTGTCGCGGAGATGGATATGCCAGTCAAACTAAAACCAAAGCCGGAGCTTAAATGTGATGTTAAATCCGTACGTTTTGAATTTGTGAAAAGCTTTCGCAAGAGCTTCGATAAGATGACGCGTCATGATTTAGAAGAGTTGGTTCTTCAAAAAGTCGTCGAGAGCATGCTGGTAAAAAGCGAATTTTCTGAAATTCGACGCCAGGTGGACAATCATGAAGTAACGCTTTCCAACTATCGCCGCAAGATAGCCGAGGTATCCAAGCAATATCTCGATCTCGAGACCGTGCACAAGCGTGTGCTCAAGGATCTGGAGACAAAAAACGCACATTTTACAGCACCCGTGCGCATCACACGCGCCGTCGGCCTTCAAGTGGGCATGGCTCTAATGAAAAAGCCTAGCGAAGAGTCGCGTAATCATACTGCAGGCAGTATGCAAGCGCCGTCTCTAGCACTTGGATTAACTTCATCTCAGCCAGTCATCTCGACGCCCCCAAAGGCTAGTACATCGCCATTGCGCTCAACAATGCGTCCAGGACGTCCAGTAAGTAGACCGCAATCAAATACGGAGCAGCAGCAAAATCTACAACAACAACAGCCTCTAGCACGCTCCTCGCTACCCTTTGCGCAGGCGAGTGGCAGCAGCAACTCATCGCCGGTGCGTCGTGGTTGCATGCAGAAGGTGACACCACATCGTCCAGTTAACAATCATGCCAGCCAATCTGTCTCCAATCAATCCATGCAGCAGCAGCGCTTGCAAGCATCGCAAACTTCACAGACCCATCGTACACCCATGTTCGTAAGCAAACAGACAAGCATCGGTACATCGCCCACAGCAACAGCAGCCCTAGCTGCAGCGTCAACTATGCGGCATCGAGGCTCAACAGCCAAGCCAGGCACCTATAGTTCCATGACACACAAACCGCAGCACCAACAGCAGCAACATCAGCAGCAACAACAACAACAGCAGCCACTTCCGTAAGTAGTCCTGACTTTCACAAACTTAAATAAGCTTTTTAAGTAAGAAAATAATGGCTCAGCGTTTCTTCTAGTCGTTCTTTCTTGGCTACAGCATTTCTTTTTATACCCTGATTCCATTAAAAATGGGAAAAAGGGTGTAATGGTTTTGTGCAAAAGTATGTAACAGGCAGAAGGAAGCATCTCCGACCCCATAAAGTATATTTATTCTTGATCAGCATGTCCGTCTATATGTATGAGCCAACCGATCTCAGAGACTATAAGAGCTAGAGACTCCAGATTTGAAACTTAAGCTCGCCTAATCCCTGGGCAGTACAAGTTTGTTTTCGATTTTTGATAACTCATCCCGTTTTCGATATACTTATGTGATCGATAACAACAAAACCTTGAATTTTGAAAACTTTGAGATGGCATTTGAAATAATGTAAGTATAGGGATCAGGGTATCGTCTAGTCGGGATTTCTCGACTAGAGCCTTCTTACTTGTTTTCTATACTTATGGTAGTACAGGTGTCTTTTTTCAAGAAAGTTTAATATAAGTTAAATGTCTGTTTATCAGAATTTATTTCGATTTTGGTTTGAAGAAATTTCGTTTGTGCTCTAAAGACGTGACATAAGATTAAGATGTGTGGGGTTTTTACGCTGGAATCGTTTTGTCAGAGGTGTGCAGTGAAGATGATTTTGTCTAGGTAATTTTAACTAGTGATATTTAGGAGAAAGCATCCTACCCCTTATAAAGTATATATAATCATAAATTTTCTAAAAGATTTTTTAATTTTTTAGTGTGCGAATCGGACGTAGCCCTGGCAAGCAGCAGCAGTCTGCTGTCAGTGTAAACAGCAAGCAACGTCCGGTGCCCATTGGCGGTGGAACCGTCTCGGTGCCCATGTTAAATACCCAGGAGATCGGAGCTGGTGCCGCCGGGTATGGTCAGCCCAGTTTAACACCTGCGAGACCCAAAGAGAAAGCTGTCATTGACCTGACCGACGAAGATGATGCAGCAGCGGCCGCTGCTGCTGCTGTGGTTGCTGCAGCAGAAGCAAGTGCGCGCCTGCGGCCCCCAAACGTTACAGTGAAGCGCAACATGCAGTCGACGTCCGTGGGCGGAGCGCGCCCAGTGGCCGGCAGCGTGGTTCGGGTATCGCCCATGAACATGCCACGTGCTAACGCCGTAGCCCGACAGATTGTCAGCAACAATGGATCAGGTATTCAAACAAACCATAATTAAATACTTTACGGCAAGCATTAACGACTTCCTTTTTTTTTTGTAGGTCAACGAGGCTCACTTGGCTCTAATGTTGCAATGCACATACGCTCGGAAAATACGCCGCCGAGTGGATCGCGTCCACGTTTATCACATCCCGCACCGTTGCCACTAGCGCCAGCGCAAACCTTTCATCCAGATTGGAAGCTGCCGCCATCTCGGCCTATTATACGTATTAGCTTGCATGAAACTGGCATTGTCATCTCTTGGACACTGGAGGATACGGGCAGTCGATTTGCCGAATGCGTTACTTATCAAATCTATGCCTACCAGGAGACTATCAATGAGCCCAGCACCGATTCGTGGCGTCATGTGGGCGACGTAAAAGCAATGCTGCTGCCAATGGCTGTAACCCTGAATCAGTTCCAAGAAAATCAACGATATTTCTTTGCCGTACGCGGCGTCGATGCTCATGAGCGTTATGGTGTCTTCAGTTTGCCCAAAACATGGTGAACAGTCGAATACTTCTCGTGTAATCGTGTTAAATTAATCAAATCCTTTATATTATTAATTAATTTATTTATGTTCGCATTTCTGCCGACCCCTATTTAAAAAGAGGTATTTTTGGCATGAATTTAGACTGATCACTGAAACTTGTATAAATAAACATCTATCTTCCTTCCTTAAGATATGATTATAAACTATTTGATGGGCAAATCACAAACACAAAATCGGCAGCTGTTTATTCGAATATCCACTCTACTATGATATGTTTTCTTTTGCTCGTAGAAATTAAACGCAACAACACAGTTATGTAATTACAATGTAAGCGTAAAAGTAAAAGAATAGTATACAATGAATAAATATAAATCTGAAACATTCATAACACCATGAAATGTGTCTTGAAAAAATTGTCACGTAGGTAGGTTCCATAATACAGCTTTTTCTTTTATTACAGCGTGCTCTTAATACTCATACTTAATTATCAATTTGTGTCTTAAATCACTCAAAATACGCTGTGGCCCATTGTGAAGACCGTTTTTTTTCGCAGATCCCAACGATTTTCTTACTAATGCAGGGCCTGACTTATGCAGGGCTGGACCATTAATAATATCACTATAATTTTGTTAAGACCAAGCCCCTGCAATCAAAGCCGCAGGTCATCAATAAGAATCCTTTTTTCTCAAATCACTTCAAGGAATGAAATGGTATTAGCAGTAGTGTGATACCAAAATAACCGAAGATATTTTTTTTGGATAGTTTAAATTGTTACCAAAATATTGATAAATCAAAAATACTATATGACCGCGTCAGCAGTTAAAAATCCTTGGTTACAGCTACTGCCGTTATCGTCGTCGTCGCAAAACGTCATTATCTTACGACACACAGTGGCCGCAATAGCGAATTTATCATAGCAAAAATCAAGAATTGGTGTACATTTAATAATGTACAATAGAATGTATTCAATCAAACTGATCCTTCTGAATTAGTCAACCAAATTAACTTTACAGTTCCGATTCGATATTGTAGAAATTTTGAACCTATTCGTCTTCAAACTTGATATTCTACCTATACTAACTATAACCCTTTTCGGATCTTAAGTTCAATCTATAACGCGCTTTTCCACTTAATACGAAGTGCAACTCATACTTGCTCTCTTAAAAATCTAATCTTATGTCATCTGCCAACTTATTCGCGATCTTTGTAACCGCGCGCTAAGCACCCTATATGCTTGGGTCCGCGCGTTAACAAGTTGGTGATGGATATAGTTGGGTCACTTGAATGTACTGTTCGATAGTACCTAAGACCAAATAAAAAAAAAACAATTTAGTCTACATGAGTCAACCTCGGGCAATGGTTTAGATTAGTTGTCCTTGCTGCACGGAATTAAATTGATCATGCTTCGACCGATGTAAAGCAGGCACCGAAAATACTCGACGATCTATTATGCCTTAATCCTAATATGGAATCAGAACATTACCTTACCATATGTTTTCAACACCTTGAATCCGCTGATATTGACATCATTGGTCTAAGCACAGTTAAAGGTGAGCTCCAGAAGAGAAACACGGCGTCTTGATTGTCAGCTGACTGCAAATAGCTTTGAGTCCGTCAAGGAGTTAGTTTATCTTCTATCTGCGGTGACTAACAACAAAAATGTCATCATGGAGATTAAGCAAAGGACCATATTTGCTAACAGGTTTTATATTGTGTTACTCTGGGCAAATACATAGCAGAGGTCGCTTTTTTACGACAGACGAATACATAATTGTGCAAATCGGTTATTCTTCTTTGCTTTTATATGGGAAGGAGGCCTGGTAGGTAACGCAGTCAGATGCAGCTTCTTTTTGGGTGTTTGAGAGGAAAGTTCTTTTTTTTGTTCTCGTGTGCTTTAGCGATACCTACCGTATCAGGTGGAACGACAGCCTGTATGGCGAATGTAGACAGTCGAATGAACGTTTTACTCGTCTTACGTATGCGAGAAGACTCCAGCTCCTAAGATCTGTGATGCAGTAGTAGTCCTTGCTAGCAAAAATACAGATTTAAAATAAATAACATATATTAACATACATATACTAATAAAAATAAGAAGGCTCTATACTTTTTCTATACATTACGCGTACAGTCAGTACTCGCAAGTATGAATGTGTGTGTGTATATGCGTATACTTAACTTCAATGTTCCATATCTCCGGTGTTTCTCAACGGATTTCAATATACATTGTCATTATTTCGTCAAATTTTTCAGTTTTCCAAACTCAAGATTTTTTTGTGATCGATCCCATGTGTATGTCGGAAAACGGAAAAGTAATCAAGAATTTTGAAACAGACTTGTACTGCCCAGGGATTAGGCGAGCTTATGTTCCCAATCTAGCATCTCTAGCTCTTATCGTCTCTGAGATCGACGCGTTACTTTATGTAACTGTCTGTTACATACTTTTGCACAAAACCATTATAAACTTTTAACCCATTTTCAATGGTTTAATATTTCTTAGTCGAGATCTTCTAATTAGAGGTTTCATACTTGTATATTTACTTGAAGTTTTGCATGTGGCAAGGATAGCTTCGTAATTGGTGCTAGTCTTTGCTGTCTGCTGCTTCTGCCTGACTAACGACTAAGACTTGTCTTAACTGACCTCAACACGTGCCAGAGCATTTAGAGAATTATTTTGGAAACCTTGGCATAAGGCTCCATGTTAACAGAAATTAGTAAGGTTGGCCTGCAAACATTTTGTGCGTTTGTGTCCGCTTAACATTTTTATTTCTGCAGTCAACGTAAACAACGAAACAACGAAAACATGTTAAACGCCACCAAGACACCACCAACAAGATAATTTTTTTTTGTGGAATCCTATTTTCTTACAATCTTACTTAAATAAAATTTATTAGAAAATTTCGATACTAAAATTAAGACAGTATAATTGAATTCGTTCCCGGGAAATGTCTCAACAATTGCACACTTAAAACCGACCAAACATTAACCATAACAAAAACACATGATTTGTCAGCAGTTTCAAAAGCGACTGACGCAACGCGCATGTATATTTGTCGCACGGCAACATTGTTTGCATTTGATGGCACTCTTTGTTAGTTGCTCGCTTAACGCGACACATAACGGTTGTCTTCCGTTCGATACGTTTTCATTTGTGCGGCATTTGGAGTGTGTCTTGCAAAATCTTAATTATAAATAAATATTGCAAATATTTGTGTGTGTTGTGTGTTGATTGCTAAGACTGCAATATCAAATATTAATAATTTAAAAAAGCGCCGCTCTTACCTTACAAAAATAATAAAAATAATTAAAACAATAAAATACAAAACAAATAAGGTGCCTGTAGAGAAAGCTCGACTCGGAAATACCCTAAGCCCTAAATGTATATTAAAGTATACTTTAATATTCGATATCTATGTTTCTTAATCGATTTCCATAAAATGTTGGCAGATAGTGAATATTATGTAAAATTTCTAAGACACGCTAAAAATTGTTAAAATAAAACTTTTAATAGTTATCGATAAATGTACATTGAAAAAGTTTAAAATTATCGGTAATTTCAAATAAGATCGACCGCTTTACCTGCACAAAATCACAACACCCTTATTGAAATTCATTCAAGCGACCCATCAACTAAAACAAATATAAAAACGCAACACAAGATTTAAACCTTTAAATTTAAATACTTATAACAGACAAGCAAAAAAGTCATACTCCTAAAAAATTCAAAATTAAATAACAAGACATGATGAAAGCATTAAACGAGTAAAATACACTGGCAACAAGAAAAAAAGGTTATCTTAAAAATCGATTGAAATGCAACCTGACAATCGCTATGTACGTGTAATACCACCCTAAAACGGACTACATTCTGTCTGTGTGTGTGTGTGTGTGTTGATGTATGTTAATTAAATTACAATTTTACTACAATGCCTAAACACACAATACAGCATGAACACATGCGGCATAACATCCATTTCCAGTAATTATAACGAATAAGAAAGGCTTTCTTCAGCAAACCGAATATTATGTACATTTGTTTTCATAGTAAAACTTATTAAAGATCTTGCATTCATATTGAAGCTATATGATATAGTGATCCTTTCTGGTCAATTTTGACAATTGTTCTTACTTCAACCAATGACTATGTAAACATCAAAGTTTCAGCTCGATAGCTTTAAAACTTTGGGACTAGTTTGCATAGAAACGAAAGGCCAGATGGACAGACGGTCAGAAAGACAGACGGACCCAGCTATATCCACTCAGTTCGCGATGATCAGCACCGCGTGTATAAAAAACCAATTACACAAAAGCTCACAGACTTCGGTCAAAACCCATTTTTCAGCTCCCAACTCCAACTCGTACTCAGGTTTAATTTCTTATCCCTGGCCAATCGGGGATTTATTTGATAGTTGTTAGGTGTGTGTGTATGGGTGCGTGTGACAGTATGGGTGTGTTAATTGGCTATGTTTATTTTACGTTGTGGCCATTTTCACCAGGCGCTCTTTTAATAGTAATCTTTTTATTGTACGCATAAGTATGCTACGTTTTCTAATGTTCAGACTCGACTCACCATATTCAGGTGTCAAATTCCATTAAGTTCTGCAAGTTGCGATTGGCTAAGCTCTTACTACAGACTCCGTTGGCGTGTACATGAGTACTACCTTGCATAGAATAATTGTGAACGAAATCGTTTGGTAAATTTGTCTATTTTTTTTTCTCTGGTTAAACAACAAAAAATTAATACTAATTTGGCTCCGTTCTTTTATAGATCAGCTTTAGCGAACCAACATACTAGTTCTTGCAGAAAAAAAGTAAAGAGCTTTGTCCTTAAATTCATTTATTTTAAATCTTTAAACAAGCAAAAGATGGGGTAGGCCAATTCATTCGTCAACTACAAATGTCAAAGGGCAACACAATATAAATGCTGACACGACACCTGAAAAATCACGTACGAAGCAAAAATTGAGTCAACCTCATTTCAAGATTAAAAACAACAAAAACAACATAACGTTCTTAAAAAGGCACTGAGCATCTGAGGGACGTCAACATGGCAAGGTGAGTCAGCTACTAAACTTAATACACCACAATTTCCTCTCTCTAAGCAATCATATTTCTTTACTTTTTGTGATAATAAATACATTTCAGTGTCAACTTAAACACCCAGCAGATATAACATAAGGTTATTCGTTTTGCTGTTTGTCAAACTGTTTGCTCGTTCAAATGCAAATTTTTTCAACATCCTTCAAGCTAGGCACTTTAAGCTGTTCAAGAGTTAATTGATAATAACAATTTTTTTATTGAAATCGATTGAGAAACACCGGAGATATGAAACATTGAGGTTAAGTAAAGTATGCAGTATATGCGTTCTCAGATACACACAAACGTACATACTTGCAAACACTGACTTTACGCGTAAAGTATAGGGTTCAGGGTATTGTCTAGTCGGGATTTCTCGACTACAGCCTTCTCACTTGTTTTTATACTCAAATTGAATCGAAGGTAAAGAGTATATTGGTTATGTGCAATTTCCGTCATGCTGTCTGTACGTTTCTTGGACAACCTTGAAGCTAGAGACTTGAAGTTTTACAAATAGCTAAGGTCAATACACAACTGAGTAGCTAGAAAATCAACTACAAGTCAATACAAGTCAAAATGCAAATTTTAACAGCTAGAATCACACAAATTTAGTGAGAAGACTTTCCTCAAAAAATTAAGAATTTGTACGGATTTAGACGCAGTCAAAAAAATAACATTCTTATATGAAACAAGTAAGAAGGCTCTAGTCGAGAAATCCCGGCTAGACGATAGCCTGAACCCTATAACTTACGTGTACAATCAGTGCTTGCAAGTATGTGTGTATGTACGCGCATACTGCATACACAATCCCATATCTCCGGTGTTTCTCAACCGATTTTAATAATTTATATAATAAAAAAATTTGAATAATATTAATTTCACAGGTTGTCATTATTTTATTAAATGTATCAAACGCCGTCTCAAAGTTTTCCAAATTCAATATTTTGTTGTTATCGATCCCATGTGTACATCGAAAACGGGAAGAGTTATCGAAAATCGAAACAAACTTGTACTGCCTAGGAATTAGGCGAGCTTAAATTCTAAGTCTGGAGTCTCTAGCTCTCATAGTCTCTGAGATCGACGCGTTCATACATAAGGACAGACAGACAGACGGACGGACAAACGGATATGGATATATATTGCTTTTGCCCAAAACCATTCAGGGTGTAGAAATAAACCGGTTGGTCAGAGTCGGCTCATTAGATTTCTTTTTCAGATTCGATGTTCCATATTTAAAACGAATTTAAAAATTTCAAAACAAAATGAACAAAAAATTTACGCTGAAATTGACTTTAATATACGGCCTATGCCGTATGAAATGGTTTAAGATATAAAAAATTCTCGGTAAAACTGCCGTTACTCATTTTTAATGTCTTTTGGTTTTTTTAAGCTTTTTTAATTCTTTTAAGCCTTTTTAGTCATAAGAGTATGTAGTATTCTAGTTTAAATTTAAAAAATGTAGCACACTTTCGCGCGGGACTTATTAAAAAACTTTGTCTTTTTCTCAGCTTTTTTTCAAGCAGCAAAGAATGTTGAATACCCAAAAGGTAGAGCAATAATTTCCCAAGCGACGGCAAAAATTACAATCAAAATGCATAAATTGACTTTAATATACGGCCTCTGGCGTATGTAATGGTTTTTTTTTAAAAATTTTTTTTACCATCCTAAAAGTATACTACATACACAAAGCCGATCGAACAGTTGCCCAACGATTGCTAACATTGAACGACCGTCCTATGAACTATCGATACCTGCATTAAAATATAATTGGCTAGAATTAGACTATTTTAGTGTAATATCTGACTTTAAAAATGATTAAAGTGTAAAATTATATTTAAAATGAAAACATCCAGACTAAAGATTACAATACTAAAAAAGAAACCAAATATTCCCCATGTCTGCTAAAAAACCAACACTCACCTATGCGTGGTTCTCTCTTAGTATATTCCGCTCTTAACAAGCTGAACAAGTATAGTACTACAAATACAGTTAAAATATTTGCCGATTGCGAAAAAATAATACATTTTTACAAAATTTATAACAATTTAGATTATTTTCATAGAAAATGCTAACAAACTATTTGCTTAAACTGTTTACTTATGACCTGTTTAGTGGTTACTCGCCCTTTAAAATAGTAACATTAAGCGTTAAAACACGTTGGCTAGCAGCACTGTTGGCGGCTGGTCATGGATTATTTTTACTGCGCCGTCGCTCGCTCCCAGCCAAGTGTCTGTGCTCAGTTCCAATTGGAAGAACGGGCGAGCAAGTCAAAGTAAAACACAAATTTTCTATCGGATTCCTTTTGCGTACTGAAAGTGCAAAAATGCATTCACATTTGCATTAAAAGAAAGCAAAGTTATAAAACTACAAATTCGGGTTTGTCTGTATGCGTTTAAAACATGTATAAATAAATTGGGGCCAAAACAAAGAAATAACATAACAAAAGCAAAACCAAACCACGTACTTGAGTGTTGATTGCCTGAGTGTATGTGATTATGTGAGCGTAGTCCGTATGTTTGTATGTGCGTGTTAAAATATATATTGCTTAACTCAAGCAAAAAATCATGTAAATTATTCAGAAAAATTTCACACAAATCTCAAACACAAAAACACGTGAAATTTGTGAAAAACGCAGTGAAAGTGCAAAAGCAGCAAAACTGAGCAAGAAAGAGTGTAAAGAAAATTTTGCCAGCGTCGACATCTCTTTCTCATCGTTTGCGTTGTGCTGTTTTTTTTTTTTTTTTTAACTTGACGTTGACGGGAATTTAAGCAACATCATTGACAAGGATAAATGTAAGTTAAAAATGTGTTTTTTAAAGTAAAGTAGCTAAATGTCGTCATCATCGAATCAGTTGCGGGGTTTTATACTCGTTGCGATTGCAAAACTCGTGTTTGATTTTGTATTTTTTATTTGTTGTGCTTCATATTGTCTCAATGGCCGACGAAGACAAACGCTAAATCTCAGCTCTCAGTTTGTGCCAATTGCTGAGCGAGAGAGGCAGTTAGAGATGAGCGATATTGTTACTTAATCACGCCAGTTACGTGTGTGCCAAAATAAACCTCTAATAAGTTTGGGTCGTAATAATAATAAAATAATAAAGATAATAGTAATAAATATCGTTAAATAAATGTTACTGAAAAATTACAGAAAATTTTAAAATACTAAACAATAACTTTGCTTTCAACATTACGGTTAGTAATTGTTTTTTGATATTTTAAGTTACCATGCAATCGCGCATTTGCTCACTCATCTCTATTGAGCAAACCAAAGAGAACCGCTCTGTTTCACTCTCATGAACAGTTGTCAGCTGTGCCTTTATTCATGATGTTCTTGTGGATATTTTTAGTACTTTTTGTTAATTTCAAAATACAAATTTATAAGCAAAGTGCGAATGTGAGTGAGACTGTCGATATTGTATTTAAATAAGGTCTCATAATTGGCATTGCGTCAACAAAAATATAAACATACAATTCAATTACAAGAATGTGAACAAACAAAAGAAACTCATGTGTCAACCAAAGCGCACAGCAAAAAACAATAACGTTTAAAAAGTAAAAAAAATAATTTAATATTATTGTTAGAGTAGCTTAAATAAACGACACTAACTCACCTTGCCGCAGGTCAACTCTTTGGTTGCCAGCGTTGCCAGTTTGAAAAATTAAAGCGAGACTCTCTCTTTAAACCCAATAATAATAAACTAATTTTTAACCAAACATTTAACTGCTGAGTCAGCTGCCTTATTTTGTATATACAAAGATACATGCATAGATTTAAATATGTGGGTATATGTATATTCTTAGTTCCGAATTTGGTGCACTGCTTGGAGTCCAGCGCGTTCAGTTGTTGACATTGAATATAAATTGAACCTGTGTGTGAACAAGTGCGAGTGTAGCTTGTGAGTTTATTTGTGCATGTGTACGTACATTGTGTACTCTATATTTTTATATAGCTGGCCTTAAAATTACATATTTAATGCTCTTGATACTAAAAGCAAATCAAAGCGCAATATTTGCACATGGACCCTAGACCAGTCCAAACCCTCCCCAAAAAAAAAAACGTCGGCACACTCGTCGCGCACAAGATTGGCTCCTGTCTTTACTCCATTAAATATATATATTCTTGATCAGCACCAACAGCCGAGTTGATAAAGCCATGTCCGTCTGTTTGTATGTATGAACGCGTCGATCTCAGAGACTATAAGAGCTAGAGACTCCAGACTTGGAACATAAGCTCACGTAATCCCTAGGCAGTACAAGTTTGTTTCAAATTTTAGATAACTTTTTCCGTTTCCGATATACTTATCGGTAAAACAAAAATCTTAAATTTAGTAAACTTTGAGACGGCGTTTGAGACATTAGAGGAAATAATGATAATCTATGTATTGAAATGGAAATTTAATGAAAAAAACACTTACACACACACACATACTTGGAACTCAACGCATTGCTGGATATGAGGCTCTGCATCCGCAAGCATGTTGAGGAGATATCCAGAAAGCCAGCCAGAACAGGAAGAGCTCTCGCACGTATGATGCTTAAAACGAGGAGCTCAAGGCACACGCGCCGACTGCTAAAAACGATGAATGTGTATGTAGAATCGATTTGGTAAAGCGCCATGCAATCTTCAAGCTATAAGCGAGGCCCTTAGGCCAGGTCTCGCCTTAGTGCTATCCGCGCGTGCACCTCGTTAAGAACGTTGTCAGATGACGCATCTGCTTGCGCGTGAGCCATCGGAGCTCTATAAATCAACAAGCGTCAATAACGACGGGACTAGGCCCAGACAATCGTTTTTCAGGACGGAAGCCAGGAACAGAAGCTTCGATCGATGGCAAGATCGATGGCGTGAATCGGTAAAGGGTCGATGGACGTACTGGCTTATACCGACGCTAGCAGTGTAGCTGTGGCGAAAGCATGGCGAGGTAAATTTACACCTTACGCTGCTGCTTAGTGGGCATGGATTTTTCAGAAAAGGAAATGCCGAGCACGTCTTCTTTGAGTGCCCGCGCTTTAAGGCGGATCGTATTCATCGGGAGGCAGTAACCCTATACTTTACCCGTACAGTCAGTGCTTGCAAGTATGTGTGTTTGTATGTACGCACACACTACATACTACATACTGCATGCTCAACTTCAATGTTCCATATCTCCGGAGTTTCTTAACAAATTTCAACAAAAATTTCACAGATTGTCATTATTTTGTTTAATGTTTTAAGAGCCCCAAAGTGTGCCTTCAAAGTGCAAACTTGTACTGCCTAGGAATTATGCGAGCTTATGTTCCAAACCTGGAGTCTCTAGCTCCTATAGTCTCTGAGATCGACGCGTTCATACCTACGGACAGACAGACGGACATGGCTATATCGACTCGGCTGTTGATGCTGATCAAGAATATATATACTTTATGGGGTCGGAGATACTTCCTTTTGCCTGTTACATGCTTTTGCACAAAACTATTATACCCTTGTTACCCATTTTTAATGGGTTCAGAGTATAATTGACGCTACAAAAACGACACGACCTGCCGTAATAGCTGTTCAACTACAAAAACGGTTTTTCTTGGCGGTATACTATAATATGAGAAAAACATCTGACATTAATAAGGCGAATAACATTAATACAGTTGTCTGTGGAATGTCCTAAGGGATGCCGGGAAGCATACATTAAACTATGATTTTTTAAGTCAAATTATGGGTCTATAACCAAAAGCTTAGTATAATATATTCGTATGTAATTAATTACTTTTGCTAAGGGTTATCTTGTATCGTCTATTTTTAAGATATTTGAAAATTTGGAAATGTCTTTTTCTATTGGCTGGTCAGATAAAAGGTGAAAACTGGGTTGTAACATTCACTAGATGGCTAAGAAATCGATATCATCGATAGATAGCCGATGATGTTCCTCAAAAACCTGCAATAAAACTGTTGATGTCACGCCCACTCTAGCCGCTCCCAGCTTCCGCCTCTTCGAAGGGAAAACGACTGTATCTTCTACAGTTTTCAGGATCCAGTCATAAATTTATGTAGCAAAGTAGCTGATAACGTTCCTCAACGATCTTCAGTGTTGAAAAATGACAGAATCATTAAAAAATTGATTTTCGTTTTCAAGAACTACTAAGATCGATTTTATTAGGTTTTCGATTAAAATGATACAAAACGCAAAAAACTTTATAAATAAAACTAGTAAATGTGAACAAGCAAGCATTCTGATTTATTTTCTCGACAAAAAGTTCGTTTTACATAAATACGGTAATGTATTAATCAGACGGTAGCCGGAGGCCCTAGTAGCCAGCGCTAACATTAGTTTGTTATTTTAGTTATTGAGCTTTAATATCAATATTAAATAAATACTGTTCTGTTCTACTTTTCAATGTAGATTAAAGAGTGGCAGTTAGCACCATAAGTGAAAACAATTGTGCAATTAAAACTATTTATGTGTGTGTTTTAAACACTTAAATTAATTTTTTTTTTTAATTTATGTTTTATTGATTTCATTTGTACGGTTTCCATGTTATAGTTATGTTAAATAATAATTTTGAGTTGCGTGCGGGGGTAAAGGCCGGGGGCAAGACCAAAACATTTAAATCAAAGAATCTTAAATGTTTTTGTTATTAATAAAAGATTTTGGTTCAAATAAATATAAATACTTTAAACTAAAATGTAGTAATTTCACGAATATAAAATAATATAAGCAAGTAAGAAGGCTCTAGTCGAGACGTCCCGACTAGACGATACCCTGATCCCTTTACTTTACGCGTACAGTCAGTGTTTGCAAGTATGTGTGTTTGTATGTACGCACATACTGCATACACAACTTCAATGTCCCATATCTCCGGTGTTTCTTAACCGATTTTAATAAAAATTTCACAGATTTCACAGACTTCAATATTCCACATATCCGATTTCAACAAAATTTCACAGATTTTCATAATTTTGTTTGATACTTGTACTGCCTAGGGGTTAGGCAAGCTTATGTTCCAAATCTGGAGTCTCTAGCTCTTATAGTCTCTGAGATCGACGCGTTTATACATACAGACGGACGGAAAGACGGACATGACTATATCGACTCGGCTGTTGATGCTGATCAAGAATATATGATGCTTCCTTCTGCTTTTTGCATACTATTGCACAAAACTATTATACCCTTGTTACCTATTTTTAATGGGTTCAGGGTATAATAACAAAATTTCAAGATGACCATACGTCTAGTTACGGCGTTATTGTCTGACAATGGAAAATTTCGCTGCAAAACTATAGAAAAGCTTTATTTATATCGATAAAATATGACAGGAAATCATGTGTAGTACTATGCTTTTCAATTCTATATAGCTCATATTTAATAGATAGAGCGTGTCAGAGCTGAACATTTAGCATAGAACAAAAGCTTTTGCCACACATCAACTACAAAACAAAAAAAATTATAGACGCTGTTTCGTGAGCTTCGTGTTGAATTTGTTGTTATATTTATTGTTGCTTATTTATGTGTTTAATGCTGTTGCCAGTTTTTACTTATTATTGTTATCAATTTGTTATTGCCATGTGAAGTGCGTCACCTTTGAAAACAGGTTTTTGCGTTTGCCAAGTTAAAGGCTCACAGCGTTTGCCAATTGGTTTGTACACACAAAACACACCCCTTCTGCTTTTACTGGAGAATTCAGTGCTAACGCTAAATATTTTTTGCTGTTTTTATACCCTGATCCCATTAAAAATGGGAAAAAGGGTATAATGGTTTTGTGCAAAAGTATGTAACAGGCAGAAGGAAGTATCTTCGACCCCATAAAGTATATATATATATTCTTTATCAGCATCAACAGCCGAGTCGATATAGCCATGTCCGTCTGTCCGTCCGTATGTATGAGCCAACCGATCTCAGAGACTATAAGATCTAGAGACTCCAGATTTGGAACTTAAGCTCGAATAATCCCTAGGCAGTACAAGTTTGTTTTCGATTTTCGATAACTCATCACGTTTCCGATATACTCATGGGATCGATAACAACAAAATCTTGAATTTTGAAAACACGCAAGCACTGACTGTACGCCTAAGGTAAAGGGATCAGGGTATCGTCTAGTCGGGATTTCTCGACTAGAGCCTTCTTACTTGTTTTTATACCCTGATCCCATTAAAAATGGGAAAAAAGGGTATCATGAAGTTGTGCAAAAGTATGTAACAGGCAGAAGGAAACATCTCCGACCCCATAAAGTATATATATTCTTTATCAGCATCAACAGTCGAGTCGATATAGCCATGTCCGTCTGTCCGTCTGTATGTATGAACGCGTCGATCTCAGAGACTATAAGAGCTAGAGACTCCAGATTTGGAACTTAAGCTCGCCTAATCCCTAGGCAGTACAAGTTTGTTTTCGATTTTCGATAACTCATCCCGTTTCCGATATACACATGTGATCGATAACAATAAAATCTTGAATTTGAAAAAACTTTAGATGGCATTTTAATTATTAATCAAAATAATAACAATCTGTGAAATTTTTATTAAAATCGGTTGAGAAACACCGGAGATATGGAACCTTGAAGTTGAGTATGCAGTATGCAGTATGGTCGTACACACACGCACACATACTTGCAAGCACTGACTGTACGCGTAAAGTAAAGGGATCAGGGTATCGTCTAGTCGGGATTTCTCGACTAGAGCCTTCTTACTTGTTTGTTCTGTTTATTATTCCCTAAACTAATGAATTGGTATTTAACATATATATATTTATAAATATATTCATGATCAGCATGGACAATCAAGTCGATTTAGCAATACGTCTGTTCATCGGTCTGTCTGTATTAGCGCGTCGATCAGAGCGACTTTAAGTAGAGACTCCAGATTATATATATTCTAAGTTATGTGTTCATGTTCAGAGTATTTCGAGCTTTCTCGACTATTGCCTTCTTATTATACCCTGATCCCATTAAAAATGGGAAAAAGGGTATAATGGTTTTGTGCAAAAGTATGTAACAGGCAGAAGGAAGCATCTCCGACCCCATAAAGTATATATATTCTTGATCAGCATCAACAGTCGAGTTGATATAGCCATGTCCGTCTATCTGTCCGTATGTATGAACGCGTCGATCTCAGAGACTTTAAGAGCTAGAGACTCCAGATTTGGAACATAAGCTCGCCTAATCCCTAGGTTTTCGGTTTTCGATATACACATGGGATCGATAACAACAAAATATTGAATTTGGAATACTTTGAGACGGCGTTTGATACATTTAACAAAATAATGACAATCTGTGTAATTTTTATTAAATGTGTACATTAGGCCGGGTCAATTTGCTTAAGTAAAAAACTGTAGCAGCGTTCTCAAAAATTCCAATTATTCTGCGATATTTAAAGAAAAAAAAAATGCTGACAATAATCAGATAAAGGCATATCCGATTGTCAAACTGTTTGCTTCTCAGCGGGAGTAGGGAATTGATTGAATTTTCTTGCACTGGTGCTAAAAGTACAAGAGTCCGTCTCTTTGTTTGTGTTTGCAAACAAAACTTTATCCGATTTCCTTTAAGCTATAAAAATAAAACTTAATATATGTTCTTCTATGTGCTTGTTGAAAAGTTTTAAAATTCTTGTACTACGCTCTTTAAGGGGTTGGAAAATAAGGAAAAAACGAAAACCAAAAAACTATACATGCGCAAGTGTTGCTATTATTTTGTCCGAAAAAGTTTAAAGCACCTTTTGTAAAAAGTTAAGTGCAAATACTAGTAATGCTAAATAAAAATGAATTGAAAAATACAATACAAACATTGTGTGTATTTAATTTTTTTTTATATGTGTACATGTGTATATCGAAAACCGGAAGAATTATCGAAAATCGGAAACAAACTTGTACTGCCTAGGTATTATGCGAGCTTAAGTTCTAAATCTGGAGTCTCTAGCTCTTATTGTCTCTGAGATCGACGCGCTCATACATACAGACGGTCAGACGGACATGAGTTATCGAAAATCGAAAACCAACATGTACTGCCTAGAGATTATTCGAGCTTAAGTTCCAAATCTGGAGTCTCTAGCTCTTATAGTCTCTGAGATCGGTTGGCTCATACATACGGACGGACAGACGGACATGACTATATCGACTCGGCTGTTGATGCTGATCAAGAATATATATACTTTATGGGGTCGGAGATGCTTCCTTCTGGCTGTTACATACTTTTGCACAAAACCATTATACCCATTTTTCCATTTTTAATGGGATCAGGGTATAAAAAATATATTATTATTATTATTATTGGACGTAGATGTACTAACGGGCAGTACAATCAAGTGGCCCAACGATACCAAGCACCGGCTTGTTAACGCGCGGACCCAAGCACAAAGCGATCCACCTCCCGCCCATCCGACCGAGGGGCGCACCGCGTAACGTGCGGTTACGAAGATCGCGAACATGTAGACAAATGACGTAAGACAATTTTTTCTAGAGAGCATGCAGAAGTGGTACTAGTTATAAGGTGGGAAATGGGAATTTATTTCACCATTTATTAATTTGTGAAAAAAGGTTATTACTATCATAGTTCTACGATTAGCAAGAGAGGGAAGATTTATTAGTAAAAGTCTACTGTGGTAAGCAGGTAAATTAGTACTATCATCCCAGTTAAGACCCCGAAGGGCAAAGAGCAAAAATTGTTTTTGTACCGATTCTATTCTATCCTGATGAATCCTGTATTTGGGATACCATTTACAAGATCCATGTTCGAGAATCGGTCGGACAAGAGACACATAAAGAGTTTTTGTTAAGTAGGGGTCGTCGAATTCCATCGACCAGCGCTTAATGAACCCCAATGCACTTGATGCTCGATTTGTAATTAAAGCAATATGCTTGTCAAACTTAAGCTTTGGGTTCATTAAGATACCGAAATCCTCAACCAAATCAATCCGATCCAATGGTAAATTATCCAGAAGATAGATATTAAAAAAGGCATTCGCCTATAAAAAGACATAACTTTGCATTTACTGCAATTGAGATGCAGTAAATTTACTCTGCACCAAGTTTGAAAATTGTCTAAGTCACTTTGCAGTCTATGACCAGACAGAAGACTTGCAGCTGACATGCATAATTTTACATCATCAGCGTACATAAGTACCCGAGAATGATTTATAACAGACGGAAGGTCGTTTATAAACAATGTAAATAATAACGGTCCAAGGTGACTTTCTTGTGGAACACCAGAAGTGACCTGGACCGCTCTAGAGCCATTAAAATAGACTCTCTTAGTTCTAAAAGTTAAATAGTCTTGAATCCAAAGAATAAGATTATTGGGAAAGCCCAAAACTTTAAGTTTATATATTAAAAGTAGATGATTTACAGAGTCAAAAGCCTAACTGAAATCAGTGTAAACAACATCAGTTTGCAATATTGTCTTCAAAGCCCTTAATAACAAATGATGTAAATTCTAGTAAGTTAGTAGAGGTAGATCTTTGTTTCATGAACCCGTGCTGGCACGGTGAAATCATAGATTTGCAAAGATGTTGAAGATGAGAGGTTATTAGTTTCTCAAAAATCTTAGGACAGACAACTTGGATATACTCCTATAATTTTTAGCATTAGATTTGTTTCCTTTTTTGTGCAAAGGAATAATATAAGACTCTTTCCAAATTTTTGGGAAAGAGCATAGCTCCACGGATAAACTAATCAATTTATGTAAAGGTTTTAAAAGATCCTGAGCACAGTACCTAAGAACACAGCTAGGTATTCCATCAGGTCCTGGAGAAAATGTGGGCTTAGTAATCTGAAGATCACAAAGTAGTGAATTCTCTGTGATTTTCGGTATGAAAATGCAATTTGAGGCATTAGGCTGATAGGGGTAAGGCATGACGACTGGTTGAAAACAAGGGCTATAGGTCGTTTGAAAAAATTCAGCAAATAGATCGGCAATGGCCTGATCTGAGTTGGCTTTCATTTCATCAAAGAATATGTTAGATGGAGGAGTCGATGTCTTGCGTTTCGCATTAACGAAATCAAAAAACCGTTTAGGATCCTGCTGAAACTGTAATCTACACCTAGTCAGGTAATTCCTATAACGTTTGTTATTGAGGACTGAAAAATTGGAAAGAGCAATCAAGTATGCAGAACAAGCTAACGGAGAGCTTGATTTTCTGAAACTCTTGTAGAGTTTCGACTTACTATTTTTTAAGAATTGTCAACTCTTTGGTAAACCACACAGGTTTGTTTGACCTATTTGGCGTTCCATAAGGGACACACAAATCAAATAAAGAATTTAAAGTATTATAAAAAATACTGATTGCCACGTCCAAATTGTCAGACCCGTAGAGGGTAGACCAGTCAGTTAGGGCCAACAGCCGAGTAAGTTTTGCAAAATCGGTTTTCCGAAATTGACGTACTCGGCTTAAGCGATTTCTACTGGGGCATAGCCCCCGGTAGGGTAAAGTGATCGACACCTCCAACGTTGGGTGGTATAAATCTTCTGGATAAGATATGGGTTGTGATCGGGTAATGGATGAGGAGGATGGATCCAAAACAAAAACCAGATCAAGCATTTTATTAAGAGAATTTGGGAAATCATTTATTTGATGCACTGATATCCCAAGTAAATTAGTCAAGAATTCATTCTGTGCCGAGGGGGTCAGTGCGCCAGAGTCGGGACAAGAAATCCAAGTAACTTCAGCAATATTGAAATCACCGAGAACTACAAGGATATCGAGATCGGTAAGCATACCAGAAACGGACAGTATAGCAGACAAATGAGCCTCATAAACAGAGTTATCAGAGGTAGGGGGTATATACGAGCAGGTTGTAAGAATACCAACACCATTTAAAGACAACTTAACAGCAACAAATTCTATATCTATAGAACCACCTACTATTACTGTCTCCGAAGAATAATTTTCATCAACAGCAATAAGCACACCTCCGTACGGTCTTTTCTATAGATACAGTACCTGTTGGATACTACTTCAGAACTAAGAATGTCTTGCCTTAACCAAGACATGAAAAGGAAAAGCAAGTCTATTAAGATATAAACTACTGAGTTTGCTACAAATATCTCTTACGTTCTGATAGCCCAATAAAAAGGAAGTTGTTGGTTTTTTGAACTATCAGATACGGGAAGAGTTTTAGGACCAACTACTGGGGGGGGGGGGGGAAGGGGGAGATACAATCGGAGGCCGAATTTTCTTTCTGGCAGTATATTCGTTTACTACTATGTGCTCCGGCCAAAATTCTTTGCAACAAATAGAGCTGAAATCTTGACTCGAAACACTGATTTTAAAAGACGAAATGTTCCTAGTGTAGTTAAAATTAAACTTTTCCACCGTGAAATCGGCTTTTGATTTGGCCTTAATGTAGACTTTGACATCATCTGATGTTAAATCAGGGGGAAGCCTTGAAACAAATATTTGTTTTTTTAGGTGGAACTGCAACAAGTTTTGTGATTATATCTTCAACCGAAGATATATTTTCAGCAATAGGAATATTTGGCTCTTTGGATATAATTGGTTTGTTTTGTCGAACTGCGTCAACTCTACTCTCCACTAAAGAAACCGAAGGACCAGGATTAGATGAAAAAACATCCATGGGTATTATATTGTTTCCATCTGACATCTTGTTTATTTTAGGGACTGGGGCAGGAAATTTATTTGTTACGTTATTTTTATTATTTTTAATTTTGGGTTCTAGAGCGTTTGGGGATTGTCAGACATGACAGGACCCGATGACTGCCCAACATTGGGAGATTTTTCTCATTGAAGTTTCTCTGCACTGCTGAGAAGTTTTCACACAGTTTTTTTGACTGGCCGAAAACTCCGTAGCAAACCGAAAAGCAAACACAACGGTATAAAATTAAACCGGGACCAGCACCAACAAACAAGAGAGCGCGTGAGAGCCAACGTAAGTGAACGGTTTTATGCACAGAGAGCGCGCACAGAAAAAAAAATCGAAAAGAGCGCAAGTGTAAAAATACAAAAACAAAATCTCAGCAGGCAACAAGCAAACTGAGCAAATTAAGCAGTAAGGTTGAACTGCAATTCGTTGTTGTACTTGGGCACTTGCAAAATAAATGCAAATAAAGTTATTAATTTAATGTTCAATTTGGGTTTAACACAACCGATTAAAACCCAAATTCACAACACTATTTATTTGCACAGAGTCGAGGAACAAAAAAAAGCAGAAATTAAACGCACAAAAATAAAACAAGTAAGAAGGCTCTAGTCGAGAAATCCGGACTAGAAGATACCCTGATCCCTATACCTTACGCGTACAGTCAGTGCTTACAAGTATGTGTGCGTGTGTGTACGACCATACTGCATACTGCATACTCAACTTCAAGGTTCCATATCTCCGGTGTTTCTCAACCGATTTTAATAAAAATTTCACAGATTGTTATTATTTTGATTAATAATTATTAATTAATTTTGAATAATAATGCCATCTAAAGTTTTTTCAAATTCAAGATTTTATTGTTATCGATCCCATGTGTATATCGGAAACGGGATGAGTTATCCAAAATCAAAAACAAACTTGTACTGCCTAGGGATAAGGCGAGCTTAAGTTCCAAATCTGGAGTCTCTAGCTCCTATAGTCTCTGAGATCGACGCGCTCATACATACAGACAGACAGACGGACGGACGGACAGACGGACATGGCTATATCGACTCGACTGTTGATGCTAATAAAGAATATATATATCTTATAAGGTCGGAGATGCTTCCTTCTGCCTGTTACATACTTTTGCACAAATTCATTATACCCATTTTCCCATTTTTAATGGGATCAGGGTATAAAAAACGTGGACTATAATACCATTTTTGTAAAATGGTACTTAAACAGAGGAAGTTCAAATCTGTAACACTAAAAACTTAGTTTTCTATATATGAATCATTCAAATGATTATAGCAGGCACACTCTGCTCTGAACCCGGCTCATTCCATTAACATTAACATAACATTACGTTAACTGTAAGGGTGTTTATGAGAGACAAATAAAAAAAAACAAGTAAGAAGGCTCTAGTCGAGAAATCCCGACTAGACGATACCCTGATCCCTATACTTTACGCGTACAGTCAGTGCTTGCAAGTATGTATGTTTGTATGTACGCACATACTGCATACTGCATACTCAACTTCAAGGTTCCATATCTCCGGTGTTTCTCAACCGATTTTAAAAAAAATTTCACAGATTGTTATTATTTTGATAAATAATTCAAATGCCATCTAAAATTTTTTCAAATTCAAGATTTTGTTGTTATCGATCACATGTGTATATCAGAAACGGGATGAGTTATCGAAAATCGAAAACAAACTTGTACTGCCTAGGAATTAGGCGAGCTTAAGTTCCAAATCTGGAGTCTCTAGCTCTTATAGTCTCTGAGATCGACGCGTTCATACATACAGACGGACAGACGGACATGGCTATATCGACTCGGCTGTTGATGCTGATAATAAATATATATACTTTATAGGGTCGGAGATGCTTCCTTCTGCCTGTTACATACTTTTGCACAACTTCATGATACCCTTTTTTCCCATTTTTAATGGGATCAAGGTATAAAAAAGCGCCAGCCGTTGAAAGTTTGAAAATTGTCTAAGTCACTTTGCAGTCTATGACCAGACAGAAGACTTGCAGCTGACATGCATAATTTTACATCATCAGCGTACATAAGTACCCGAGAATGATTTATAACAGACGGAAGGTCGTTTATAAACAATGTAAATAATAACGGTCCAAGGTGACTTTCTTGTGGAACACCAGAAGTGACCTGGACCGCTCTAGAGCCATTAAAATAGACTCTTAGTTCTAAAAGTTAAATAGTCTTGAATCCAAAGAATAAGATTATTGGGAAAGCCCAAAACTTTAAGTTTATATATTAAAAGTAGATGATTTACAGAGTCAAAAGCCTAACTGAAATCAGTGTAAACAACATCAGTTTGCAATTTGTCTTCAAAGCCCTTAATAACAAATGATGTAAATTCTAGTAAGTTAGTAGAGGTAGATCTTTGTTTCATGAACCCGTGCTGGCACGGTGAAATCATAGATTTGCAAAGATGTTGAAGATGAGAGGTTATTAGTTTCTCAAAAATCTTAGGACAGACAACTTGGATATACTCCTATAATTTTGAGCATTAGATTTGTTTCCTTTTTTGTGCAAAGGAATAATATAAGACTCTTTCCAAATTTTTGGGAAAGAGCATAGCTCCACGGACAAACTAATCAATTTATGTAAAGGTTTTAAAAGATCCTGAGCACAGTACCTAAGAACACAGCTAGGTATTCCATCAGGTCCTGGAGAAAATGTGGGCTTAGTAATCTGAAGATCACAAAGTAGTGAACTCTCTGTGATTTTCGGTATGAAAATGCAATTTGAGGCATTAGGCTGATAGGGGTAAGGCATGACGACTGGTTGAAAACAAGGGCTATAGGTCGTTTGAAAAAATTCAGCAAATAGATCGGCAATGGCCTGATCTGAGTTGGCTTTCATTTCATCAAAGAATATGTTAGATGGAAGAGTCGATGTCTTGCGTTTCGCATTAACGAAATCAAAAAACCGTTTAGGATCCTGCTGAAACTGTAATCTTCACCTAGTCAGGTAATTCCTATAACGTTTGTTATTGAGGACTGAAAAACTGGAAAGAGCAATCAAGTATGCAGAACAAGCTAACGGAGAGCTTGATTTTCTGAAACTCTTGTAGAGTTTCGACTTACTATTTTTTAAGAATTGTCAACTCTTTGGTAAACCACACAGGTTTGTTTGACCTATTTGGCGTTCCATAAGGGACACACAAATCAAATAAAGAATTTAAAGTATTATAAAAAATACTGATTGCCACGTCCAAATTGTCAGACCCGTAGAGGGTAGACCAGTCAGTTAGGGCCAACAGCCGAGTAAGTTTAGCAAAATCGGTTTTCCGAAATTGACGTACTCGGCTTAAACGCTTTCTACTGGGGCATAGCCCCCGGTAGGGTAAAGTGATCGACACCTCCAACGTTGGGTGGTATAAATCTTCTGGATAAGATATGGGTTGTGATCGGGTAATGGATGAGGAGGATGGATCCAAAACAAAAACCAGATCAAGCATTTTATTAAGAGAATTTGGGAAATCATTTATTTGATGCACTGATATCCCAAGTAAATTAGTCAAGAATTCATTCTGTGCCGAGGGGGTCAGTGCGCCAGAGTCGGGACAAGAAATCCAAGTAACTTCAGCAATATTGAAATCACCGAGAACTACAAGGATATCGAGATCGGTAAGCATACCAGAAACGGACAGTATAGCAGACAAATGAGCCTCATAAACAGAGTTATCAGAGGTAGGGGGTATATACGAGCAGGTTGTAAGAATACCAACACCATTTAAAGACAACTTAACAGCAACAAATTCTATATCTATAGAACCACCTACTATTACTGTCTCCGAAGAATAATTTTCATCAACAGCAATAAGCACACCTCCGTACGGTCTTTTCTATAGATACAGTACCTGTTGGATACTACTTCAGAACTAAGAATGTCTTGCCTTAACCAAGACATGAAAAGGAAAAGCAAGTCTATTAAGATATAAACTACTAAGTTAACAATCTCAGAGACTATAAGAGCTAGAGACTCCAGATTTGGAACTTAAGCTCGCCTAATTCCTAGGCAGTACAAGTTTGTTTTCGATTTTCGATAACTCATCCCGTTTCCGATATACACATGGGATCGATAACAACAAAATCTTGAATTTGAAAAAATTTTAGATGGCATTTTAATTATTAATCAAAATAATAACAATCTGTGAAATTTTTATTAAAATCGGTTAAGAAACACCGGAGATATGGGATATTGAAGTTGAGTATGCAGTATGCAGTATGTGCGTACATACAAACACACATACTTGCAAGCACTGACTGTACGCGTAAAGTATAGGGATCAGGGTATCGTCTAGTCGGGATTTCTTGACTAGAGCCTTCTTACTTGTTTTTTATCCATTTTACGTACCTACCCTAAATATAAACGGCGCCAGCCTTTGAAAGCACTTGAAAATGCCGACTGTAGAGCTCGAGTTTCATACATCGGTACTTAAAATTTTTTTAGACCACATTCGCGAGATATGGTGATTCCATAATCTTTCTTCATTTCATTGGCAAGCGATATGGCCAAAAAAAATTGGACTTTTATGAATCTGAGCATTTTTAATTTAATTAAATGTAACTGTACATACGAATTTCATATAAAAATTTTACAACGAAAATGCACCAAAAACTGAAGTGTGTAAAGCATTTATGGGCAGTTGAATTTAGTGCCTTTGTTAGTATTTTAAATGTTTCTTTGTTAATGTTAATGATTTTTAAGTTCTGTTTAATAGGTTTAAGAGATAATTGACTAAATTACTTAAAAAAAAAAAAATTAAAAATCAACAACCAGTGTGTCCGTACATCTCTAAAATAAAACAAGTAAGAAGGCTCTAGTCGAGAAATCCCGACTAGACGATACCCTGATCCCTATACTTTACGCGTACAGTCAGTGCTTGCAAGTATGTGTGCGTGTGTGTACGACCATACTGCATACTGCATACTCAACTTCAAGGTTCCATATCTCCGGTGTTTCTCAACCGATTTTAAAAAAAATTTCACAGATTGTTATTATTTTGATTAATAATTAAAATAACATCTAAAGTTTTTTCAAATTCAAGATTTTGTTGTTATCGATCACATGTGTATATTGAAAACGGGATGAGTTATCGAAAATCGAAAACAAACTTGTACTGCCTAGGAATTAGGCGAGCTTAAGTTCCAAATCTGGAGTCTCTAGCTCTTATAGTCTCTGAGATCGACGCGTTCATACATACAGACGGACATGGCTATATCGACTCGGCTGTTGATGCTGATAATAAATATATATACTTTATAGGGTTGGAGATGCTTCCTTCTGCCTGTTACATACTTTTGCACAACTTCATGATACCCTTTTTTCCCATTTTTAATGGGATCAAGGTATAAAAAAGCGCCAGCCGTTGAAAGTTTGAAAATTGTCTAAGTCACTTTGCAGTCTATGACCAGACAGAAGACTTGCAGCTGACATGCATAATTTTACATCTTCAGCGTACATAAGTACCCGAGAATGATTTATAACAGACGGAAGGTCGTTTATAAACAATGTAAATAATAACGGTCCAAGGTGACTTTCTTGTGGAACACCAGAAGTGACCTGGACCGCTTTAGAGCCATTAAAATAGACTCTCTTAGTTCTAAAAGTTAAATAGTCTTGAATCCAAAGAATAAGATTATTGGGAAAGCCCAAAACTTTAAGTTTATATATTAAAAGTAGATGATTTACAGAGTCAAAAGCCTAACTGAAATCAGTGTAAACAACATCAGTTTGCAATTTGTCTTCGAAGCCCTTAATAACAAATGATGTAAATTCTAGTAAGTTAGTAGAGGTAGATCTTTGTTTCATGAACCCGTGCTGGCACGGTGAAATCATAGATTTGCAAAGATGTTGAAGATGAGAGGTTATTAGTTTCTCAAAAATCTTAGGACAGACAACTTGGATATACTCCTATAATTTTGAGCATTAGATTTGTTTCCTTTTTTGTGCAAAGGAATAATATAAGACTCTTTCCAAATTTTTGGGAAAGAGCATAGCTCCACGGACAAACTAATCAATTTATGTAAAGGTTTTAAAAGATCCTGAGCACAGTACCTAAGAACACAGCTAGGTATTCCATCAGGTCCTGGAGAAAATGTGGGCTTAGTAATCTGAAGATCACAAAGTAGTGAACTCTCTGTGATTTTCGGTATGAAAATGCAATTTGAGGCATTAGGCTGATAGGGGTAAGGCATGACGACTGGTTGAAAACAAGGGCTATAGGTCGTTTGAAAAAATTCAGCAAATAGATCGGCAATGGCCTGATCTGAGTTGGCTTTCATTTCATCAAAGAATATGTTAGATGGAAGAGTCGATGTCTTGCGTTTCGCATTAACGAAATCAAAAAACCGTTTAGGATCCTGCTGAAACTGTAATCTACACCTAGTCAGGTAATTCCTATAACGTTTGTTAAGAAGAATTGTCAACTCTTTGGTAAACCACACAGGTTTGTTTGACCTATTTGGCGTTCCATAAGGGACACACAAATCAAATAAAGAATTTAAAGTATTATAAAAAATACTGATTGCCACGTCCAAATTGTCAGACCCGTAGAGGGTAGACCAGTCAGTTAGGGCCAACAGCCGAGTAAGTTTAGCAAAATCGGTTTTCCGAAATTGACGTACTCGGCTTAAACGCTTTCTACTGGGGCATAGCCCCCGGTAGGGTAAAGTGATCGACACCTCCAAATAATCACCTATAAATCTTCTGGATAAGATATGGGTTGTGATCGGGTAATGGATGAGGAGGATGGATCCAAAACAAAAACCAGATCAAGCATTTTATTAAGAGAATTTGGGAAATCATTTATTTGATGCACTGATATCCCAAGTAAATTAGTCAAGAATTCATTCTGTGCCGAGGGGGTCAGTGCGCCAGAGTCGGGACAAGAAATCCAAGTAACTTCAGCAATATTGAAATCACCGAGAACTACAAGGATATCGAGATCGGTAAGCATACCAGAAACGGACAGTATAGCAGACAAATGAGCCTCATAAACAGAGTTATCAGAGGTAGGGGGTATATACGAGCAGGTTGTAAGAATACCAACACCATTTAAAGACAACTTAACAGCAACAAATTCTATATCTATAGAACCACCTACTATTACTGTCTCCGAAGAATAATTTTCATCAACAGCAATAAGCACACCTCCGTACGGTCTTTTCTATAGATACAGTACCTGTTGGATACTACTTCAGAACTAAGAATGTCTTGCCTTAACCAAGACATGAAAAGGAAAAGCAAGTCTATTAAGATATAAACTACTAAGTTAACAATCTCAGAGACTATAAGAGCTAGAGACTCCAGATTTGGAACTTAAGCTCGCCTAATTCCTAGGCAGTACAAGTTTGTTTTCGATTTTCGATAACTCATCCCGTTTCCGATATACACATGGGATCGATAACAACAAAATCTTGAATTTGAAAAAATTTTAGATGGCATTTTAATTATTAATCAAAATAATAACAATCTGTGAAATTTTTATTAAAATCGGTTAAGAAACACCGGAGATATGGGATATTGAAGTTGAGTATGCAGTATGCAGTATGTGCGTACATACAAACACACATACTTGCAAGCACTGACTGTACGCGTAAAGTATAGGGATCAGGGTATCGTCTAGTCGGGATTTCTTGACTAGAGCCTTCTTACTTGTTTTTTATCCATTTTACGTACCTACCCTAAATATAAACGGCGCCAGCCTTTGAAAGCACTTGAAAATGCCGACTGTAGAGCTCGAGTTTCACACATCGGTACTTAAAATTTTTTTAGACCACATTCGCGAGATATGGTGATTCCATAATCTTTCTTCATTTCATTGGCAAGCGATATGGCCAAAAAAAAATTGGACTTTTATGAATCTGAGCATTTTTAATTTAATTAAATGTAACTGTACATACGAATTTCATATAAAAATTTTACAACGAAAATGCACCAAAAACTGAAGTGTGTAAAGCATTTATGGGCAGTTGAATTTAGTGCCTTTGTTAGTATTTTAAATGTTTCTTTGTTAATGTTAATGATTTTTAAGTTCTGTTTAATAGGTTTAAGAGATAATTGACTAAATTACTTAAAAAAAAAAAAATTAAAAATCAACAACCAGTGTGTCCGTACATCTCTAAAATAAAACAAGTAAGAAGGCTCTAGTCGAGAAATCCCGACTAGACGATACCCTGATCCCTATACTTTACGCGTACAGTCAGTGCTTGCAAGTATGTGTGCGTGTGTGTACGACCATACTGCATACTGCATACTCAACTTCAAGGTTCCATATCTCCGGTGTTTCTCAACCGATTTTAAAAAAAATTTCACAGATGGTTATTATTTTGATTAATAATTAAAATAACATCTAAAGTTTTTTCAAATTCAAGATTTTATTGTTATCGATCACATGTGTATATTGAAAACGGGATGAGTTATCGAAAATCGAAAACAAACTTGTACTGCCTAGGGATTAGGCAAGCTTAAGTTCCAAATCTGGAGTCTCTAGCTCTTATAGTCTCTGAGATCGACGCGCTCATACATACAGACAGACAGACGGACGGACGGACAGACGGACATGGCTATATCGACTCGACTGTTGATGCTAATAAAGAATATATATACTTTATGGGGTCGGAGATGCTTCCTTCTGCCTGTTACATACTTTTGCACAACTTCATGATACCCTTTTTTCCCATTTTTAATGGGATCAGGGTATAAATATCAATATTTTTCACTGTGTGTAAAGCATTTGTGGGCGAGCTGTATATGTTTTTGAAACGATTTATTTAATTAAGCTTATACAAAGTTTGCCGGACAGCTTAAAGATATATGTATATATATACAGCTAAAGATAGTAATAGTATAATAAATGTTTGCAAAGAAATGTGTTTCTCTTTTACGCAAAAGCTTCTGAATGGGTTAAAATGAAACTTTAATAATGTTATTGTTAACTCGGTTTTAATCTTTATTTTTCAGTTACATCGGTTTGTGGAAGTTGAAAGCATTTGCATGCACCTTTAAAAATGGTAAGTTGAGAAGATAAACAAATTTGTTCTTCCCCTTCTCTCGTTTACCTGATACTTGAATATTGACGCTACCAAAAGCAGTTGCGCGTTCAAACAATAAGTTTAAATTTGACAATTAAGACAAGAGCCATAATTGTTGTTTTTATTGGCATTTCATGAGTATCAAGTATTTGATATTGTATCTGCAAAAAAAAAACACATTCGAAAGACACCAAAATAATATTTTGTAAGTAGACATAAATGGGTTAGTGTACGCTTAAAGCTTTAATTTGGGACCACTTAAATGTTTCTAGCACACCAGGATAGGGAAAAAAATCATACTGTACACCCTCATAAAACATGTTGTTTTCACTCCCATTTTCCTCAAAATCCTGACGTGATACAAAAGAAGACGTCTTAAATCCAAAACACATTTTTTTGTTGCAGTGTTGTGTCATGAATGAATATAAGCAAATATACATAAATACTCGTTATAACACGCTTTTGACTAAAAATAATCTAAATTGAAGAAAACAAATGCAGGTATTTGTTGCGTTTTCACCACTGGGAAATTATGCGCGCAGTTTTTTATACCCTGAACCCATTTTGTGCAAAAGTATGTAACAGGCAGAAGGAAGCATCTTCGACCCCATAAAGTATATATATATATATATATATATATGATCAGCGTCAACAGCCAAGTCGATATAGCCATGTCCGTATGTATGAACGCGTCGATCTCAGAGACTATAAGAGCTATAGACTCCAGATTTGGAACATAAGCTCCCCTAATCCCTTGGCATTACAAGTTTGTTTTCGATTTTCGATAACTCATCCCATTTTCGATATACACATGGGTTCAATAACAACAAAATCTTAAATTTGGAAAACTTTGAGTCGGCATTTGAAACATTAAGCAAACTAATGATAATCTGTTTTATTGAAATCGGTTAAAAAACACCGGAGATATGGAACATTAAAGTTAAGTATGCAGTATGTGCGTATATGCACACATATACTTGCAAGCACTGACTGTACGCGTAAAGTATAGGGTTATATAGGGTATCGTCTAGTCGGGATTTCTCGACTAGAGCCTTACTTGTTTATCCTTAGTTTTTAACGTAGAAATAATGAGACGAAGCAAAGAGCAACAAGAGATATCTATTACAGATTTTCATAAGACAAATGTTAAAGTTGACGAAACATAGCAGCTTCTTAAAGTTTTTTTTGTTTTAATTTTTGTTTCAGGACATGCCCAAGATGCTGTTAACGTTGCCAGCCACGGTTGACCTGTGCCTGCAAATCACTTCGTGCTACATTGTAAGCCAAGATGCGGCCGCCGATGCCAATGCAGTCGAATGAAGCGTATCATCAGGAGCAGCACGTTCATACCGTTCACGCATCGCCAACAAGCCAACACAGCACACAGGCTTCACAGCATTTGCATTCGCATTCGCATTCGCATTCGTGTCACCTTTCACATCAAGCATTAGAAAGCCAACAGCAAGTGGAACAGGAGTCAATAACGCAAAAAACCAAGCTTCCGCCATTAGAATTGCTTGTGAAGCACAAGCTCAGCTATAGCTCGGAAGCTTCATATCAACATCAACAGCAGCAAAAACACATACAGCCAATTGATCCGTGTGCCAAAAGGCCCTCAAACGATTTAAAACATTCCTTCAGCAGCCCATCGTCCAGTGACTTTTTTTTAGGCGCTGTAGGTGCTTCGATCTTTGATGACGCCGCTGAGAATTTCATCATTAATTTTCCGGCGGAATCATCGCTGCAGTTGCAGCCACTGTCGGAGACGTTGGCACTGCTGACACACACCGAGGCTATTGTGGTCGATAAGCAGCAGCCAATTTGCCCCGACGAGTACAGCGCCTCACTTATCTTTAGCAAAAGGGAGCTTGGCTCAAACCGCAACATCTCCCAACAGCAACCGCGACGCCAACATCACAGCTCTTACGCTGCTGGGGAGCGTGGTCAACAGCATCGACGCAGCCTGCACCTAATTTACAACAACAATCTGGTGACCACAGCTGGATACACGATTGACAACAACACCGCACTCGACGGCAAACTTTTGCCGCTGAAGCATCTCAGCCAAACCCACACACACCACACACCCGCAGGTGTGGGGCTGACACCACCGTTAACGACTAACGGCTCTAGGTCCATTGCCTCCGCCCGAAAACAGCTCTCCTACTCCTGGTACGCGCCAGTCTATAGTGCGCTTGAGGAGGAGCTAGAGCAGGATTCGAGGGTAGGTAAATAAAAAAAAAATAATAGTTGAACAAAGGAAAGAATGGGGGCGTTTTATTGGAGTGAAAACGAAAATTAAAAAAATCTATAGAACTTAAAAGATATAGATATATGGAGTGCTATCAATTTCCCAGCCGCCAGTTTTCTTAGACCCCCAAGTTGACACTTTGTCTGACGAAGACATTGACCAAGATGTTTGCAAAATTTCAAGTTTTTCAAGTTTTTAGGGTGTAAAAACGCGTGCTTATAAAGTAAGACGGACAGCATGGAGGACATCAGAGCATAAAAGTGTGATATAGAGTTTACCCATCAATATGCAAAATTTGCGTGGAGTCATTGATGTGTGATCTGCCTACATCATCTGCCTTCTGTATAGGAGAGGTTAAATTCTAAATTTAAATTCTCCACCTTTTAAAGTTATTTTGTGGGACCGCAACACTCATAAAGATAGACAGACGGACAGATCGACATTTCTAAATATACTTAGTTATTAACATATAAAGATTTTGAGGTTCATCTGTCTTTTAAGCAATTCCAACTAAAACAATTGGAATTGCGTCCACTCAAGTTGATTATCACGTCAGTTAGAAATGATTGCGGATTAATGCGAAGTTTGAAAGCTTGATAGCTTAAACTTTATAAAAGATTTGTGGCTAACATAGAAATTTTAATGAAGCTAAGAAGCTGTCAGACGAAGCAATTTTTTCAAGCAAGCAATGATTTTGCACAACCGCATTTCTTCGTATGAGTAGGCTTTTATTAATTGTAGAAACTAATTTGTAAATTGCGTCACAAAGTGCTTGTTAATACTTTAACTTCAGTGTCACTCTTTCTTTTACATTAATGGCCTCAGGAACGTTTGTGTTCTGACGTTGGATTATGGGCCGCGCTTTTTATACCCTGATCCCATTGAAAATGGGAAAAAAGGGTATAATGAAGTTGTGCAAAAGTATGTAACAGGCAGAAGGAAGCATCTCCGACCCCATAAAGTATATATATTCTTTATCAGCATCAACAATCGAGTCTATATAGCCATGTCCGTCTGTCCGTCTGTATGTATGAACGTGTCGATCTCAGAGACTATAAGAGCTAGAGACTCCAGATTTGGAACTTAAGCTCGCCTAATCCCTAGGCAGTACAAGTTTGTTTTCGATTTTCGATTTCGATTTTCACTCGACTGACCCTGACTGATCGCTTGCCTGGGACTATTTAACACTTACTTCAGGCAAAGACCTTCATGTGGCCCTCTACTTGCTCGTTTACTTTGGACTCGAACTCGCTCTGAGCTCGATCCAGATCGGCTTTCTTAGCTTTAAGAATTCCCTGCACATATTTCTCTCTGTGAATCATAATTTCTACTATATTGTCGGGTGTAATCTCTGTATCTGCTTCCTGGCTTAGCGTTAGGCGCTGTCAGTTCCATTTCCGACAACCAAAGAACGTGTGTATATTATCTTTATATAGCGTAGACATGTGTTTCCAAAGTTGCTGAATCGTGATTTTCTCCCTAAAAACTACGTTTTTGAATAGCAAAAGATTTCAATTAATTTCATTTCCTTTTGCAGTCAACAAACCAGCCATTGAATTTATTGTTAATTTTTATGTACAAAATTATGATTTGTAAGGTAGAGCTCAGCAGCTGCATACATTTGTATAAAATCATTGCTAATGAGTTCCGAATACACAAATTAGGCAAGTTTTGATTCAGCTGTAAGTTACACGATTAAAATATTTAATATTTGAGTAACGCTATATAGTATATACAATGCATTGATACTGATATTTATCTGTGTCTGCATTGCAGGATTCCTCGCCAATTCACAATCTGGCCAATACAAAGCATCAGCAACGCGCAGCCAGCAGCCAGCACAGTGGCACTGCCTCTTATGCCGCGCCGCCTCACCACGACTCGGATACCAACGAGACAGTTGCGCTGCTGGAGACGCAGACGCTCCACAAAATCAACATCATTACGCCAAGCGAGGCTGGTGTTGAGCGTAAGGCTCCGACACAGACGCGCATCTCTTTATCCCTGCCCAATTCCCATAACCACAATCACTCGCACTCTGCCAACAGTTTGGGCAATGCAACTGAAACGGGAACTGGAACTGGAACAGGAACAGGAGCAGGTGTTATTGATGTGGAAAGCTCACTGGGCTTGTCAGCAGGTCAGTTGCCGCGACGTCGACGCTTCGAGAACTTTCTTAAATCGTTAGTGGGTCTCAAGGGAAGCAGCAGCAGCAGTCGAGAAAAAGATCGCGAAAATGAACGTGATCGTGAGCCAACAGCAAATTTGCGACCTGCCTCGCCAGAGATACGCATTACGCGCACACCTTCGGAACAGGATGTTGTGTTTAGGGATCCCTCGGGTGGGCAGCAGGAGAAGCTAGCCAATGGCAGCAGCAGCAGTCGTTTGAGCATTAGCGGCTCCACCAGCTCACTAAATGTGGTTCAACAAAAATTGTGGCACATGATGCGTCATGACGGCAGCGCTAGCAGCCTACTCCACGAGAAATCCCAATCCATAGTGCAATACACTGGTTTGCGTAAATGTGAAACGGTGCTAGCATTGACTCGCCAGAGTCATAGTCTGCATCCTATGGGATGCAACGAGCGAACGGCCTTAATGCTAACTACACAGGAAGGTAGTGGCGGCATCTTCAGTTCGGGTGGTGTGGAGAAAATACGTCCACTCAATCGACTTCGAAACAGTGTGAACAGCATTAATGGTGGAGCAGGTGGAACGTGTTCCCGTTGCTCTAGTTTATTATCATTGGCAGCAACTGGATCACGCTATTCCCTGACCAATAGTTTTGTGGCGCGACCGGAGTCTTCGCACTCTCTGAACACAACCACACAAATCAGGCGGACCAGTTTTAGCCCCGAGGAGCAGCAAAAGGAACCGATGCACATCAATGTTAATGCACAGATCCGACTTGGCAATGGCTACAAAAACAACAATGCAGCTTCAACTGCCCTTGTTCCTAGTTCACGTAAAAGCTCTGCTAGCCTCCACAGCATTAGCAGCCCAAGTCCACCGTCCAATGTAACTACAGCAACGTTGCACTCCACATACACAAACAACAATGAAAGCAGCATTGCCATCGACGAACAGGTAGCAACGCCGTGCAGCATTTCAGGGGTCGATGTGGGAGCCTTTGGCACCACTCATGCATATCCGCTGACTGTGAGCTCGCTGCTGTCGATGGCCAGTGCCAATCAAGCGGCTCAAGCATGCAGTGTCCGTGATGGTATCACGTTGGAGCGACGCGATGTGCTTGCCTCGACTAAAGAGACACCCTCGCCTGAGACACCGGCCACGCCCATCACCCAGGTCAGTTTTCAGCAGTTCACCTGCAAACTTTGTCTCATCGATGTGGAGAACGGTGCAGAGGCAACAAACTTGTTGTATTGCGGCTGTCAGTTTTGCACGGAGGTATGTATTACCATAGCTTTCATCATACAAAATTTAAAGTAGTTATAAGCCAGGGTACAGATGTCAGTCTTGCCAGGCCAAAATTGCAAGATAAGTTGTTATTTGCTGAAACGTAAGGCAAGGGCAGACAAACATTCCAAGAAGTAGATGATATCGCCACCGTACTAATATGCCGGCTGGGCGAATAGGGTATTGAATAAGACAAAACCTCATTCTTTCCTCTAATCACGCAGTCGGAGTTATTTTCCAAATCAGGGTCGCTTCCACCGATTGGCGATCTTTACCGAACGAACTTCACGCTTAGGTATATATATAAGACTATATGTGTTGTCGACACAGAGATAAATAACGAATTGAAGTTAGATCGAATTGCAGTTTAAGTGCAAAATTTTTTCACGTATTCCCATTTATGTTATTATTATTTAATTTGTTTTCTTTATTTATAAACAAGTAAGAAGGCTCTAGTCGAGAAATCCCGACTAGACGATACCCTGAAGTCTCTAGCTCTTATAGTCACTGAGATCGGTTGGCTATATCGACTCGGCTGTTGATGCTGATCAAGAATATATATACTTTATGGGGTCGGAGATGCTTCCTTCTGCCTGTTACATACTTTTGCACAAAACCATTATACCCTTTTTCCCCATTTTTAATGGGATCAGGGTATTAAAAAAACTATGCTTTCGGCGACCGGCCGCCGATTGCGAGCCTCACGCCCGTACATCCCAAAACTTGAACCCTTAACTTCACGCTTGCTTGCATACGCGCATACTGCATACTCAACTGCAATGTTCCATATCTGTTGTTTCTCAACCGATTTTATTAATAATTTCACAGATTGTCATTATTTTGTTTAATGTTTCAAACGTCATCTTAAACGGGAAAGAGTTATCAAAAACAAGCTTGTACTGCCTAGGGATTAGGCGAGCTCAGGTTCCAAATCAGGAGTCTCTTGCTCTTATGTTCTCTGAGATCGACGCGTTCATACATACGGACGGACAGATGGACATGGCTAAATCGACTTGACTGTTGATGCTGATCAAGAATATACATTCTATATGAGGTCGGATGAGCCTCCTTCTGCCTGTTACACAAAACCATTATTCCCTTTTTACCCATTTTCAATGACCATATAGCTGGGGACATTCCATGATTTTGAGGCCTAACCCAAACCCGTTCTCAGGCTTAAATTAAAGATAGAGTTCCCAAAATAAAAGCTTAATCACTGACAACCTCATTTGAAATTTGATTCACCCCAATAATAGAACCTTTACTATTCTACCGTTTCAAATCAGAAGCGTCTAACCGCAACTTTTTCCCTTGTATCATATCAATGCACACATGTGTATGTTTTCGCGTGCCTTTTAAAATAATTGTGTGTATCTAACATGTTCAATAAGTCATTAGTGATCTACCTAATTCCCAATATATACATACGCATATATGCTGGAAGTCATTTTTAAGTATCTCACGATTAGCCATACAAATGCACGAAGTTCTTATAAAGTCTATACTACCCTCCCATGTTAGGCAAGCAGATAGAACCAAAATTGACAATCTCAACTTTGGTCACCACACAACAGCAAAATTAAGTATGGCAACAACTAATCGTTGTCTCACGCATCGCACATTTTAAGAATAAGTTGACAAAGCAGAAGGGTTACTTATTTCCACAGGAGCTAATAGCCAGAAAAATCTTTTCTGTTAACGAAGAGCGCGCTGGAATCATCTCTTGTATATTAACATACTCGTTGATTTTAGAATCGATGTATTGTTTTGAACAGTGCCAAATTGAGCGACAGTCAATAAATATGGTGAAATTAAGTGTAATTTTAATTTTTTTGATAATAAATGTAAATTACCTATTAAATTATAAATAGATGGAAGAAAAACAAAACCGCAGCACGAATGAAAAGTGACAGAAGCATGAAATACAACAGCGTCATCAGCTGTTGCTCAACAGAATGTGTTAAATCGGTGAACAGTTTCCTTAACTTAATTGCAGCTTTTTATAGTGGAATCACCTGCATGGTTTTGACGCAGCTTTATCAAGTATGTAGCGAAGCTATAAGAATGTTGAAAAAGATGTGTTCATACAAACAGACAGGAAAACCAATACACCCTTTTATACTCGGTATCAGATTATACAAATTTGGTTTGAAATATTGAATGAATAATATTGAAACTCTGATTTGTTAATCATGTAACCATGAACGTATACCATGTTATGTTATATTTAATTATGTATTCTGATATACAGTCGTTAAATTGTAATTGTTAAGAAAAATTTAAATCTTTTGAAGTTTTCTTTTTAAGACTTACCTTCTGAACGTAAAATTTTTTTTCTATAAACAACAACAATTGAATAGTAAATACATTGTTTACGAATTGATCGCCAGTTCGCCTCATTCTATATTAAAATACACGATAAATTTAAAAAAAATGTTTACTTCCCAATATAATTTAAGTTTAAAGAGAACGGCGTGCACCAACTCTTTTGCTAAATGACAGAAAAAAGAAAGTATTTTTGGGCTAGCGATATGCCTGCGCAGAAAAGACGCGCAAACAGCAAATTGAAAATGAATGTTCTTTATTTACCATCTACTAACATTAAAAAAAAATTGAGGATAAAATAAGGTAGAACTTGTTTCTTCTCGATTTCATCATTCTCATCTTTGTCGTGTCCACAATAAAAAGTCTTTAAAATGACAGCATCAAAAATCTCAAAAAGAGACATAGACAATAAATGCATTAGTAGTTATATTACAACGGTATAATAGTTTTGTGCAAAACTATGTAACAGGCAGAAGGATGTATGAACGTCTGTATGTATGAACGCGTCGATGGAAAGCAAAACTAGTCGGTAACTAATCTGTAGTCTTTAGATCCGGGAAATTATTGATAACTGTACTCAATTTAAGTTACACAAGTCGACAAGGTTTTTCTTTCAGGATTTGCGTAACACGTCAGATATATAGGTGTAAAGACCTTTTAACAAATAATCTAACTGCAACAAAAAGAAGAGCTAGACCAGAGTTTAAGCTTTTACACTTTTCAAGTGTATAAAATCAATCCCAATATTCATCAGTTTGTAAATTGAAGAATATAAATTCAGTCAAAACGGGGGAGCTTAAACTTGTCTTTAATGATTAACATGAAAAACTACATACCAATATTTCTCTCCTACTTAAATTGTAGGATGTCAAGTCTCTGCAATCTATTCGTTTATGCTTAAAAATCACCATAGGTTACTCCAATTTTGGTATCGAGATAGTTGCCGTTGTTCATGTCCATGCCATTTTTTTTTTTTTGGTATTAATACAAAGATATCGATGTCGTTTCTGATGTGTTTTTGTGTGCTGAAAGCTTTAGCACATGTTCTTATCAGAGTAAAGTTTTTGGTTCATTTTGTTAAAAATTTATCAAACTAACCTCTTTACCATTGCTTGCGATAAAGACGTGCATAAAAAGTATAATGTATGCTCGGCCAACTCTTCGCACAAACACTTACACATCAACGCATATCCGCGAAAGTATTGGATGTCACTTTATTTCTAAATTTTGATTTTAATGCGACTTAATTCTTTTACTCAAAGCTTATCAACTCTTAATATTTTTAACGCAAGAAACTTAATTTATGTTTTAAATATTCCATATAGGTAGTATAGTAGGCACAAAACGACAGATTCGTCGATTACTACGTTACTTTTGCAAAATGCATATTATATATATATATGTATATTCGTCAGTTAGCCTGGATTTATTTTCATCATGTACGCCGGTACATCTAACTCATTGGCAGCAACTTTTCAATATGTACATGCTTACCTGTAGTCTTCTTAAACGACAGGATGCACTGCGTCAAGAATCAACTCCTGCTACATCTTTCTCTCTCTCTCTCTCTATGTTGCTACAAATGCAATTTTATGGCAAATACTACAGTAATCGTAAGCAATGACGTTCCTCTTAACTCAACACCTGAATTGAAATAAAATTCTAGCCATTAAGTAGTTGAATTTGAACCAAACGACATTTGATTAAATTGATAAACCTTGAATATTAACTTTGAAGCATTGGCGACCACATGTGTTAAAGCTTAGTAAGGCAAAAAAATGTTAGTGGGAATTTCAATATTTCATTTGAAAATTGACTTAAGTTTTCATATATCCCGCGCAGTTCAAGTTTGTTTTAAAATTTCGATAACTTTTCCCATTTCCGATTCACATTTGGAATCGATAACAAAAAAATCTTGAATTTGGAAATTGTAAAAAAATTTATTTTTTTAATACAATGTATACAGTGTAGTGAAAATCTTTGAAATTTTCATCGAAATCGATGGATGCTGTCTATTACATCATTTGCACAATAGCATTATACTGTTCTTACCCATTTTCAGGGTATAAAAATATCCAGCTAGTGTTTTTCTTCAAAAATTTTACATTAATTTTTGCATTAAATGTGTAACGCATAGAGGGAAGCATATCCGACCCCTTAAAGAGTCAGTATGCTTACGTTTGTATTTACGTTTGGAATGCGACGACTGAAGGCAGCTATAGCTGTTGAGTACGTCATTTGGGATTTAACTGGCTAATATAGCGGCACAAAATCTAGTACTGAAACGTCTGGATGATACAGTCGTGGTGTCTCAAACCTACATGCCGTACGTCAAAATTGGTTTTAGAATGGCTCTGTAATGGAGTCATTAATTACGATGACTAATCTTATAGCTTGGTAAATATAGCTGCATTCATTTTCAGTTGAGCTGTGTTCTTTTCGCTCTTAAGTGCTTCCTTCAGTCGAGACGCTTGTCCAGGGCGAAGCCTCATTGACCTTAAGCGACTGGCCGTTATTGATGACGTTAGGGCTGTCTTTTTCAGAGTAAAATTGACGTGCACTGACTTCGTTGCATCGATGGTGATATTCCAATTTTTAAAAATATCAATAATAAAAACGTGAGTTTTTTTATCCATGGCTTCCATTTTGTAAACATTACTACAGCGGTTTTGCTATAATATCATCGCTAGGAAAAATTTTGGAAACTCTGTTTCTGCTTGCAACGCAATGGCTCTTGCTGTTTTTAAACCCTGAACCAATTAAGTTTATAAAACGGGTATAATGGGCACACTGTTAAAGAATAAAAGTATGATAATTGCGAGCTGTGAGGGCGTGTGGGGTTGGGTTGTAGTTTGTGGCGAAAATCTGATGGAAATCATACATTTCTCATATCTTATACTTTTGTTTAATTAACAGTGCATGCGCGCTTATGTTGACTTTGAGATAACAGAAGGTGCCTACGAGATCTCCTGCCCCGATGCCAAATGCCCGTCCCAGGGTGCCATCTCGCTGATCGAAATTGCAAACCTATCCACAACGAATCTGCTTAAGAAACATCATCGATACCGACTTAATCGGGGTACGTCTCGCTTCAGCTATTGATTGACATTTATAAGCCGATGTTGTAATTTTTTATTTTAATTTTGTTGCTTTAGAAATCGAATTGGACAAGACGCGCACTTGGTGCCCACGTGCAGGCTGCGAGACTATTTGTAAGGTGAAAGGGTCTGCGCCTTCTGCTGCTGCTGTTGGTGGCATCTCAATTTGTCAAATAGATGAGTCACCATCTACATCGCACAGCTACACACCAAAACTAGATGGTGTTACGCCACTACTCTCAGTATCCGTGCATTGTCCCTCCTGCAATGATGAGTTCTGTGCGCTCTGCAAAAAGGCGGTAAGTACAAAAACCGACAGATAATTAAAACAAGAAAGAAGGCTCTAGTCAAGAAATCCCGACTAGACGATACCCTGATCCTTTTGTGTGTGTAAGCGCATACTGCATACTGGATACTCAACTTCAATGTTCCATGTCTCCGGTGTTTCGCAACCGATTTCAATAAAAATTTCACAGATTGTCATTATTTTGTTAAATGTATCAAAGTTTTTCAAATTCAATATTTTGTTGTTATCGATCCCATGTGTATATCGGAAACGGGAAGAGTTATCAAAAACAAACTTGTACTGCCTAGGGATTAGGCGAGCTTAAGTTCCAAATCTGGAGTCTCTAGCTCCTATAGTCTCTGAGATCGACGCGCTCATACATACAGACGGACAGATGAACGGACGGACAGACGGACATGGCTATATCGACTCGGCTGTTGATACTGATCAAAAATATATGAACTTTATGGGGTCGGAGATGCTTCCTTCTGCCTTTTAATGGGTTTAGGGTATAAAAACAAATAAACCTTATTCTAATGGGAATTTCCGTTTGGTTTGAAATTTCCGTTTGGTTTTTGTATGTTTCAAATCATAACATTTGAAAACAAAAAGAATCAAAATTAAACAGTTGGAAAAACAATCTACTGTTCTCTTGGTACAGCTCTCAATTTCAAAACAACTCGGCTTCAATATTTGAGCTTACACCGACAGGCGCTGCTTGCTTACTCGAGACAAAAGTTGATCGTGGGCAAGGAGACAAAAATCTATTTTTTTTTTCTATTTCATATGTATGTCTATTCGATTTTGGACAGCTCCATAACTGAGCAGTTTGTGATCAGGTTTTGTATTTCTTATAGTTAAACTAAGTTTTTCAAATTATTCAAATATGGATTCTGGAGCAGAGCACTTTTAAAATATATTTTCTTTAAATAGAATCGATTTGCACTTCTAATGCCCATTAAACTTAGACGTTAAAGTAAAACTTGCGAAAATGTTGAACTTGTCTGAAGCACCTAGTAATAAAGACAATTAAGATGCGTTGCAGAAGTCGGTGTGCTGCCTCGCGTTGTAGCTGCTTTTTACATAAGCCAACAAGATTTTCAACCCAGAAACCAGAGGTTTTTTTTTTTGCCAAAAGTTGTAGGTTAAAATGTTTTGTTGAACTTTATGTGGCTGTGTTTTTGATCACCAATATACTTAAAGCGTCCAAGGTAACCCAGAATAATGCCATCCTCATACATCCTTTTGCAGTTCATTTCAAAGTTGATCATTTGGTTATGAAAGTGTTTAAAACTTTTGCACTTTGCACAAATATAAATCTTACTAATAATTGATTATTGACGTTTGCAGTACCATCCGAACATAAGCTGCGAGGAATTTGGACGTCACCTGGTTGCCGATGGTCAGGATGACATTGGAATACCGTTCGACAACGAGCTCATCAAATGTTGCCCAATGTGCGCGGTGCCCATTGAGAAGGACGAAGGCTGTGCCCAGATGATGTGCAAGCGTTGCAAGCACGTATTTTGTTGGTACTGCCTGGCCAGTCTGGATGTGAGTATCGTTGCCGGCGATATAACGGTTTGTTTACTTATGCTTTTTTTGTTTATTTTCAGGACGACTTTCTGTTGCGGCATTACGATAAGGGGCCGTGCAAGAATAAATTGGGTCACTCACGTGCCTCTGTTGTGTGGCATCGCGCCCAAGTAATTGGCATTTTTGCTGGCTTTGGCATCCTGCTGTTGGTGGCATCGCCACTGCTGCTGCTGGCAGCGCCATGTATAATTTGTTGCAAATGTCGAGGTTGCAGCGGCTCCAAGATAGATGAGGTCGATGCGGAGTTGGAAGAGGAGGCGACCGCTATTCATAACTAACTTTTTTGTATAAGCATTTGAAATTTTATGAAACGAAATTGAACAACTGCACCTTTTTATTAAAAAAAACGACAACCTGACTAGTTTATAAAACACTTGCAACTTAGTGTAGTTGTAAAATTTGTAAAGATTGATGAAGAACCGTTTAAATTAATTTTGATTGTATGCATTGTATAGTATGTGTTAACTTAATTGTGATATTTACAGTGATTCGATTTTTAATTGAATCGAAAATTTGTTGAACTTACATATACAGAGAAAACGAAGCGAGACTTTGATTCTTATTTCTTGTTTAAGGTTTTGTGACTATACATGTGCTTACATTCATAATTGTATGTATATGTTAATCTATGTATTGTTTTCTTTATTATTATTATTCATTCAACAACAAGATTGTATAAATTACGTTAGCCCAAAAACATTTTAGTGCGTAAACTAGCCTTAGTTTACTAGCACACTCTAGCAGTTTAAGTCTAAAACTCTTTGTCAAATATTTAAAACTTGCTGCTTTTTTACATACACACTATTGCATATTAACACACAATCCAACACCCATGTACGACCATTTTCTCAAGTATTACAGAATATCAAATGCAACTAAAAACATTAGAATGTTAATTGATATCAAATGTTTGTGCGTTGCTTAGAAATGCTTTTAACTACTTTTATAATACATATATATTTATATATATAATATATGTGTATACTAAACACCAAAATGTTTATAACAGCTTAAACATAAAACATGTATACTATATAAGAAAAAGTTTTGATCAATGTAAATTATTTAAATACAAATTTAAAGCATATATATCATACAACACAATGTTTAGAAGCCTTCACTTAATGTGAAATATCGCATATGCTGATTCAAATAAAATGTTTAAAAAAAATATATGTAATTGCAGATTTTAACATTTTTGCTTCCTCCTCCAGCGATTTGGATGATTAAGTTGCGTATTTTAAAGCTCATTAGACTTTATTTTTTTTGTTGGTGCCCCATTGGGCAAGGCACGTCCAGAAACTCGACCGTTTCGTTTGCATCTTGTTAAGCACGTAAGCTTGAAGGGTAAAAAACACTTCATTAAGATGATTAGCGTAGGCAGCACCGTTCCAGCACCTATCACCGTTCCTTAATGGTCTTCTTCCTTTTTGGTAGAAAGCCAGGATCAAGGCTCCATTGAATTTATCTTTAAAGATATTATTTCGTGGGATATAGCTTTAAGCCCTATAAATCCGGGGATCGGATGACACTATTCCAGACCAACTGCAGCACACAGAGACCGCTACAAACTGGATACTGAAGATTTTTAGTGAAAGCTCGACGACGGGCTCGTTCCCTAAGACCTAAACGAATTCCAAGGTTGTCTTGAAAAATAAAAAAAAAATTAGCTCGGCAAAGTACAGCGCCTTGCGGAACTGAACACAAAGGGAGGTCCAAGAACAACTTTAAATGAGGCTCAGATTAACCTACGGAATCTTCTACCAATAGACAAAATTTGTCAAAACAGTGGACACTCCATCATCCTAGTGTAAAATAGACGACCATCTCCAGGAACGGACTACTATTATCCTCAAGAGTATCCTAAAAGTCCCTACCACACAGTTATCCCCTCAAGGGGTGGTCAGTGAACAGGCACGCCGAGGTCGACGGAATCAATTAAAATTATAACTGACAGCTCAAGAGAAAACTGCGCATAAGGAGGTGTCTACTGAGAAGCCTTATCTATCACAAAATTCTTTAGTCCACAGGTCGCTGCTTTTCAAGTCGAAATCACTACTACGCAAGAAGCAGTCTCTTGCCTATCCGGTTTGAGCTAGACGAGCTTGCAAGGCATAGAACTACCATATCTCTCCTCAAGCTGCTGTGACGGAAGAAAATAAAAAAAGTTCCCATATTTTTTGCAACGGTCGCTGGCTGGGTTTATTATTTTATCTGACCTCACAGATTTTGGCAGGAATTACCCCAAAATATGTACTTAGTGATATTCAATAATATTTTTTGAAAAAGCTTAGCTTAGTCACAAAAATAGGCCTGAAATCTTACTTTTTAATGTCACACACAACGTATACTTATTTTTTCGATCAGCTCGTGTTTTCTAGTGTAGGTACTTCAAATTTCTTTAGGCCACATTCGCGAGATATGGTGATTCCAAAATCATTCTTCATCTCATTGGCAAGCGATCTGCGCAAACAAATTTGGACTTTTATGGATCTGTGCATTTTTAATTTAAATAATAGTAGCTGTACATACAAATTTCATACGAATTTCACATCGAAAATACACCAAAAACCTAGGTGTGTAAACATTTAATTGACAGTTGAATTTAGTGCCATGCTAGTATTTTTAAGTGTTCCTTGTTAATGTTTATGTTGTTTAATTCTGTTTAATAGGTTTATTGACTGAATTACTTATAAAAAATAAAAATTTTCCACAACAACCAGTGTGTCCCTTATAGCTCAAAAGTGAGAATATCAAAATTTTTCACTGTGTGTTAATAAATAATTGGCACACTGTATATATTTAAGTTAATAAATTGAATTGAATTGAAATATATTTGAACATAACAATTGTTCATTTCTTCGTTTTTAATATTCTTCGCAAATTATTTTGAGCCATTTCCTGTATCTCTTTGACGATATACTGAATTTTCGTTCACATTCGTGATCGTGTCGATAACAAAAGCTTTAGGATAGCACCCAAAAGCAAGATGAAGGAACAAATCGGATTCTTAAATCTCTTCCAGTTTCTGATAGTCAAAAAAACTAACAACTTTCTTCTTACTCGGCTATTAGAATGTAAGACGTCTTTGAAGTTAACTCAATTGCTTAAACCTTAATAGGGTTTTTTTTTTAGGCAAGAAATCCTAAGTTCTAAAGTTCTATCCAACAGATACGGTATCTATAGAAATGACTGTATAATTTGACGTGGCAGTGGTGTGCTTATTGCTGTTTACATATGTGGAATATTCTTTGTACGCGCTAAGTAAAGTTTAGCAAATAGTATATAGACAGCAATATTGATTTTAAAAATTATTTGTATAAATTATTTAAATTAAAAATGGTATACAGCTTTCTTTTCTGCTCTGTACAGGGTAAAGCTGCAAAAACCATTATAGCAACACCAAACTTCTTTTTCTTACAGCCCTAAAATAAAAGATCAACCTTTGAAAATTTCCAAGTGAGTATTTATTTAATTCTTTTTAATGAGTTTAGCTCAAAAAAGTAAGACTTTTCTTTGAAATATTGACTACGTGCTAAAACCCAAGCTTGGATTAGGCGTTATACTTTTAAGACCTCTCAAAACGCATAAGGGAATGTTTCCATTGGTATTGGTCAAAAAGTACTAAATACAATTAAATACTTTTTAGTATTGGTATTTTTGGTATAATATCGATAGCGCAGCAATTCGATTTACGCGTGATGCTCTGTGTTTCAATTTTAATTTTAATGTAAGATTAGCTGTATTTTTATAAGTTTACTTGACAGCTGAAAATAATTGAATAAAACAGCAACAATATGGAGGAACAAGCCTGTCCTCGTTGCAAGACCACTAAATACCGCAATCCATCGCTAAAACTGATGGTTAACGTTTGTGGACACACGCTATGCGAGTCATGCGTGGATATGCTCTTTCTCAAGGGTTCGGGTGCCTGCCCGGAATGCATGGTTCCATTACGGCGCAATAACTTTCGCGTGCAGCTATTTGAGGATCCCATGGTAGAGAAGGAGGTGGATATCCGGCGGCGCATATTACGCGACTACAACAAACGCGAGGAGGACTTTGGTAGACTGGAAGAGTACAACGACTACTTGGAAGAGATCGAGGACATTGTCTTTAATCTGTGCAACAACATTGAAATCATCGAGACAAATAAACGCATTGAGGCCTACAAGCGCGACAATCGCGAGGTGATTCAGCGCAACAAGACGCGCGTCGGTCGCGACGAGTGCGCCCTAGAGGAGTTGCTGGAGTTGGAGCGTGCGCAGGATGAGTGCCGCAAGAAGGAGCTCGATGAGCTGGAGACGGAGCATAAAAAGAAAAAGGCGCGCGACAAGCAGGCCCTCATCGAGGAGCTCATGTATAGTGGCAAGGACGCCGCCACAATTGTTAGTGAGTTCGCCGAAAAAGCCGAAAAGCAACGAGAGGAGGAGAAGCAGCTACCGCCACCAAAATCGATCAACGAATTCTCCACGGGCATTAAATTTGGTCAGACAGCAGACCCAAGCCTTCAGCCGGTACCTAAATCAGATGAGGGGCCACTGTTCGTTGACGAACCACTCATACTGACGACCGATGGTCCCACTCCTCCGCACGCATGCGATGTTGAGTCCTTTGGGTACATCACGCATATACGATCGGAGACGCCTGAGGAGATCGCCGGTGGCTTTACGTCCGTCATGGCCTGCCAGCGTGCGTTGCAGGAGGCGCTCCAATGCCTCTACTATACTCCCACTACCGCAGTAGGGTTAGGAATATAATTTGAGATGATGCTTATGTTTAAAACTGTCGGACCATACCACGCTTAACTTTTTATTGTTAAAACAATTTGTGTCCCATATAGATATGCATTGTTTAGATTGCTAGACATATAGAAAATATAGAATACTATATAAAAGTAAAATGTACCCTTATTAAAAACATCAACATGCAGTCGAATTTCTTTAAAACGAACACCCATACAAAGTGTTTTGTACATAAATAATTCATTTCCACAACTGCACTTTGGTTCAATAAAAAAACCTTTTGATTTCTCTTTAATGAAATTTTTTTTAACTATAAGGTACACAGCACCGAACATGATCGCTTTTTAATTTTTTTATATCTTTTCTTAGTGCTCAAATCAGTATAAATCGCATATAAAAGTAAAACAACCAAGACAGATATTCTATATGAGCAATTTGGACAAATGAACCAACTGTAGTAAAAAGACCATGACAATAAAATATTCAGCTCAATAGTTCAAAAACTGAGAAATCGGTTTTTGCATAAAAACAGACAGATCGACGGACATGGCTATATTGTTTAAGCTCGCGATGCTGACCAAGCTTATATATGCTTTAAAGGCTCTTGGATGCATCCTTTTACGCGACACATATTTTTTGACAGCATTCTTATGATGTTGGATATTATTACTCAGCAGAATATACTTATTTATTTTATAATATACGAGTTGTATTTAATATAATACGAGCAATAAAGTAATTGCAGACTGCTTTATATGACTAAAGACTTGGGTTTTATTATATAATAGATTAAGAGTAATTTTAATAGGCGTAGATACGTATAGTGTATATATTTGCTATGTACATAATTGTAAAAATACGAGGATAAGATACAAATAAGGTATGCATAATATATTTTATACATTCCATAGAACACACATATAATGATCATGTATGTGAGCGAGTAACTGGCAATATTTCATATTCTAGTTGCACATTGAGGTTAATCTATTTGCGAACATGCCACTTAACATTTGGGCCACACACAAATCAATAAACTTATATGTTGATTATATACACATTGCGATGTACGATGCAATTGATGGCCCAAGATTACAATGTGCGTGAGAAGTAAAGAAGGAATTATCGTACAGTTACATCAAATACATTTGAAATGTGTTTTCGACCTATGAAAGTTGCATGCTCCTTAATGTTAGAGTTTCGGCTATCAGTTTGTGAAAGCCAGAAGAAAAGCATGCAATTTCCATTTACAAATCATATATTATAAGTTTATAACTATAATCAAATGTGGCTAGTTATGATTAATTTCCCGTGGAACATCCGGCCAACCCAGTCATAGTATGTATGTAGGTGTATCGCTTGAGCATATTGGAATGTGGCAGCTTCCACTGTCTGCGCGGCAGCATAGAACATGACCGGGTGTGGGATTGTAGGGCGGCTTTACAGAGACAGCTTAATTGCAAGGGGATTCAATAACGTTAAATTTTGACATTAATTTTGTGTCTTACATTTAAATTTAAAATGCTAACATTTAATTGTATATATAGTTTGTTGTTAATTTTTATACAGTTCTTTTTAATGTGTTGATAGTTTTTTTTTTTGCTGCCTGCATTGGTGTTGATCGTGTGATATATAATTTTTATATATTAACTATCTTGTTGATGCTCAGCGACGATAAATTGTTTTTGCATTTGTTGCTTTTAAAGTGAACTGCTTGGTTTTGTTTATATACTATATACACTTCGTATGTTTTTTTCTTAAGAAATAAAAAATCGTTACGAAACTGTCACAGTTAATTTTAAGCCTTAAGCATTTAAGCCTTATGAAGACTTCAGAGTCATTTTGTATTTACTGAAAATTGATATTGTTGATTTGTTGGCTTATTTATTGGTTGTTTGGTTTTGTAAGTGATTTCTGCTGCTCCTGTTTGTTTGTTTGTTTTGATTCCTGTCGGTGTCCTTGCTGGCAGGCATTTAAAGATGTTTGCTTTGTGATGTCATTGAGTTGTTGTTGTTTTGATTGTTGTTGTTGTTGTGTTGTATGCGCATCGCAAGCAGCAGGCAGTAGTCATTAATTGCAATGTTAACTAAACAGAATCATCTGCATGCAAATACACATTTGTGCCATTTAGTATTTAGACATATGAATGCGATAGATAAGTTGTATCGATGAATAGCGCATACATACCGTGGTACCACCATTTAGTCTTTTTTGGGTTCTTATTGCATGTCTTAACATATAGTGTGTTATCTGGCGGTCGCTTCTTCTCGCGACAGCTACTTAACATGGAGGCTATGCTAAGGCACACCGCTTGCACAGACAGTGCCGGAGACCAGTCCTCAGTTAAGATGGATAAGCATATGTGGCCATTGCTATAGACATGTGGGTGCACGGGTATATTGGTGCCGATGAACGTAACCTGCAATAATACAAATACAATTTTCTTAATAACATTTACTTTTATAACTTGACTGTTAACAGACTCACTTCAGGCGACTCGAAAGGATATTTGTTGTTAAATTTAAATAGCAGTTGGAAGTCTTCTCCCTCATAAAGTGTGCCCTCAGAACCTTTTATATTTATTTTCCATCTGAAATTAAGACATCGCGCCATTATTATAAGCAATGTTTATTGGCAACATATAATATCTACATATCATATACATATATCTGTATGTGGCACCTACTCTGATAAATTTTGATGTACACTTTCTGTGTCAACAGTCACACCTTGCGGCGGCTCCTTAATCAAGGACATCAGCTCTTTTTGCAGGCGGCGCTAAAAGTATAGTAACAAAGGATATAAGTTACAGTTTTGCAAACGTTGGTTTTTATGTCCTGCAACTTACACTAGCGTAAAACGGATATAAATAAAATTTTAGCATTTGCTTACACATTTCCTTTTGGTGAACAAGCGTCAACCAGTCATATATTTCGTGTACTTATTATATACTTGTACACTTATGTACATATGCATACATGGAGATAGCAATGTATAGATAAGATAAAAAAGTGCTCGTAAAATACGCTGAGCTCGTGGAATTGTCGATTTGGTTATTATTTGTTTTTTTTTGTATGACTTGAGCCTTTGTACCATTTTTGTTATTATCAGTCCTTTACATTATCTAGGCTGACATGTATGTGCAAATGTACATATACATACATACATAAATATTTGTGTCTTAACGAACTAGAATTCACAAAAGGCAATAATTTGGTCGAGCCACATTTTCAGTTTGGGCGATAAGAGTTAAACGCTTTGCACTTTTGCACAAATAAATAAATGAAGTGAAGGCAATGCGAGAAAGACTTATTTATTTATACTTACAACTTTTAGAAAGTGCGTAGTAAATTTAAGATTTAATTATACCCTGAACCCATTAAAAATGGGTAAAAATGGTATAATGAAGTTGTGCAAAAGTCTGTAACAGGCAGAAGGAAGCATCTCCGACCCCATAAAGTATATATATTCTTGATCAGCATCAACAGCCGAGTCGATATAGCCATGTCCTTCTGTCTGTTTGTCTGTCTGTGTGTCCGTCCGTATGTATGAACGCGTCGATCGCAGAGACTATAAATAAGAGCTAGAGACTCCAGATTTAAAATATAAGCTCGCCTAATTCCTAGGCAGTACAAGTTTGTTTTAGATTTTCGATAACTTTTTCCGTTTCCGATATACACATGGGATCGATAACAACAAAATCCTGAATTTGGAAAACTTTGAGACGGCGTTTGAAAGATTAAACAAAATAATAATAATCTGTGAAATTTGTATTAAAATTGACTGAGAAACACCGGAGATGGATGGATGAGAAACACCTGAGATGAAGTTGAGCATGCAGTATGTGCGTACATACACTGTACGCGTAAAGTACAGGGTGCAGGGTATCGTCTAGTCGGGATTTCTCGACTAGAACCTTATTACTTGTTTTTTCTAATAATAGTTATATCAGCTGACGAACTTATGACGTAGTTTGTGGATAAAGCAGACAGTATATAAATTGCTTCAAGTTTGAAAAACTATTTTTGGCTAGAGCAAGTTGTTTGTGAAAACGAAAAATGATTAATAACAAGGAAAATATTACATATATTAAAAAACTACTAAAACATTTCATGACCGAATCGATGAATCTTAAATTAATATGGAAGTGTAAAATTCGAAATAATAAATGGACTTTGATATTAAATAGCGATTCGTACTTGATATCACTTGATAAGAATTACCAATTGTCCAATGGTAAGTTCGTATTTTTTTTTTTGTTTTTTTTTATACTTGCCTCCCAGCGCGAATTGTCCAGCAGCAGCGATTTGCCACATTTCGACACGGCCAGCGACTTGGACTCTTTGGGTTCGGTGATAATCTCCGATTTTTGAGAAGACGATATTTTTGTTTTCTTGAATAAACTTAGCATTTTGTCACACGTTTATATTTATATTACACTTTTGGCACACAAAACTAAAATTGCTTATTATATTTATTTTGTATTTTTGTTTAGCTTTTTTACTGCTTGTTTATAAAAAAATCTCGCAATGGATTTTTTAGTTTAGGCTTAGAGCTATATATGTTTGCTTTGATTTTTTTTGCTTTGCTGTTTATTTCTTGTCGAAAGCCAACTAAGTTGAGAAAAAACTTTTGCTCAGCGCCAAGAACAATTTACAAACGCAATTGACTAAACACCGCATTTTAGCGATAACAACAAAATCAATTTTCAATTTACGCAATTCGCGGCGACTACTAGAAAACAGCCAAAAGCGTCAAAGCTCCACAAACGACTGGGGTAAAAGTATCGAGCAATTTGCTCAAAAACCATGCCAATTTCTCTCGACCTGCCAAATACTACTAGCTGGTTGAGACGACGCGTCGCACACCGCAGTCGGCAATGTTCGTCATTTTCATTATCATCGTTATTTAGATAATGAACGGCAATGTGGCTCTCTCTACTTTTGTATACCCTTTGAAAATGATATTTACGATAAATTCGCTCAAAATATTATCGATCAAAAGAGTGAGTGCATTTAATTGTTAACAATGATGTATGTATTTTTCATTTTAGTTATTTGGCGCTCTGAATATCCTTTCTTAAAATGATCCAGAACAAATTTTCGTTGATCCGTTGTTTTTTATTGACCCATAATTGTTTTTGGCTTCTCACAACCGAAATGCAAAAAATGACTTTACTACCAGGATTGGCCTATTTCTATCAAAAGTGTTTAAACCAGTGTATTGGCGTCATATATTAATTAAAATACACGAAGAAAATAGTTGTTAGATTATTGAGGCGAATCTGCATCTGCTGTACAGATGAGACACGAGACTGCGTTTCAGTTGACATGCTCTGTCCGCCTGATAAGGAACTGATAAGATTACACATCACATACAATAAAAAAGAATATATGTGTGAATATAATTTCATACAATCCAATTTGTGTGAACTACTTTAACCACTTATCACAAAACACAAAACATAAAAAAAGGCACAAAAATATTTGGCAATTTATATTAAGGCCAAAACAGGCTATAAAAATGAACTTCAGAGTCAGCGATTGGAGACGTCAATTGAAATTTGTATTGCAATTCAATGGAACGACAACGACAAAATGTTGCAACTGCAATTGAAATAACAACTTGAGAGACACAAATCGAACGAATGAAAAAGTTTTTAGCAAAACTGAATGTGCTCGCTCTCTCAATATCTCCTACTATTTCTTTCTCTTTCAGTGAAAAAGCTAAAATATTTTGTAATAAGCACATTTGTTAAGCTCATTGAGAAATGCGAAAAAGCGACTTTAATCTCAAACCTTTGCAGCTGGGCGAAAAAAAAGAAGCATAAGTTAATAACATTTTTTACATTTTGTCTAATCCTGACTAAATTAGATAGGTTGAGTTAAGTCTCCACCTTTTTTGATTTTATATCGGTTTGAAGACTTACTTATTAATTGGACTAAACATTTTATTATTTATTTTTGAGCGGTTATCAAGCGCAACGGCAATGCCTCTTGATAAAATAAAAACTTAAAAGAATATATATAAATAGTTTAAGTATTGATTGTTTTCAAAAGTATGATAATCCTTAGTTGTAGGAATATATAAAAACAAAGAAATTTACAATTCTCGCCTAACTAAAATATACCGTTCGCAATTTTTGCAAGGTTTTTGTTTTTTTAAAGCGCCATGGATTATTATTTATATAAAACAATTACAAACTTATACACAACAGAAAAAAAAATACAAAATTGGGAGTAAACAACACGCAAAATATCTCTTATTTCGATGTGCTTTTCATCGTGCTTTTAAATACATTTTTGGGGTAAGAAGAACTGAAACAACCAAAAACATAAGCAAAACAAAACAAAAAACAAATCAACGAAGCGAAAGCATAAACGAAAGGCTAATAAACTTAATAAAAAGATGCGACACCAAGCGTAAGTATTGAGTGGTCATTGGTCTGTGGGTTTTTGAAGGTCACTCAGACCAAAACAAAAGCTGAAAGAAAACAGAAGCACAGATAAATATCGCCGGCAGCTGATGAAAATGACGAAATTTATGAGTCATGGCCAACGGTTTAGCGATGCTGTTTGCAGTATTCATTTCGTATATTTTGTTAGCATGGACAGTAAAAATTATTTTTATGTCTGGCTTGGGCCCTACCTTCCAATAAAATGAATCACACACACACACACACTACGGGTGATATGCTTATGCAACTTTTACATTCGACAAAAAAAAGAAAACGATTTCCTGAATGCGGCCCGAACATCGTCGCAGCAAACACACAAATGCAAGAACGATAAGCTCATTACACGAAAGCAGAAGAAAGAGTGAGAGAGAGAGACTGCCATAACAGGGTGCAAGGTGGGCAATAAAATGGCAAAAATAGCAACGAGCTGTGCCATACAGCAGAATTAAGGAAGGGACAAGGGTGACAAGCGGAAGTGTATGCAGCATATAACCTTAAACTTGCAATTTGCTAAAACAACAACATTGACCTTCGTACAACAGCCAACAAGAACAAAAGCACACACACACATACACATACATAAACATGCGGGATGGCTTTCTGACGTCAGGTTAAATTTTTATACCCTGTTCCCATTAAAAATGGGAAAAAGGGTATAATGGTTTTGTGCAAAAGTATGTAACAGACAGAAGGAAGCATCTCCGACCCCATAAAGTATATATATTCTTGATCAGCATCAACAGTCGAGTTGATATAGCCATGTCCGTCTATCTGTCCGTATGTATGAACGCGTCGATCTCAGAGACTTTAAGAGCTAGAGACTCCAGATTTAAAACTTAAGCTCGCCTAATCCCTAGGCAGTACAAGTTTGTTTTCGATTTTCGATAACTCATCCCGTTTTCGATAACAACAAAATCTTGTATTTTGAAAACTTTGAGATGGCATTTGAAATAATGAACAAAATAATGACAATCTGTGAAATTTTTATTAAAATCGGTTAAGAAACACCGGTGAAATGGGACATTGAAGTTGTGTATGCAGTATGCAGTATGTGCGTACATACAAACACACATACTTGCAAACACTGACTGTACGAGTAAAGTACAGGGATCGTCTAGTCGGGATTTCTCGACTAGAGCCTTCTTACTTGTTACATTACGTTAAAAAAATTGTGTCAAACTTTTACAAAAAAAAGTAATGACAAATGCGGCAGCAATTATTCGAAAGCGAAAGCGAATTCTTTGAAATTTCAATTTTTCCTTTTTTACACGATTCCTAAATTCCTAAAGAATCTAAACCGTCTCGTTTATAATCGTAAAAAAAATCTCATAAAAATTTTGAAGAAATAATGTTCAAAATTTAGTTTCGTTTAGTTTAAGGGGCACCGCCAAAAATCCGACAGGTTTACAAATATTTATAAAGTCCATTCTCTGATCGATTTGTACACAACATTTTTTATACTATCTTTTTTAATTAAAAATAAAATAAAAAAAGGTTCATTTGTAAGGGTTCTAACAATTATTTAATTGCGCGGGTAAAAAAAAAAATTACAATAAATATATTTAGAAATAAATCAGCTTATAGGATACTCCCGTCAGGTTAGCACATCTTCCGCAAGGCATAATCTCATTGCATTTTTTAATCAATTGTTTCACATTTTACAAATAAGGAAGTGCATATTTGTTTACTGTTATTGTTGCTCATACCGCGTACGCGTATGCATACTTAATATTGACAACACCGAGTACGTATAATTGGAATACAAGGCAGATCAGCGAAGGCTACGGAACTAGTACACAAAAGCTCTGAATTCGAAACAAAACAGAACAGAATTATTGATGCCTATTCAACTGCCTTTATGTCACACGGGTTGCAAACAAAAATAAACCTGGTTCGTCTCAAACGAAAAAAAAAAATATTGCAATCTAAAAATGCTTATATGTATATAAATAAAATAAAATGATTGAAGGTAGAAGTAGGATTTTAGTTATAATATAATAATTAGTTATAATCGTTAAGAATCGCGTTTAGCCGAATTAATATTTAAGGCATACAAATAAAGTAAGCATTTGCGTAAGCGAAACGATACTTAACTGAACCTAATAATAGGGCTCAAAACCGATCAAGATGTTAAGGTGTGTTAACGAGCACTGCATGAAATCCTAAAAGCGAAATCAAATCAACATTCGGGCAAACTGCGCGAACTTAACGATGTTTTCTCGAATTAAGTGAGTGACTTTTTGGGCAGAATTGCAAGATATGTATAAGCGCGATTCGGGAAACCTCAAGAGGGCGAGTACGCTAGCCTGGTTCGACAGGATCGATAGACGGGGCTGGTGTTTCAAGGCCTGTAGACGCAGCGTAGACAAAATTCCTCATTTAAACGCTATCATAAACAAACAGAGGCCTCCACATATAAAAAGTTCGAGACGATTGCAATTGGTTGCATAAACACAGTACGGAATGGATCGATGGCTACATAAGAGTGTACGTATTGATGTACGTAAGTGGGTGGTGATTAAATTGTTAGTTACACGTGCACATGCAGTGCAGAAACATTGTGTTGAGAAAGTGATGAGGATTGGAACACACACACGAACAAATAATATTTAAATCGGTATATATTTTCATTTTGGAGCAGGTGAAACTCTAAGCAACCCCGTTTGGTTGTTGCTGCAGCATTTGCATCGATAAGATGAAGTTTAACCTTTGCAATGCCCAACAACAGCGTCTACTAACAGCCGGCAGCCGCGGCACATGACAATTTGAACTGTTTTGCGCTGAACGCGATTATTTGTGCGACGTTTTAATTGTTTTTGAGTTGGCTGCTTCGGCTGCTTAGATGCATCACTGTTGGCATGGAGTAAGCCACTCACCTCACTGGGCGACATTGATGACATATTCCTTGTTGGTATTTTATGGCCGTTGCACTTTGTTCGATCTGCGTCAGAATTGTTCGCAGTGTTTTCTCTGAACGTCAAGCCAGTTTTCCTGTGGTCTTCTATGCTGTACTCTGTAGTGTACAATTGTAAGTACAAAAAAATGTAAGAATATATGTATGTGGTTTTAGCACACTATGTTCAAGAAACAACTTTCCAGATTTTGTGTACTGTTTATTTTTACCTACCAACTGTGACATTAGACGCTGAGTAAATATTTTTTGTGCATATATTGTTGTTGATTTAGGTCTTTATTGCGTCCATGTTGCTATCGATAGTTTTACAACTTACAGCCTACAACAGCAGATTCGAACAGCTGTTGCCATTCCAACTAAAGAATATTTTTGTTTAAGCTTAGTTATTTAATTAATTATTTTTAATAAACAACATTTAAGTGCTTTTTTAATATCTATGCAATACATCGATATAATTCGATTACCATCATCATATAATTGCTCAATGACAATGTAAAGTATCAAGACTGGAAAATAGCTACCCTCTTTTTTTACAGTTAATAGTTGCGCTCTGCGGACTAGCACCTATTTCCCCTTAGTATATCTCCCAGTTAGATTCTTAATTTTCTTCATTGCTTATACTTCTCGCACTGCCGCTATATTTGGAAGGCCTGCTGAATGTGGCCTTGGTCCGTCTTTTTGTGTATGCATGCCTGTGCGTCTAACGGGACTAGGCAGTACGCGAAAATAAAATCAACAACAACACGTGTCGGTTGTCGGTTTGCTAAAATGCACACGCTGCTCTATGTGTTTTGATACCTTTTATAACCATATTCAATTAAAGTCAATGAAATTATTAATGTATATTTTTAATACAGGGGCAAGTATTTGAATGCAAAATGTTATTATTTTGTGGTTAGTGGTAATTTGGTATTTAAACCTGTTCAATAAGTCATTAATGATCCACCTAATTGGTTTACATAGCCTTTGTGATTTCGGCTCTTGTACTATACAAAGATTATGTAATGAATAAAGATAGGAAACAAGCTACCCCTCTTTTTTTAACAGAAACGATAAAACCTGAAATAAGCACCTGGGGAAATGAATATCGTTTTTGCTTTGTCAACTCCAATGAGAATCTTAGTGTACACGGATTCTCATTAGATCGAAGCGTGTGATGCGTCAGACGAAGATTAAACGTTGTCGTACTTCATTCAAAAAGTGTTCATAGTAAGAGAGGAAACCAGAGTCGCTCTCATCTGTTAACTTAACATTTTTCAAATTAATAGCACCTGGGGAAATAAGTATCACTTCTGCCTTGTCAACTCATTCACGAAGTGTGCGATGCGTTAGATAACGATAGTGAGCGGCCATTATTCAACTTTGTTTTGGTTGGTGGTCGACTTTTGGTTCTATCTGCTTGCTAATGCCTAAAATGGGAAGGCAGCATAGCTTTGTATGAACTTCGTAAAATTGAATGGCCAAACTTGAGATACTTAAATATGACTTTCACCATATGTGCTAATGTATATATTGGCAATTAGGTAGATCACTAATGACTTATTGAAAAGGGTTTAAAATGACTAAATACCAAATTAACACTAACCATAAAATAAACGCATTTTGCACTCATATACCTAATACTTATTGTCCTTATATAACATTAATATATATTAAAAATGTCATTGACATTAATTGAATATTGTAATAAAGGGTACTAAAGTACATTGAGCAGCGTGTGCGTTTCAGCAACGACAACCGTCACGTGTTGTTGTTGTTATTATTTTTGTTCTGCCTAGTCCCGTTAGACGCAGACACATGCATACACAAAAAGACGGCTCAAGGCCACATGCAGCAGGCCGTCCGTAAACGATTTGCCTTCGACTTCAATGAGCATACAAACATACATATACATACTCATTGGTCGGCAACAACTTTTAACACACAAGAAAGAAGGCCCTTTACTTCCTTCTGCCTGTTACATACTTTTGCTTACAAACAATATACCCTTTTTGTCTTTTTTTTAGTGGGTTCAGTCTATAACAAGCAAACTTACTCTATTTGAAAGCAAAATAACCAGCAGCTCACCAATTTCATATGATAAACTTGAGAAAATGTTCAATTTGTTTGCTAATTCTTTCTAAGGCACTCTTAGCTTACAAGAGTAAGGGAATGGATACATTGATATGTGTTCATGCTGCGAAATATGAATTAGGCTTTCAGCATAAACAGACAGTGCCAAAAGTACATGAGACAAAGCATGTGCAGTCAATAGACAAAGCAAAATCCAATTCAAACATAGCGGTAGTCCGAGAAGATAACAGAAAAGATAAAACGAATTGAGGGGAAACAGGTGCTAAAAAGCTTGAAAAATGTGAAAAGTTAACAGATATTAGAAATTCTGGTTTCCTCTCTTACTTTACATTCTCATTGGTTCACAAAGCGCAAATATCAACTGTAAAAAAGAGGGGTAGCTTGCTTCCAATCTTAATTCATTACATTATCGTAGGGCAAAATCAGCTGTGCATATGTTTTGAGTTTATTCCTAGGTGAAAGCCTTTAGCGCCGTGCTAAACTTAAGTAAGGTCTTAAGTAATAACGTAAATAATAACACTTACTTAAGGTAATGGCGTTCCGCAAAGTGATCAATGTGCTTGAAGAATGACGGCATAATAAAGGTGGTCACAGTTTGTCAATCTGTTATCAACGACTGTTGGAAGATATTGCAAACTGATAAGCATAATCATAGACTGCTTTAAATACATACGTAGCACCGCTAAGCAACTCAGTAAGAAGTTCACTTTAGCGAACGTCAAATCATAATATTGGCAACAATGCATTTCGGCGTTTTGGGCAGCGGAATTATTGGTCTAACGACCGCACTGGAGCTGCAGCAGATGTTTCCAACGTCACATGTCTCCATTATAGCCGATCGCTTTAATGAAGATACTGTTAGCTATGTGGCCGCCGGCATTTTTCGTCCTGGCACCAGCTTCATGGGGCCCACACAGGAAATTACGCAGTACTTATCAAATTATTATAAAAAGCTCATAAAAAATTGCAACTAAAGAAGCTCTTTAATTAAAGACAGTGGATGAGAGATGCATTTAACTACTGGGATGAGATACGTCGCTCCAAGGAAGCAGCATTGGCTGGCGTCTGTGAACTCTCCGGCTATATATTTTCACGAACCACGCCCTCGGTTGTTCGAGTAAGGCAATAATCAGTTGTTCTTATAACGTACTTAATCTTATAATTTGTTTCCGTTAAAAAGAATCATTTTATAGAGAAACTGCTGCCAGTTTATCGACGCGTCACTCAGGATGAACTGAAGCTTTGCCAGGGCGGGTGGAAATACGGTTCCTTCTTTACAACCTGTCTAACAGAGAGTCGCTTGTTTTTGCCCTACGCTACAAAGAAGTGCGATTTTTGTGAAGTTCTAAAATATGTTTTTCAAACTATATCTTGTGATTCTGCAGATTCCTTGCAAATGGCGGTCAGGTGTTGAACGAGCATTTGAGCAATTTTTCTGATGTGTCCGACGATGTTGATGTACTGGTCAATTGTACGGGAATGGGCGCCAAGGAGTTATGCAATGATCAGCATTTGGTACCTATTAGGGGACAGGTCTTGAAGGTGCGCGCTCCTTGGATTAAGACAGCCTTCTATGGGGATCTGGACACGTATGTGCTGCCCGGTTTCGAGACGGTTACGCTTGGTGGCTGTAGACAGTACGACAGCTACCGAACGGAATGGTGCAAGTACGACAGCATGGCCATTAAGGAGCGCTGCTATGATTTGCTGCCCAGTCTTAAAAAGGCCGAAATTGTTCGCGAATGCGTCGGCCTAAGGCCACATCGCTCAGTAGTGCGCGTGGAGCCAGAGCTTTTAACAACTGCTCAGGGTCGTCGTCTAAAGATTGTGCATAATTATGGGCACGGTGGCTATGGTGTTACCACCGCACCTGGTACAGCAAAATATGCGGTGCAATTGGTGCGTGATTTGCTTGCGGGCAATAGCAAATTATAGAGTTTTGGTTTACAATGTAGGGATGATTTTTTAATTAATTGCTTGTACAATAAATATCCTCAATTAGCTTTAACTTTTTTTTTTCGCACTGATTGTAATAAATCAATAAAAACTTGTTTCAGTAATAAAAAACAAACATAAACCCAATCACGATAAGACTCATATATGTATGCAATTAAAAATAACATACCATCGATATGTATTTTTAGTGTTGAATAACTTTTATAGTACTGTGCAAAGTGCGCAGATGCTTCGCATGAATGGAAAGCTCGGCCATCAGTCCAACTCGACATCGATTTTCACCACTGAAGCAGCAGCTGAACAATTGTAACTGTTTAAATGATGAAAACGTATACAAAACGCCTATATTCGCCGCGTTAGTTAATTCGCTTCAAATACCAATACACACACCAACATAACCATTGCTGCGAAAATTTTTTTTTCATTTGTGGTCGTGTAAAAGACGACAAAGACGTGTACTCCAGAGAAAACGAAAATTTTTTTGCTAAAGCTGGGAAAAGGTGACAGCCAGTTTAGAAAAAAAGCCTCTATTTCTAAATAAATATTTAAATTAAATCGGGCGAGCCATAGCGTATTAATCAACTGAATTACTGATTAAATAACCGTTAGTAAAAAGCACAAAAACTCTACCAGCAGGCAATTGGCGAGCACGACGTACTCAAACTCAGTTCCAAGGCTAAACAGTTGACAAGTTTTACGCACAAAGCCCAAAAAAAAGCCTGATAGTAACGTCATTTAAAAAAATAAATAAAAAAATATATATATCTAATAAAAAGTACAAAAAAGAAAATCAATTGTGCAAAAATCGCAACTTGCGACCATTTTATCGATTTATGTGTATTTGTTTGAAGAATAACAGTAAAGAGCTTACTCCCTCATATAAACTCAAAGATACGCACACACAGCAGAACATACACTCAAGGCAAGCCTGCGTCATCAACAAGAGACAAACAACAACTGCACTCGCAAGGAGCTGTCACAGCACTTAAGGAATTATTCCAGCTATCCGACGCATTCCGAGCCCAAAGTCACACACACACATTTGTGTATATAGTTTGCAGAACAAGAACAACCACAGCAGCTTAAGAAAACTACCGTAATAACCGTAAGACTAGGACACTGTAAGTGCATTTGCATTATCTACAACAATATAAGTAAACCTACTACTAAATGCTACTAATGCTACTAAATTTGAATACAGTTTGGCAGCAAAGTGTTTACACACTGTGAAAAATTTAAATTTTTTTACTTTGTTTTTTTAAACTTTTTTTAATTTTTATAATTTATTCAATCAATTATCTCTTGAATCTTTTAAAACATTTTAACATCAACAAAGAAATATAACAAATACTAAATAAAAAAGACACTTAACTCAACTAGCAACAAAATGTTCACACATCTTTCTTTTGTTTATTTATTTTCGATGCGATTTTTATATTTAAAGTTAATTTTTTCAGAAACAAAAGAGCTCAGGTGTTAAAAGTTTAATCATTATCGAGAGAGTTTAAAACGGGTTTTAAATGCGAGGGAAGCGATTATCTTTCGACATGAACCAGTTCGGGTTATTACAACTCCAGCAACGGTAAACCGGCCTCAAAGATTGCAGAAATTTTAGCAATAAGCAGGAAAACTGTTTACATACAATGCGTAAAAAAACGAGGGAAGGATTGAGGCGAAGCCTTTAACTGGTCGGGCGGCGGGCATTAGCTCCAAGGGCACAGCGAATTATGGTTAGACAGATCAATGAAAATCCTATAATATATACCAACGTCCAAAAACTCTACCTTTTTGGCATTCGTCTATAAATTTCATGCTGTCGAGAAATGTGAAAAACTCAAATTATATTTTAAACATCTTTAAGATTTTAAATATACACATATACATTCTAACGCATTCGCCAAGGTCCTACCGGGTGCTTTTTTTCAACACCTATTTTTCCATCTAAAACCCATGACTTCAATAAGAAATTTTATTCTATTCTGTTATTAATGTCAGAACAGAAAGTTGAAACGTTAGACATTGGGAATTCTTGGCTACTCAATCATATATAGTTAGGCTTCAAGGTTAATGCTAACATTGGGGCCATCGCCCATTCCGCAGATGACATCTCGGGGCAGATCCTGCTGGTAATGTCCATTAAACTTGGCAGCTTCGCTGCTATTTGTATTATTGCTAAATATATTGATTGAGAAGGGCAGTTGCTGCTGTTTTTGCTGATTAAGTAAAGTGGTGCAGATGTTGGCACAGGCGTTAGTGGTGATTGTGGTTTTCGTTCCTAAAGTCTCAATAAGTTGTCCCTCATCATCTGAACAAATTGCCGAGGCTGGATTCAGATCCTGTGCAAACTGAGGCTGCTCCTGCTCCTCGTCCACTTTGTGCTGCTGCTCCTGCTCCTGCTGTTCCTGCAACATATCGAGGCTCATGTGAGCCAGCTGAGCGGAGTCGTAGGGACAAAAGTAGTTGAGATTAACAATACGATTGCCCAGCTGCTGAACGGGACGAGAATTGCGTGAAATGGGAGTGATGCTATCGCCGCTGAGTAGCTGGCGAAAATGGCGCAACTGAAAGTCGCTAATGGCCAGCGACTCAGGAAATATGAACCACTCAGTGCCCTGGTAGCAAGGCGGCTGTGTCAGCGATCCACCATAGCTATAGAATCCAGAGCGAAACGGGTATATCAGATAGGAGAGTGGAAAGGGTGCGATCTGTACGCGCTTGCCGGGCTGCTGTATAAGTTTCAGATTCTGCATGAGTGGATCTAGATAGGGATTGTGAGCAGACAGCTCAAAAACGTAGGCAATCATGAGGAGATCGTAGCTGCTGGTGCAGTTCTTGGGTACTGAAGCTCCCGTGCGATGGAGTACTTGCATCTCTAGCGGAAACTTGCGATTGTTCAGAGTGTGCTCGGATCCCTCGCTGTTCGACCAACCCCAGTGGAAGCATAACTCTACGAATGTATAGCTGGCCAAAAGATCGGCACCACTTACCGTCGGAATATTGCTGCGAAAATGTGCACGTAGCAACAACGTTCTACCCGTATTTTCCAGCTGAATGCTGTTGGGCAGTTCGTCGTAGTGGTTCCAGTTGAGCAATTCCCGTATGGCCAGACGCTGCACCAGCTGCTCATCAATGTTGATCGGACTCTGATTGGTGTTAGCCAGTGATCCAACTGTCCAGTTGTGCGATCCCTGCACCGTTGTATAATCATAGTTCACTTGATTAACGCACTTAGCCAGAGAGGAGAACGAGAATAACTTGACGAAACGCTGCAAATGTTGGAAGAGATGCTGCTTAACCTCCTGGCGCACATGTTCATCGGCCAGCTGAAAGAAGGCGAATAGCAGCCATATGCCTGTGGCGATCAGCGGATGCTGCCAGACTTGGACAATAATCAGGCACAGCCCCTGAGCCAGCCAGCTGAGTAGCATGCCCAACGTTGTGTTAAACATATCAGAACACAATTTTAAATTGCAGTTTCGGATTACAATACAAAGAATATAGCAAACGATTAAACTGAAATAGCAACGCGCAGAGTATTTTATTTTAATTTTATAACTTGACTTTGAATGTTTTATTTTGTTATTTGTTTGTTTTTTCTCAAAACTTGAGTTGAGCAGTTACTGCTAGTGTTGAATTGTATAGCTGGAAAATTCAGTTTATTTCTTAGCACGACCGGCCCAAAATAAAGCCAGGCTAACTAGATCCCTATCAACATATATTTAAAACATTATTATTTATTAGCTCTTGACCGCTTCTCTTTCATGGTGTTTATGCATGTTTTGAGTCTGCTACTCTTAGCAAAGTGTTAAAGTACTAACCAAATTGTATACGTCCGGATGTCTGGAAGAGTGCCTGAATGTTCCCGCCCATTTGCCAAAATCCTTGGATTTTTAAAATCAGCACTTTACAACTTATTTTCTTAACGCTCGTAAAAATATTATACACTCTTTTGCTTACTGGAAATTTATCCTAAGCACCAACCAAAATTGTATGCACCTTCTAGCTTATGAGATAAGTAAGTTGTACTAATCCTAAGGAACCAAGTGTTTTCTAGGATTCAAAAAAGTCTATGTGCTACTTCAGACTAGAAGCTTTATCAGTGCCAAACTTCATCCAAATTCGTTCAGCCGTTATGTCTAAAGTTTAACCTTTTGAACTTTTTTCATACAGGCAGAACAAAATTGAAAAATTCGCAGTGTTATAAATTTGTCTTAAAAAAATTCAAAATGAGAATTATCTGTTAGCTTTAAAGTTTAAGAATCACATTAAAAAAATCTTTGATATATTTTTTGATCGCTTTAAATTTTTTAAATAAGCTCGCTCTTATTGGCGATCCTTCCTTTTTCCAACTCTTTTACAGCTTACAATTATGGCTGGCGGTGGTGATCCAAAATGGCAAAAGGATGCGGCTGATCAAAACTTTGATTACATGTTCAAACTGCTCATTATTGGAAACTCAAGCGTCGGCAAGACAAGTTTTCTCTTTCGCTACGCAGATGACAGCTTTACATCGGCCTTTGTGTCCACCGTCGGCATTGATTTCAAGGTTAAGACTGTTTTCCGACACGACAAGCGCGTGAAGCTACAAATTTGGGTAAGTTATGCTCTCCCTTTCTCTTATTCCCAAATAACACGTATGAACTTGATAAGGTTGAAAGTTGCAAAGAACTCAGAATGGCTTCGCATACTCCAACTTTTTCTTTTATATCTTAGCCTCTGCGTTTTCTGTATGTGTTTGGCGTTCTGCTTAACCACAATGTTACCCGTACAAATATACATAAGTTTACATATGTACATAGAGGCACGGCCCAAGCACGTATGGAAAACATTGCGGACCAACACGGGCTTAATTAAAAACGCGTTTCCACGGCTTTACCGTCTTCATCAGAAAGTCTGAAATTGTTTTAAAAATAAACAAAGAAAAAGACTTACATATATCCTACATATCAATACATACAACACGAAAAATTACATTCCTTTTGGCAAATTTTTTTTGTAACAGGCAGAAGGAAGCATCTCCGACCTTATAAAGTATATATATTCTTGATCAGCATCAACAGTCGAGTCGATATAGCCATGTCCGTGTGTCCGTCCGTCCGTCTGTCTGTCTGTATGTATGAGCGCGTCGATCTCAGAGACTATAAGAGCTAGAGACTCCAGATTTGGAACTTAAGCTTGCCTAATCCCTAGGCAGTACAAGTTTGTTTTCGATTTTCGATAACTCATCCCGTTTCCGATATACTCATGGGATCGATAACAATAAAATCTTGAATTTTAAAAAACATTAGATGGCATTTAAATTATTAATCAAAAGAATAACAATCTGTGAAATTTTTTATTAAAATCTGTTGAGAAACACCGAAGATATGTAACCTTGAAGTTGAGTATGCAGTATGCAGTATGGTCGTACACACACGCACACATACTTGTAAGCACTGACTGTACGCGTAAAGTATAGGGATCAGGGTATCGTCTAGTCGGGATTTCTCGACTAGAGCCTTCTTACTTTTTGAGATTAGCCTTTTGTAATTATTCCTTGTTTGTTTCTTATTTTAAGCGCAAATTGGCTTGTGTATTTTGTATTTCTTTTTACTCTTTCCGCAGATTAAGCTCACACACAATTTGTATTTTTTTGTAAGAGGCACATCACCGCCAAACACGTTAGTGTTTTTTAAGAGGCACGGCATGACACTGCCTATCACATTATTTATACATGTGCACCATACACCACACACCACACTAGGGCACAAGGCTTGAGATTTCTCGATTGGCTCAAATTCGAAATTACGCTTAGGCTTTGCTTTTAATGGTTAGTTTGTAGTTGTTTTTTTCTCGTCAACATTGGGCTAGTTAGGAATACATCCCATGTACGTAGCAGGAGAGTAGATAGTTCGAGCATAGCCAATTGACACTAGCAGAGGGATTTCTTGCAACTAACATTAAATAAACGTAAAATATTTATTAACTGAATGACTTAAACGCTTGTCGCTATATTTCCAAACAAACAGGATACTGCTGGGCAGGAGCGTTACCGAACTATAACCACAGCCTACTACCGCGGCGCCATGGGTTTCATTCTGATGTATGATGTCACCAATGAGGACAGCTTCAACTCTGTGCAGGATTGGTAAATAATGATTTTGTTTTTAGCTGCTGTCTGTGTATCTGTGAAATTGTTGTTAACTATTTTAGGGTGACACAAATTAAAACTTATTCGTGGGACAACGCTCAGGTTATACTTGTTGGCAACAAATGCGACATGGAGGACCAGCGAGTGATTAGCTTTGAGCGCGGACGTCAATTGGCCGATCAGCTGGGCGTCGAGTTCTTTGAGACATCAGCCAAGGAAAATGTGAATGTGAAGGCAAGTCAAGCGAACAATTAACAAATAACACACAACCTTATAAAAACAAGTAAGAAGGCTCTAGTCGAGAAATCCCGACTAGACGATACCCTGATCCCTATACTTTAAGCGTACAGTCAGTGCTTGCAAGTATGTGTGTATGTGTGTACGCGCATACTGCACACTGCATAGAAAACTTCAATGTCCCATATCTCCGGTGTTTCTTAACCGATTTTAATAAAAATTTCACAGATTGTCATTATTTTGTTTAATATTTCAAATGCTATCTCAAAGTTTTCAAAATTCAAGATTTTGTTATATCGAAAACGGGATGAGTTATCGAAAATCGAAAATAAACTTGTACTGCTTAGGGATTAGGCGAGCTTAAGTTCCAAATCTGGAGTCTCTAGCTCTTATAGTCTCTGAGATCGACGCGTTCATACATACAGACAGACAGACGGACGGACGGACGGACGGACATGGCTATATCGACTCGGCTGTTGATTCTAATAAAGAATATGTATACTTTATGGGGTCGGAGATGCTTCCTTCTGCCTGTTACATACTTTTGCACAAAACCATTACACCCTTTTTTCCCATTTTTAATGGGATCAGGGTATAAAAATCGAATAATGCAACAGAATTGTTGTTTTCAATAATCTGAATGCGTGGAGTTTATATTAATAATTTCTTAGTTCCTTCAACTATTGAATTTGATACTCAATTATATAGACATTTTTGAAAGATTACATTTTTACAAAACTCGAGTATTTCTTGAATTGAATTGAAGCGAAGCGAAAAACATATTTAAAATTTTCTAAAGAACATTTGTGAATGAATACATACGGAATATTAATTTTATGAATTGTTATAGGCTGTTTTTGAACGCTTGGTGGATATTATTTGCGACAAGATGTCGGAAAGTCTGGACGCGGATCCAACGTTAGTTGGCGGCACACAAAAGGGGCAACGCTTAACGGATCCGACTCAGGGCGCACCCAATGCCAATTGTAATTGTTAAACAGACACATATAGCCGATGTTATAGACAAACTATTTAGCTTTTACATATATTCAATACAGACACACACACACAAACACACTCCCCTACACTTCCAATCCCATAAACCTACTCACTACATACACACACACACGTACAGTTGGAAAAGCTCTTTGAATTTTGAAATGTGTATTAGCAGAGAAATGCAATACTACATACAGATGAAATGAAAAACGTTATTTAAATATTTGTACATATGGAATGTATATACACATACATATATGCATACATATGGATATCAAATTGGTCTTTGAGCTGTTTGTGTAAATGTCATGTTTGTTAAAATTGTGTGCAAAAAGATAAACAAATTGAAAAAAAACATAATTTTCGAAAGCGATTATCATATCTTTTTGTGCTACAGGAGAAGTTCGCTTATTTGTCAATGTGCTGCGTGTAATTTGTTGAAAACAATAATACAACAACTCATGTGAAAAAACCCTAATATAGTTTAACACTAATTATATGGTATTCGCACTTTGTGCTGTATTTTCCTCTACGTACTATCCATCCATCTCCTATCATAGAATTTCAAAACACTATTTAATAAATACGGATTCTTAGCAGGGCAAACACTAGAATATTTTCTTGGTGTACATACGTTAGCAGAAAATTTTACCGTTTGAAACCCCACACATAACACATAACGCACAAGGCTAGGCGAATTGGTGAAATTAAACATAATATACATATTAATATACGATATTGTCTATTGGTTTACACACGCACATTAAGAACGTGCAAAACCACACAAACTTACAAACTTACAAACATTCAAATATATTATATGCTGCATACAGAAGTGTACTTCTTGCATACTGTGTCGAAAGTAATTGTAATTATTATAACTATTATTAATATGATTATTATTATTATTATTAATATTGTATGTATGTATTTATGTAGTGAAATTAAATATTTTAATGTGTTGCGTATTAAAAATAAAAGTTATACATATAACAAGTAAGAAGGCTCTAGTCGAGAAATCCCGACTAGACGATACCCTGATCCCTATATTTTACGCGTACAGTCAGTGCTTACAAGTATGTGTGCGTGTGTGTACGACCATACTGCATATTGCACACCCAACTTCAAAGTTCCATATCTCGGGTGTTTCTCAACTGATTTTAATAAAAATTTCACAGATTGTTATTATTTTGATTAATAATTCAAATGCCATCTAAAATTTTTTAAATTCAAGATTTTATTGTTATCGATCCCATGTGTATATCGGAAACGGGATGAGTTATCGAAAATCGAAAACAAACTTGTACTGCCTAGGGATTAGGCGAGCTTAAGTTCCAAATCTGGAGTCTCTAGCTCTTATAGTCTCTGAGATCGACGCGTTCATACATACAGACGGACAGACGGACATGGCTATATCGACTCGACTGTTGATGCTGATCAAGAATATATATACTTTATGGAGTCGGAGATGCTTCCTTCTGCCTGTTACATACATATGCACAACTTCATTATACCCTTTTTTCCCATTTTTAATGGGATCAGGGTATAAAAATACCCATATACAACCATATAAAATGAAAACCTGATTCAATCAATGGCATCTTAATTAATCTTTGTTTGCAAATCATTTTTGTAACTCCCTGCAATAATTTCGATTAAATTCTAAACGCAAGATAACTGGTTAGGTCAACATATGGCGGCTAAAAAAACAAAGCCCAACTTATTCAATGAAGTTTAATATATATAGAAAAGAAACTGCGAAAATTTTCTTAACGCACAAAGATTTTTATTTAGTTTTTGCAATTTAAAAACTGTTTGTTCAGCTATTTAGAAAATTGACAATTAAGAATTTAACCCACCGTGCTAGACTGCACAGTGAAACAAAACACAGAGAAATCGGTGCATTTATTTTAAATACTCTACTCCTAAAAAATCAAAATCTATTTTAATATGCACACAAAAGAAACTTTAAGATTTTTATTTTTAAACAAATTCTGCAGTGTTTTAATTAAAAATATGTATATATATATATATATACATATATACAAACTATCACAATGAGAAATTCTTGTGCTGCCTTCTCAAGAATCAAATAATTAAATAATAAATCAATTTAACGCCATCTAAGTTTGAGATAAAACAAAAAAATACATACATATATTATATATAGAACAAAAACAATTTTGTATTGCTTAACCATTAAAAAAAAAAGAAAAAAAAAGCTGGATATATTTGAAAAAATATTGTTCTTAAGTACAGAGTTTCCCATGAAGTTAATTAAACGCATATCGCTGTATTTTAAATACCCGAAGCCCCATAGCAAATGTTAATTGTTCGTAATCCGTTTATTATGTTGCATACACCGTAATGCTATTAGACAAATAATGCCTTGTAGAGATCGCAGCTGACGTATTTGTTTGTTTGAAATTTAGCATTTGAACTGTTTGTAAAATAATCATAACAATGATGTTATACCATGTATGTATTCCCCATACTATAAATGTATGTGAATGTGAATTATAACCCAAGTAAAAAATAAAAAAATAAAAAAACACCAAAAAACCTAAATATTACATTGTTAACGATTCGTAACCTATATGAAAAACTTGCGCTACATTGTTGTCTTTTGGAAAAAAAATAAGAAATTTATAACCATTATTAAATTGAAACTATAATCAACACGGTTTGGCAAAGTAACAAACATAACAATTAACCTTATTGAAAATGTACTAACACAAGGATTAAATTATTCCAATGATTATTCTTAAATACATATGTACAATGTGTGTATGTATGTATGCATGAACAAAAAAAAATGTTTTAACTACATTAAACATATACGTACATACACATACAATCATACACATTTAAAACAAACACACTCAACTAACTATAAATATTAAAAAAAGTATGCGACTCTAATTCATACTAACATTGTAGTATTAACATGTTTCAAGAAATGCGCTGCGCATCACCAGGAAACATACTAAAACAATAATATACATATACACATACATACATACATATAGTGTATTTTGTGCGCTCCTACATACATACATTTGATTAAAAAAGAGAGACAAAATATTATATTTCCAACTGAGAAACAAATAAAATATTTATTCTTGTACTATGGTACATAAATGACAGCAAATAACAATAATGGAAATTATTGAAATTATTAACATGAGTAAACGTAAACAATTCAAAATACAAAAAAAAAAAAACCGAACCGAGTTTGTTTTATTTCTATTCAAATTTCAATTACTATATGCTTTTTTTTAATAAAGCATGATCTCAGGGGCTCAAGCGCTTGAAAGCATATAAAGGTTTTGAGCTTCATCAGGAACTCCTTATAAAATAAATAAAACCTAACGCAATCTTAAAATAAAAATATCTGGTTATTAAAACACATTATTCGTTTGAATTTGTCAATATAATTTACTCGATTTATTTATATTCTTGTACATATTTGTATTTTGAAGTACTGTGCTTAATCATTTACATTCAAATATATCAATTCACAGAAACATCATGGATGCTTAAAAATAAATTTCACATCAGGAGGGTTTTCAAAAATGTACACAATATTAAAATATAATAATAAAAAAGAGTTTTAAAACTATGTGATTTAACTATCAACATAGTTTACATCAGAATGAACTGACATGTTCTTAAAATAAAGTGCGAGCGGATATAAAAAACAAGATAGTCTTAATTGGTTTTAAAGTGTTTAAAGTTAAAAAAATGCATATTAAAATAAATGTATATTAAAATTAATTATATTTCAATCATATATTTCTTTCGTTAATACGCTGACACTTTAAATAAAAAAATGTTGTTTCTACAATACCGTACTAAATTAAACATTTTCGCATGTTCGTATTTGATTCTTAATCATTAACAAAAATTCTTGGATTAACTATTTGTTTATAATTGTTTTTTTCTGAGTGTATGCAATGTATGCAATAAATTTACATTTGTTTAGTGTTGTTGCATCTGTTTTCACGAATGACAAAACCTTACATCTCTTAGCAAAGTTTGTATTTTAATGTTACACGGTTATTAAGTATTTAATTACAATCGTTTTGTTATGGTGTTTTAGACACACATTAAATTAGGACTTGTCTATGCAATTTGTTGTCGGTGGCTAAATGCTCATTTACAATTTAAATATAAAGCTAAAAGATAAACTATTTGTAGTTTTTGCAGAGTTACCAGGTTATAACAGATATAAATAAGCCAGTTCTAAGATCCATGTCTGTAAGTAATTATTTATATGAGGGTGGTTAAAATGCCGTCCCCTAAATAAACATACATTAGGGGCATTTGTTAAATTTTATATAGTATGTAAAACACGTGCCTCAAGTCAATCTTATTCAAATATGGAATAATAATTTTCTTGACACTAAAAAACTATTAAAAAAATTAAAAATTAATATTTAGATTTGAAAAAAAAAACTTAAATTCTTAATTTTTCTTATACTAAACAAACAAGAAGGCTTTAGTCGAAAAGTCCCGACGAGAAGATACCCTAAACCCAATACTTACCGATATTCATTAAGTCGTCTACAGTTTCAAACGCCATTTAAAAGGTTTCTTAAATTCAAGATTTTTTTATTGATTCCAAATCTGGAGTTTCTAGCTCACATAGTCTATTAGATCGACGCGTTCATGCAGACAGACAGACGGAAACAATGTATATAATATATATATTCCTTATGGGATCGGAGATGCTTCCATCTGCCTTTTACAAACTTTTGCACAAAACCATTATACCCTTTGTTTAGAGGAGACACTATTTTGTGTTCACCTATGTTCGAAATCTGCAGAAAGTTTGTGATTATTTTACTTTATTGAAAACACGATAGTTGTTCATTGATTGCTTTCATTTATTTCAGTTTAACTAGCTTAGCTTAACTTTTATTATTATTGCGCGTGACAACTATATGCTAACGCGCAACCGTAACCGACGAATGTATAACAAGGAGTGTGTGATAGAATTGGATAAGCAATGCCAAGCAGCCAGAAGTGTTATCTATGCAAATGAGATAAACACGCATGTGCAAGGCAAAGAGAACAATTAGAGATGCGTTATAAGTTATGTTAAGATTTAAATTTGGGTGCTTAGAATATTAGTAAGCTGCTGCTGCCTCCGACATGCTCCCCCCGTTGGAAGTGCAAGGGTTCCAACTGACTTGGTCTCAAGCGTTGTCGCTGGAAGTTTCTTCTTGCGTTGTCGCGGCTTCTTCTTGGGCTCAACAGTCGGTTGTGGTTGTTGCTTATGTTGTTGTTGATTGTGATGATGCTGCTGTTGTGCCTGCTGTACTTGCGTTTGTGTTTGCTGCAACTGTTGCTGCAGCTGCTGGATTTGCGCTTGCTGCTGCTGTTGCTGCTGATGCTGAAGCTGAATTGTTGCGAGGGCTGCTTGCTGCTGGGGCGTCGGCTGACGCATTGGCTCCGGCGTAGCGGAGGATTGTGCGAATATGTCTGCGGAGTTGTTGCCATTGCCATTAGCTGCAGCTGACGCTTGATGACGTGGTTGCTGATCCGAATGCGCATCTGAAGGCTTGACAGCTGCAGCTAAAAGTGAGTGCTTGTGAACAGCACAGCCTCCAGACACTATCCAGCCCAATTTGGTCTTCTGGAGCGTTGGCAAGTGATTTGCAAGTCGAACTTGCCCAACGCAAAGCAAGTCGAAGAATATACCAGCGCCAATTAGCATGTCGATCCTTTGACCCTTGTAAAAGAGTGGGTCAGCGAGGTGGAGATTGCTGGGTATATTCCAGCCGGTGGTGTTTAGGTCGAAGTGTGGCTGATGATCCGTTATTTTCTGCGTTACGACTGCAGAAAATGATCCTTCATATGAGCCAGCTGATTGTGCGAAAATATCAGCTGATTTGTTGAGCGATAGCGACGATTTGCCTATGCCTGAAACTGCTATGTTAGAATGGCGTAGATTTAACTGAAGCTGGTTAGCGAGACGAGCTGTGACGTGAGTTGAGCTGCGATGCTGAGTCCAGCAGAGCTCTACTGGGTACGAAAGGTGCCAGATTGATTTCTGACGTACATGATAGCCTTTGCGAGCAGCACCTAATCGGTCTCGCTTTGTTTCAAGGGTAAAGGTGGCGATGAGGATGTGGAGACGAGTGATGCGGATGTGGAGACGAGTGATGCGGTTTGAGGATGCGTTGTGTCAGGCAACTAAGACGTGGATGATCTTGTGTCCATATGCAACAATGAATGGTGGTTCTGCTGGCAATGTTTACAGTGACCAGACCATGCCCTTTGCGAAGGCAGTTGAGGCAGAGGTGCAGCTGTGTAGCTTCTTTTTTGTAGCGCATGGTGGGAGCAAAATTTACGAATCGTGGGCATCTTGATAGGTAATGCTCAGCAGATTCGCATAGGGCACACGATTGGGTTTTGTTGATGATGAGAGTGCCGCGAGCTTGTATGTTGGGCTTGCCCACCTGCTTTCCACGTTTTCCAACATACGGCATATCGTCTCCAAGAATGTGGCCATGTCGCTCCATTTCGGCATACCTTTTAGGGGCAATGCTTCCTCCCATTTCTCCTGCGTCGCTTGATCCAATTTGGATGTGGTGAGATGAATCAGCAATCCATCCGTTATTTGCTGCGCAGATGCCACTGTGTGCAACGCGCGTAGATGCGAATTGATGCTGTCGCTTAGTTGACGCAGACTGCTCGCCCAACCCCTTTCAACACCTGTGAGCCTAAATATGGACCGCACGTGTGCCTAAAAGTACAACAATTTATTATCGAATCGATTGATTAACAACTCCATGGCTTTTTCATAATTAGCTTCCGTTGGTTCGAAAGCGCGAATCGCTTCCAACGCTGGCCCTGTAAGGCATGATCTGAGATGCTGGAACTTTTCCACGTTGCATAGTTCCCCGTTTTGGCCGACGACAGTATTGTACATGGCGAAAAAATCAGGCCAGTCAAAATATGCACCGCCAAAAGTGGAAGCTGAAGTTGTGGTAGCCTGGAGAGACGCCCTGCGCTCCTTAAAGTACCACTTGGCTCGTCCGTGTTGCGCCGAATTGTTGTTGAGTGCAGCATGGAAGTCTTACGCAGATTGGTTAGCTCGAGAGAAAGCTTTGATGTCACTTCGCAGCGGAGTTTGTCAAATTGTGGCCTTGCGTCCAGCTCCATAACATTGAGCTTTTCTAGGCTCGATTGCGCGGCATCAAAACTAGAACGCATTTCGCTGATCAAATCCAGTCGAACCTGCAGTTCAGCTTCATCGAAGTGTATGAGCTGTTCAGCAGTCAAAAATGCTTTTAACGCGTTGAGTTGCCGAGGTACTGATTCCGCCTTTGCCTTGTAAAAGTCATAATCTGAGGGCGGAGCCGCGGTTTGCTTAGATTCGTTCACAGACATTTTGTTTTAGTTGGTCACGATGCACTCACGCGATCAGCACTGTCGAATTTGCGCGTATGTTGTTAACTAAACAACTGATGAAAGAAATGCGCAAGAGATTAACAGCAGATGTAAGTTCCTGACCGCTGAGTTAACGAACGTTCAAGAGCAGCGCGTTGCTGAGCGTTTGTGTGTGAGCAGCCAACTGCACTATTAACAAGCTTGCGCGAATGCAAGAGTGCGGGCGGGCAGGCGGAGACGAGAGATTGTAAGCGCTTGCAGTTAAGCTGAGAGCGAAACGTTTCAAAAGTGTGTGCGTGTGTGTGCAAGAGCGTAAATGTTAGCGAGCGAGCGCGTTTGTGGTCTTTGCATCGAATTATGCAGAAGACGCTTTAAATAATTAATAGCCCAATAGTTAATATTATTCACACACTTTACACTTTAACAACACAACACCATGAGAGCAAGTAAAATAAATCCACGTCGGGGTCACCAAATGTTTAGAGGAGACACTATTTTGTGTTCACCTATGTTCGAAATCTGCAGAAAGTTTGTGATTATTTTACTTTATTAAAAACACGATAGTTATTCGTTGATTGCTTTCATTTATTTCAGTTTAACAAGCTTAGCTTAACTTTTGTTATTATTGCGCGTGACAACTATATGCTAACGCGTAACCGTAACCGACGAATGTATAACAAGGAGTGTGTGATAGAATTGGATAAGCAATGCCAATCAGGCAAAGAGAACAATTAGAGATGCGTTATAAGTTATGTTAAGATTTAAATTTGGGTGCTTAAAATATTAGTAAGCTGCTGCTGCCTCCGACAATGACCATGAACCATTTGATTCCTGAATGACTTCTGGTTTTATCATTCTATCTAACTCCTCGTACATAAGCTTCTCAGTGGCAGGCGATACGGGATAATGGCGTTGCTTGATCGGCTTAGCATCTGCTACATCAATTGCGTGAGCAATTAATGAGGTCCTACCTAATCCTTTTTTTGGAAAACGAAGGGAACACCTCAATCGTTTTTTCCAATTGCTGACGTTCAGCCGAAGTAATATCCTTTATGAATTGGTCATTAAGCGAAGAGATACTAAGGTCTTGAGCCATCAGATATATACGAAGAAACCCAAAAACTGTCCAAAAATCAATTCCCAGGTATAGCTCTGCAGCTAGAGAAGGCACTAAATAAAAACATAATTTTTTTGTTTGACCTCGGTACGTCACTTCGGTCCATAATTTACCTATAATTGGTTGGCTCTTCCCATCTGCCGTTTTTACGTTTGAAACCATTGGCTTATATTTTGGTTTGTCCAGAATAAGTTCGGCAGCAAGTTTGCCACCGATACAACTAATGGTGGCCCCGGTGTCCATTAGTCCAACAGATGAGTTTCTTGCATTGATTAAGCTGCAGTTTCTGCAACTAGGCTTGTAAGTATCTGCTCTTCCACAGCCGTAGCAAAATACCTTGCGCTCTGCTACGCAATCTTGATACCGGTGACCTTTACCGGCACAATTCCAATTCTACTGCTGAAGCCTCAACTTCGCTCGACTTCTCCGTTCGACAAATCCTCACCATCAGTTTCTGAAATGGCATTAATCTGCCGAAGTATTGGTCGAGAAGGGGGTAGTGGGGGTTTGCCCTTAGCTACGGATTGCAAGAAGAACTCTCGCCAATCTCGGTAGATAGCCAGGTAACACGAGGAAAACTCTCTAAACTGTCAGTGATTCCGCGGCGGATATTATGCATAGACAACATAGTATCATTATCCAGTAAGAATCACTTAAATTTGTCGAGAAGGAAGTGGAAGGGTTTAATAACAGAAAAATGAAAATCCTCTAAACTCTACAATTCCGCGGCGCAAATTATGTATAATCAACGTAATACCCTTGTCCAGCAAGAATAATTCAAGTTTAGAAAAAGGAAAGGAAAGGTAAGGAATGGAAGGGAAGCTATGTATAGATGATCAACAGGGATGACTGCAGCTCTCCGCAAACTCAATAAACATCTATTGACATACATATATACACAAAATCCAAACCAATTACATAAAATACGAGAGGTTTTATAACAATCAGGGCGATTCGCTAAACTTTCGGTGACTCCGCGGCGGAAAGTGTGTTTAAACAACACATTGACCTTTCCAGCAAGAGTTACCTTAGTTTACCGAAGGAGACATGGAGGGATGGAGGGGATTTAATGGTAGTTATGTGTAGATAATCAACAGGGATGACTGCAGCTCAATTCTCTGCAAACTCAATAATTACTATGGTATGGGAAAGTAAGGATGAGATGTTGGTCCCTTGTTCTACCTGAAGTTGGGGTTAACCGAACAAGACCTTCGGGTGCCAAACGAATGTTCGGGCCCTACGTTGGGCGCCAAATTAATAATACTGTAGCATGTAACGTTATGAACGAGAAGATGTTAAGTCGTATAACAAGAAAGGTGTGCACGCGCTGGCTCCGGCTATATGATCGGTAGATAGGGCAGAAATATAAGAATTCGCGAGCGGGCCATGGTAATTCTAACAAACAGGGGGAACGGTGAACGGTGAACGGTGGACTGATGTTGTGGTCGCAGCTTACCAAACAACCTACTAAATCCTACTCCTTACATCCCTTCGTTGCAAATAAAGAAAAATTATAGATTCATTTTTTTTTTTTTTGGTAATAGGAAACGTAACCACAATAAATTTTATTCTTAACTCTATTTCTATATTTAACAAAATCAAATTAATTTTTAATTATAGCCCATAGCTGCGATCTCCAAATTTTAAGTCTAATTGTTCCTACTACTAATAATTAAAGCTATATAAGTTTAGTTATTTTATTTGCCTACCTAACATATATATATTATACAAAAAAAATTGCAAGAAAAAAATTCCGTTAGATTATATATTATAACAAATTTATTTTTTTTGTTATTTTATATAATTATTTTATTATTATTATAAATATTTTGTTTTTTGTTTTTGTTGTAATTGTGTATGAATCGGAATACAAAATAACACACGCCAGTTTAGTTTTATATACGTTTCTTTGTGCGCGTCCGCGTCTTAATTAGAATTACATTTTGCTAGAGAGTGAATATACATAGATGAGAAGCTTAAGTGTGACCAAGTGCAAGTATTCATTGTTGCCCCAATAATCGATATTTACAACACTCCTTCTCAACGATTACATACTCTGAACTTAAGCACTAATAACAATTCAATTCCTAAATACATTTGACGTGTTTAATCTTTTGCAAATTCTTTGTTAACACATCAGATACCATATTATCAGTACTTATATATTAAACATCAGTTTCATTTTTATCATATAATTCACGAAGATGATGATATTTGATGTAAATATGTTTACTACGGTTATGTAAAATTAGATTTTTGGCTAAGCATTGAGCGCTTTGATTATCGCAGTATAACAAAACCGACTTAACTTTATTAAACCCCATTTCTTGTAGTAGCTTCTTCAAATAGACAGCTTCTCTTGCTGCAATCGACAATGCAACATATTCAGCTTCATTGCGGCTTAATTCTATCAGATTCTGCTTCTTTGATTCCCATGATATAGGGCCTCCTGCAGCTAAGAAGACATATCCGCTGTAGGATTTACGATCGGACGTATCATTCGCCCAGTCTGCATTTACATATCCATGAATTGATCTATCAGTTTGCTGATAATGGAGCTTCATATCTGCTGTGCCTTTTAGATATCGCAGGATCCTTTTTGCTGCAACCTCATGTTCCTTGTGCGGATTAGCGTTCCTTTGCGCCAATTTCGCCACCGAGTGCAAAATATCTGGCCGAGTAGTTATAGCCAAATACATTAAAGACCCAATTAATGACTGATAGCATTTCTCGATAATGGTCTCGCAGTTGATGTCGTCACACTTGACTTGATGCCCTGCCTCCAAGAGTGTTGCTACTGGTCTGCACGTCGACATGCCCCACGTATATAGCATCTGTTCTATATACTGTTTGTGCCCGAGGTTTATGCTGCCAGTCTTGCCCTCACGCTCAATATCCATGCCTAGGAAGTATTTGAGCTTACCTCCATCAACCACATTGAACTCATTTGCAATGGACGCCTTGATCTTAAGCAATTCTTGCTTTGATGAACTTGCAAATAAAAGATCGTCTACGTAGATAGCAATTATATTCATATTACCTTTCCTGTTGCGTACTTAAACACATGGCTCGCTGATACATGGAAGAAAGTCCAGTCTTCTTAAAACCATATCCAGCTTGGAGTTCCACTCTCTGCCGCATTGCTTCAGCCCATACAGAGATTTCTTTAACCTCATTACTTTTTCTGGATGCTCTTCGCTTATGAAACCTTCAGGCTGCTTCTTATATACCTCCTCTGACAGCTCGCTGTTGAGGTATGCTGACGACACGTCCATCTGATGCAAAAACATTTTATGCTCCACTGCCAGCGCAATAATCATCCTGACTGATGAGTATCTTACAACCGGTGACAATGTTTCGAAGTAATCAATGCCGAATTGCTGCGCGCAACCCTTGGCAACTAGCCTTGCCTTAAAAAGCTCAACAAACCCATCCTGGTCTACTTTTGTGCCAAACACCCACTTGCAGCCAATAGCTTTTTTGCCCCTCGGCAAGTTGACAAGCTCCCATGTTTCATTAGCATGCAGTGCATACAACTCCTTCTGAATTGCTGCTGACCAATCGGAACTCCACTCCGATTTGATGGCTTCTTGAACATTTGCAGAAATCGACACATCCTCCGCCTTTAACATATTCACTATGTTATATTGCTTGCTAGGTCGTCCTGGTTTTCCTGTCCAATATTCGGCGTTTTATCTTTTAAATCTCTCATTACCGACCTGTTTCTTATACAAGCTGCCGTTCGTACAGCTTCGCCCAATAGGTTCTCATCCAGCCCCGAGTGTACCAACATGCTTCTAGCAACTCCATTCTGCTGCGGGGTGTAAGGAACAGTTAATTGCCGCTTAATACCCTTCTCCTTTAGGTATTTCTGGAACTCTGCATTTATATATTCGCGTCCGTTGTCACTTCGCACAGCTTTCAATTTCTTACCGGATTGCCTCTCCGCAAATATTACAAAGTCTTTAAACGCTTGTATAATTTGATCGCGACTCTTTAGAATATACACAAAAGTATAACGCGAAAAATCGTCTATAAATGTCGCACAATATTTTGCACCGCCGGCCGAGTATATGTTCATTGGTCCGCAAATATATGTGTGCACTAAACCTAATGCTTCGCGAGCACGGGTCTCTGCTGCCTCGAACGGCTTTACACATATTTTGCACTTTGCGCACGTTGCGCAAACATTATTGCCGAACGGCTGCAATCCACGCACAATATTGTCACTAGCCATTTTCTTTAAGCTTGTCATATTTAAGTGACCAAAACGACAATGCAACTTCCACAGCTCACTGCTGTTTGACTTTGCATACATGTACTTTTCATTTTTTACTTCAACAATAAACAAATTATTGCTCTTTGTGGCATGTAATATTTTTTCATTGTTTTTGTTTTTTATAACTGCACTGTCCTTGTCAAAATTTACTTTCATGCCTTTCTCTACGGCTTTTGACACAGATATAAAGTTCGCTTGTAATTCACCGACATACAATACGTCTAATAACTCAATGCTAGAATTTCCCGATTTTAAACGCAAACTTCCAATGCCGCTTGCATACACATATTTGTCCCCGCAAGGGATATCTTCTCTTTATACTCTCTTATAAAGGCAAACTTTGACTTGTCACAACAGATGTGAGCGGTCGCGCCACTATCCAAGCACCACATTGACTTTGTTAATTGGTCCGTTTTACGCACATTCGCGAGCATAGAGAACTGACTCTCGTCGTTTTCTTTTTCTTTGTTGTTGTTCATTTTGCACTGAGCGATTAAATGATCGTCACTGCCGCATCTATAACACTTTTTCTTGTTTGTAGATAACGTTCTTTCTTGCGCGCACTTTTTGCCTTTATTTTTCGTACGTGATACATAAATTTGCTGTACATCACTATTAGAGTCTGCTTTGCTCAACATTTGCCTTTCTCCCTCTTCCATAGGAACGGCAATACCTCACGAGTATCAATCGCTACTACAAAATTCTCGAATGTTCCACTTAGTCCCGACAATAGCACAATAGATAAATTGTTTTCTTGATTATCCATTTTTATCTCTTTCAACTTGTCCACTATGTCCGCAAACTCACTTAAAAACTCTTGCACACGAGTGATGTCACCAAGACTCAAACGCAGCAACTTTTTGAACAGTTGAATTTTTCTTGCAGGTCCACGCGGTTGATACACACTTGAGAGCTTCTCCCAAGCTTCTTTCGACGTCGTACAGTTTTTTATGATATTAATTTGTGACGCCTTTACACCCAGCAATATACTTGCTAATGCCTTTTCATCACATGTATCAAAAACTGATTTTTGTTCTGCAGTATCACTTTCACGCGATCTTTTCTTATATATTTTTTCTGTCAAAAAAAATAACGGCAAACGAAAAAAAGCCGTTCCGAAGAGCTGCACTTTGAAAAAGATGGGGTTGTTTTTTTTTATTTATTTTATTTTATTTCATTTAGTTCATATTTAATGATATATATATATATATATGAATTTTTATTTTTATATATTTATCAATGATTTATTTATACTTTATTTATTTTACTTTTTTTTTATTTATGTATATATTATATTATATTTCATTTATATATAAATATGTATTTGTTTAGATATTTCATTTTCATTTTATTTTATATACATTTTTTTTTTTTTTGTACTTAAATTGAGGTGAATTAAATGGCTTTTGATTATGAATTAGTTAAACTTAGGGTATTTTTTACCAAGTCGGAATGCGGTCCGGGGTTTAAATCCTCGTGGGGGTAGTGAGCACATAGGGGGTTTTCTTGATTTTTTTCCTTCTTTTTCTTTTTTCTTTTTGTTTGATTTTTGATTTACACAGTTCTTTCGTAGCGAAGAACAAGTTTTAGCAAGACTGCTGAGGCACATTTTTCACTGAAAGTCCGAAAGGTGTTACGGTCACTCCTCGTGGTCACACACTCGCAGCTTGGCGCCCAGTTTTTATACCCTGATCCCATTAAAAATGGGAAAAAAGGGTATCATGAAGTTGTGCAAAAGTATGTAACAGGCAGAAGGAAGCATCTCCGACCCCATAAAGTATATATATTCTATATCAGCATCAACAGTCGAGTCGATATAGCCATGTCCGTCTGTCCGTCTGTATGTATGAACGCGTCGATCTCAGAGACTATAAGAGCTAGAGACTCCAGATTTCGAACTTAAGCTCGCCTAATCCCTAGGCAGTACAAATTTGTTTTTGATTTTCGATAACTCATCCCGTTTTCGATATACACATGGGATCGATAACAATAAAATCTTGAGTTTGAAAAACTTTAGATGGCATTTGAATTATTAATCAAAATAATAACAATCTGTGAAATTTTTATTAAAATCGGTTAAGAAACACCGGAGATATGGAACCTTGAAGTTGAGTATGCAGTATGCAGTATGGTCGTACACACACGCACACATACTTGCAAGCACTGACTGTACGCGTAAAGTATAGGGATCAGGGTATCGTCTAGTCGGGATTTCTCGACTAGAGCCTTCTTACTTGTTTTTTTTGTGTCTTTTATTTTTCCGCGAGGAAGATACCCTGAACCCAGCTATTTAATATCCTTACTTAAAGTATCATAATTCATTCAGCATCAGATCGTGGCGCAGCTGTATTTACTTTTGCTACAGCAACGGTCGAGCCGAAGCCTGTTGGCATCTTTGATTAATACAAACATAGAAATTGGTACAACTTCTAAGTTTCTTAACCGATTTTGATGAAATTTTCACAGGTGATCAATTTTATGTCAATTTATTATGGATATTTATGGATATTAAAAGTTCAAGATTTTATTGTTATCGATCCCATGTGTATATCGGAAACTGGAAGAGTTATCGAAAATCGGAAACAAATTTGTACTGCCTAGGGATTAGGCGAGCTTAAGCTCCAAATCTGGAGTCTCTAACTCTTATAGTCTCTGAGATCGACGCGCTCATACATACAGACGGACGGACGGACCGACGGACAGATCTATATCGACTCGACTGTTGATGCTGATAAAGAATATATATACTTGATGGGGTCGGAGATGCTCCTTCTGCCTGTTACATACTTTTGCACGAAACCATTATACCCGTTTTTCCCATTTTTAATGGGATCAGGGTATAAAAACAACGAGATTTAAGTGCGCGACTGGATGCTTCGACGATCAGATCAAGACCAAAAGCTTTGGTCGACTAACAAAATTGCAGCATACTTTTATGTACAATTTTAAAATAATTTGGTACAAGCGCACTACAATTCCCCTCCGTTTTTGAAAGAATCTCCTTGTCTGACCCGTGTGCCCCATTGGAGGTTTCATAGCTCTGTTGGCAGGTTTGGTGGCCTTACAAATATCGCAGGCGTTTATAAAATTTCTCACGTCTGTGACCATGTTTGGCCAAATATAGTAACGTCTTAGCCTCTCAAGCTTTTTATTAATTCCCCCGTGCGCGTGCAAGACATTATCATGGGCTGTTTTCATGCTAGCACTGCTGCATAGCATTCGTTCTCAGTCACCGTTTACTGCCTTTAGCATCGGTTGAGTTTTTTCGACATAAAAGCAATCGGTACCTCATTTCCTTCACTACTTATCTGCATCAATACTGCCCCAACGCCGGTATGGCTGGCATCACAATGAATAGCAAAAGGCTCAGAAAAATATGGGATGTGTAAAACTGGAGCGGAGCACATATGACTTTTTAAAGTCTCGAATGCCTGTTGCCAGTAGCGATGAAATAGCGGCATAGTTTCTGATAAATTTATGGTACCAACCTGTCATACCAAAAAACCTACGCACTTTCTATACTGATCTTGGAATCGGAAAATCCTTAACGGCCGATATTTTTCAAGGTCAGTACTAATAAGACCATTGCCAATTATGTGTCCCAGATATTTAACTTCTCGTCGACAGAATTTGGTTTTTTCGACATTGAGAGTCAGATTGGCACGAGTTAAATGGAAAGCAATGATCGACCACACTTCGAGATGACGCTCGAAGGTATCGGAAATAATTAGCAAGTCATCCAAGTAGATGAACACCTCATAGCGCAGATGTGCGGGGACTATTTTGTCCATAAGCCGAGACATTTAATGTGGAGCATTAGTCAGTCCAAATTGAATGATAAGAAACTCATATAACGGACGACCAGCTCTAGAGGTATCTGCCAGAAGGCATCTTTCAGGTCAAGACTTGTTACAAATTCTGCTTTCGGCAATCGACTTAAAATACCAACAATGAGCGGCATCGGGTATGCGTCTTTGACGGTTACGTCATTTACCTTACGACTATCTATACATAGCCTGACCTTTCCGGGTTTCTTTACTAATACAACGGGAGATGACCATGAAATATTTGATTCCTGAATGACTCCTGGTCTTATCATTCTATCTAACTCCTCGTACATAAGCTTCTCAGTGGCAGGCGATACGGCATAATGGCGTTGCTTGATCGGCTTAGCATCTGCTACAACAATTGCGTGAGCAATTAATGAGGTCCTACCTAATCCTTTTTTTGGAAAACGAAGGGAACACCTCAATCGTTTTTTCCAATTGCTGACGTTCAGCCGAAGTAATATCCTTCATGGATTGGTCATTAAGCGAAAAGATATTAAAGTTTTGAGCCATCAGATGTATAGGAAGTAATCCAAAATCTGTCCAAAAATCAATTCCCAGGTATAGCTCTGCAGCTAGAAAAGGCACTAAATAAAAACATCATTTTTTTTGTTTCACCTCGGTGCGTCACTTCGGTCCATAATTTACCTATAATTGGTTGGCTCTTCGCATCTGCCGTTTTTACGTTTGAAACCATTTTATATATTATTATATTTTGGTTTGTCTAGAATAAGTTCGACAGCAAGTTTGCCACAACTAATGGAGGCCCCGGTGTCCATTAGTCCAACTAAGGGTTTCCAAAAAAATAGCACCTGAGCGTGGGGGCGTATGTCGTTTGGTACGCCTATTATTGAAGCTAATATTGCTCTTCGCTCTAAGCGGTATTTATTTTTAAAATCCATTTGTCGACCTTTCGAACGGTTATTTTGTAATTTTAGTGGGTCAACAGCAGTGTTGAAAGTTACGTCAGGGTAAGGAGGAATGTCTGTTTGGATGGACTTTTCAGCTAATTGCTTACTTAGTCTGTGTTGGTAGCTTTGCGGACCAATTGTCTGCATGCACTTTTCTGCGGTGCACGCGAAGCTGAGTTTTTTGCATTTTTTCAGCTGCAGTTTCTGCAACTAGGCTTGTAGATATCTGCTCTCCCACAGCCGTAGCAAAATACCTTGCGCTCTGCTACGCAATCTTGATACCGGTGACCTTTACCGGCACAATTCCAACACGAAATGTCTACTGCTGAAGCCTAAACTTCGCTCGACTTCTCCGTTCGACAAATCCTCAACATCAGTTTCTGAAATGACATTAATCTGCCGAAGTATTGGTCGAGAAGGGGGTAGTGGAGGTTTGTCCTTAGCTACGGATTGCAAGAAGATCTCTCGCGTACGCACTAAATGCCTAAGAGCCTTCACCGAGCTAGCTTCTTCGTACAATATATTGTGTTGAATCTCGTTCAACAAGTTGGCTCTTACGGTTTCTACCAGGGATTTTTCCGACATAGGCTCGGACAGTCTGTCAGCTAATGACGCTATTGCGCCATAGAAATCGTCGAACGATTTATTTGGTCGCTGTTTGCGTCGGGCAATCTCAGTCCTGATATTTCTGTCCTATTTCACTTCTACTTTGCGCGAGTGCCACATGCGTTTGGATTGCCGAAGGAGGTGAATTGTGTGATGCTCAAAGTTCCTTGCCGATTGAGTCTGGCCGGAACCCGAGGTTGGTTTGCATTGCTACTGGCAACCGAAGAAATTGCTCAGTTGTCTGAGGCTCTATTTCAACCGAAAGTTGCCTTTGCACTGGCGATATGTTCAGCAAATCTTCTCTCGGACTGACTCGTAGACTATCGGTTATCGCTTGTACTAATCTATTGGTCTGGTCGGCTAAAAGTGAGCCCAGTGACATATTGTTCTGGTCTGAGTTTGGCATTTCTATTGGGTGAAAATTTGAATTAAGTCTCACTTGCGACCTAGTCTGTAGAGACTGAAAGGAGCTGGGCCACCTTGGACTTGAAGTGGATGGCGCGGGAGGACTAAGATTTTCTGTTGACGCAGAATTCAGTTGGGTCAGAGTATGTTTTGCAAACGGGACAGACCTTCCTTTTGCCAACCTGGGTGTGGAAACACGATCTGTGAAAATTGTGTCCACACGATGTTGCCAACAACTGAGATGGGTATACTATTATCTCTGCGCAAATGCTACAGTGTTTTCTGGTGTCACTGGCTGTCGTTAGATCCTCAACGCTGTATGACAAAACCATCTTAAAAGCAATCCCAAAAGAAAATCGAATTTCACTATATCCTAGATGCTTACCGAAACTAGATATAAATTATATAAATTAATAGCGATAATTGACTGGGAGTCACGCTGAAGTCGACTTCTTTACACTAATGTGAGAAATACGTAGGAAACAGGTAAAGGGTATTTTAAGCGTAATTTTAGTATTGCGGCGGATTACAAAAAACATATACTGCTTTCTCCTCGTCCAGCAAATATGTATTAAGGCTTTGGTAAAACGGGCGCTAGTAACTGCATAAAACAGACTTACCAGCTTGGCTTTAGTTAACCTTCAATGAAGATAGTTATAGGGGATGTAGCTCAATAGTCCACCAGTTCAATAATCATCCTATACTACTCCACGAAATTAATTAAGCCAGGTAACACGAGGAAAACTCTCTGTACTGTCCGCAGCGGATATTATGCATAGACAACATAGTATCATTACCCAGCAAGAATCACTTAAATTTGTCGAGATGGAAGTGGAAGGGTTTAATAACAGAAAAATAAAAATCCTCTAAACTCTACAATTCCGTGGCGCAAATTATGTATAATCAACGTAATACCCTTGTCCAGCAAGAATAATTCAAGTTTAAAAAAAGGAAAGGTAAGATAAGGAATGGAAGGGTTAAATTAATACGAGAGGTCTTATAACAAAAAGGGGGATTCGCTAAATTTGACATGGAGACATGGAGGGATGGAAAGGATTTAATGGTAGTTATGTGTGGATAATCAATATTGATGACTGCAGCTCAATTCTCCGCAAACTCAATAACATCTATTGACATATACACATAAAAACCAATTCAATTAACTATCACAGTGAATTACTATGGTATGTGTTGTAAATATCGACTATTGGGGCAACAATGAATTCTTGCACTTGGTCACCCTTAAGCTCCTCATCTATGTGTATTCACTCTTTAGCAAAATTTAATTCTGAGTAAGACGCGGACGCGCACAAAGAATAAAAAGAAGAAACGTCTATAAAACTAAACTGGCGTGTGTTATTTTATATTCCGATTCATACACAATTACAACAGGTAATGGGCCCAGGCACAATCTGAATAAGTGAACTCTTGTGTGATTAAGAAAAATAAATAAACATGAACGCGGAGGGGTTATATGCGATCGACCAGTTGGACGGCGAAAATTATGCGGCGTGGTCGGTTCAAATGAAAAGCATATTGATTCACAGTGATAATTGGCCGGTAGTCTGTGGTAGACTTGTAAAGAGTGAAAGTGATACTGCAGAACAAAAATCAGTTTTTGATACATGTGATGAAAACGCATTAGCAAGTATATTGCTGGGTGTAAAGGCGTCACAAATTAATATCATAAGAAACTGTGCGACGTCGAAAGAAGCTTGGGAGAAGCTCGCAAGTGTGTATCAACCGCGTGGACCTGCAAGAAAAATTAAATTGTTCAAAAAGTTGCTGCGTTTGAGTCTTGGTGACGTCACTCGTGTGCAAGAGTTTTTAAGTGAGTTTGCGGACATAGTGGACAAGTTGAAAGAGATAGAAATGGATATTCAAGAAGACATTTTATCTATTGTGCTATTGTCGGGACTAAGTGGAACATTCGAGAATTTTGTAGTAGCGATTGAAACTCGTGAGGTATTACCATCCCTATCTGGTTTGAAGATAAAGATTATGGAAGAGGGAGAAAGGCAAATGTTGAGCAAAGCAGACTCTAATGGTGATGTACAGCAAATAAAAAAAAAAGACAAAAAGTGCGCGCCAGAAAGAACGGTATCTACAATGTCTACATGTCGTTTTGGTCACTTAAATATGACAAGCATAAAGAAAATGGCTAGTGACAATATTGTGCGTGAATTGAAACCTTTCGGCAATAATGTTAAAGACGAGGTTTGCGCAACGTGCGCAAAGTGCAAAATATGTGTAAAGCCGTTCGAGGTAGCAGAGACCCGTGCTCGCGAAGCATTAGGTTTAGTGCACACAGATATTTGCGGACCAATGAATATATACTCGGCCGGCGGTGCAAAATATTGTGTATATTCTAAAGAGACGCGGTCAAATTATACGAGCTTTTAAAGACTTTGTAATATTTGCGGAGAGGCAATCCAGTAAAAAATTGAAAGCTGTGCGCAGCAAATATATAAGTGCAAAGTTCGAGAAATACCTAAAGGAGAAGGGTATTAAGCGGCAACTAACTGTTCCTTACACCCCGCAGCAGAATGGAGTTGCTGAGCGCGCCAATCGGACGCTAGACGGCTAGAAGAATGCTGGTACACTCGGGACTGGATGAGAATCTATGGGGCGAAGCTGTACGGACGGCAGCTTATATAAAAACAGGTCGGTAACGAGAGCTTTAAGAGATAAAACGCCGTTTGAAGTGTGGACTGGAACGAAACCAGTCATTTCACATTTGAGAATCTTTGGGGCAAAGGCAGTAGACCTGAATAAAACGCACAAAAGGAAATTGGAAGCGAAAGGAATCGAATACACAAAGATCGGTTATTCGTTGACCGCTAAGGCATATAGATTGTTATGTCCAGGAACACATAAAGTCATTGAACGCAGAGACGTTATCTTTTTGGAAGACAATTTTGGTACGACAGCAAGCAACGAAAAGGAGTATATAGAACAGATGCTATATACGTGGGGCTTGTCGACGTGCAGACCAGTAGCAACACTTTTGGAGGCAGGGCATCAAGTCAAGTGTGACCACATCAACTGCGAGACCATTATCGAGAAATGCTATCAGTCATTAAATGGGTCTTTAATGTATTTGGCTATAACTACTCGGCCAGATATTTTGCACTCGGTGGCGAAATTGGCGCAAAGGAACGCTAAACCGCACAAGGAAAATGAGGTCGCAGCAAAAAGGATCCTGCGATATCTAAAAGGCACAGCAGCTCTATTATCAGCAAACTGATAGATCATGGATATGTGGATGCAGACTGGGCGAACGACACGTCTGATCGTAAATCCTACAGCGGATATGTCTTCTTAGCTGCAGGAGGCCCTATATCATGGAAATCAAAGAAGCAGATTCTGGTAGCATTAAGCTGCACTGAAGCTGAATATGTTGCATTGTCGATTGCAGCAAGAGAAGCTGTTTATTTGAAGAAGCTACTACAAGAAATGGGGTTTGGTAAAGTTAAGTCGGTTTTGTTATACTGCGATAATCAAAGCGCTCAATGCTTAGCCAAAAATCTAATTTTACATAACCGTAGTAAACATATTTACATCAAATATCATCATCTTCGTGAATTATATGATAAAAATGAAACTGATGTTTAATATATAAGTACTGATAATATGGTATCTGATGTGTTAACAAAAAATTTGCAAAAGATTAAACACTTCAAATGTATTAAGGAAATGAATTGTTATTAGTGCTTAAGTTCAGAGTATGTAATCGTTGAGAAGGAGTGTTGTAAATATCGATTATTGGGACAACAATGAATACTTGCACTTGGTCACACTTAAGCTTCTCATCTATGTATATTCACTCTCTAGCAAAATGTAATTCTAAGTAAAACGCGGACGCGCACAAAGAATAAAAAGAAGAAACGTATATAAAACTAAACTGGCGTGTGTTATTTTGTATTCCGATTCATACACAATTACAACAAAAACAAAAACAAAATATTTATAATAATAATAAAATAATTATATAAAATAACAAAAAAAATAAATTTGTTATAATATATAATCTAACGGAATTTTTTTCTTGCAATTTTTTTTGTATAAACATGTTAGGTAGGCAAATAAAATAACTAAATTTATATAGCTTTAATTAGTGGTAGGAACAATTAGACTTAAAATTTAGAGATCGCAGCTATGGGCTATAATTAAAAATTAATTTGTTTTTGTTAAATATAGAAATAGAGTTAAGAATAAAATTTATTGTGGTTACGTTTCCTATTACCAAAAAAAAAAAAAAAAAGAATATATAATTTTTCTTTATTTGCAACGAAGGGATGTAAGGAGTAGGATTTAGTAGGTTGTTTGGTAAGGTTGGGCAACAGCTGCGACCACAACATCAGTCCACCGTTCACCGTTCACCGTTCCCCCTGTTTGGTAGAATTACCATGGCCCGCTCGCGAATTCTTATATTTCTGCCCTATCTACCGATCATATAGCCAGAGCCAGCGCGTGCACACCTTTCTTGTTATACGACTTAACATCTTCTCGTTCATAACGTTACATGCTACAGTATTATTAATTTGGCGCCCAACGTGGGGACCGAACATTCGTTTGGCACCCGAAGGTCTTGTTCGGTTAACCCCAACTTCAGGTAGAACAAGGGACCAACATCTCATCCTTACTTTCCCATACCATAGTAATTATTGAGTTTGCAGAGAATTGAGCTGCAGTCATCCCTGTTGATTATCTACACATAACTACCATTAAATCCCCTCCATCCCTCCATGTCTCCTTCGGTAAACTAAGGTAACTCTTGCTGGACAAGTTCAATGTGTTGTTTAAACACATTTTCCGCCGCGGAGTCACCGAAAGTTTAGCGAATCGCCCTGATTGTTATAAAACCTCTCGTATGTTATTTAATTGGTTTGGATTCTGTGTATATATGTATGTCAATAGATGTTTATTGAGTTTGCGGAGAGCTGCAGTCATCCCTGTTGATCATCTATACATAGCTTCCCTTCCATTCCTTACCTTTCCTTTCCTTTTTCTAAACTTGAATTATTCTTGCTGGACAAGGGTATAACGTTGATTATACATAATTTGCGCCGCGGAATTGTAGAGTTTAGAGGATTTTCATTTTTCTGTTATTAAACCCTTCCACTTCCTTCTCGACAAATTTAAGTGATTCTTGCTGGATAATGATACTGTGTTGTCTATGCATAATATCCGCCGCGAAATCACTGACAGTTTAGAGAGTTTTCCTCGTGTTACCTGGCTATCTACCGAGATTGGCGAGAGTTCTTCTTGCAATCCGTAGCTAAGGGCAAACCACCACTACCCCCTTCTCGACCAATACTTCGGCTGATTAATGCCATTTCAGAAACTGATGGTGAGGATTTGTCGAACGGAGAAGTCGAGCGAAATTGAGGCTTCAGCAGTAGACATTTCGTGTTGGAATTGTGCCGGTAAAGGTCACCGGTATCAAGATTGCATAGCAGAGCGCAAGGTATTTTGCTACGGCTGTGGGAGAGCAGATACTTACAAGCCTAGTTGCAGAAACTGCAGCTTAATCAATGCAAGAAACTCAGCTGTTGGACTAATGGACACCGGGGCCACCATTAGTTGTATCGGTGGCAAACTTGCTGCCGAACTTATTCTAGACAAACCAAAATATAAGCCAATGGTTTCAAACGTAAAAACGGCAGATGGGAAGAGCCAACCAATTATAGGTAAATTATGGACCGAAGTGCCTTCTCTAGCTGCAGAGCTATACCTGGGAATTGATTTTTGGACAGATTTTGGGTTTCTTCCTATACATCTGATGGCTCAAAACCTTAGAATCTCTTCGTTTAATGACCAATCCATAAAGGATATTACTTCGGCTGAACGTCACTGATTGGAAAAAACGATTGCGGTGTTCCCTTCATTTTCCAAAAAAAGGATTAGGTGGGACCCCATTAATTGCTCACGCAATTGATGTAGCAGATGCTAAGCCGATCAAGCAACGCCATTATGCCGTATCGCCTGCCACTGAGAAGCTTATGTACGAGGAGTAAGATAGAATGATTAAACCAGGAGTCATTCAGGAATCAAATAGTTCATGGTCATCTCCCGTTGTATTAGTAAAGAAACCCGGAAAGATCAGGATGTGTATAGATAGTCGTAAGGTAAATGACGTAACCGTCAAAGACGCATACCCGATGCCTCTCATTGATGGTATTTTAAGTCGATTGCCGAAAGCAGAATTTGTGACTAGTCTTGATCTGAAAGATGCCTTCTGGCAGATACCTCTGGAGTCAAACTCTAGGGACAAGACTGCCTTTACAATTCCTGGTCGTCCCTTATATGAGTTTGTTGACCATTTGGACTGACTAATGCTCAACATTCCATGTCTCGGCTTATGGACAAAACAGTCCCCGCACATCTGCGCAATGAGGTGTTCATCTACTTGGATGACTTGCTAATTATTTCCGATACCTTCGAGCGTCATCTCGAAGTGTGGTCGATCATTGCTTTCCATTTAACTCGTGCCAATCTGACTCTCAATGTCGAAAAAACCAAATTCTGTCGACGAGAAGTTAAATATCTGGGACACATAATTGGCAATGGTCTTATTAGTACTGACCCTGAAAAAATATCGGTCGTTAAGGATTTTCCGATTTCAAGATCTGTAAAACAAGTGCTTAGGTTTCTTGGTATGACAGGCTGGTACCATAAATTTATCAGGAACTATGCCGCTATTTCATCGCCACTGTCAGATACCCTTAAAGCATAGCGGAAGTTTGAATGGACGGAAGAGACCCAACAGGCATTCGAGACTTTAAAAAGTCACATGTGCTCCGCTCTAGTTTTACACAGCCCAAATTCATTGTGATGCCAGCCATACCGTTGGGGCAGTATTGATGCAGACAAGTGAAGGAGATGAGGTACCGATTGCTTTTATGTCGAAAAAACTCAATCGATGCCAATATACGGTGACTGAGAAGGAATGCTATGCAGCAGTGCTAGCATTAAAACAGCCCATGATAATGTCTTGCAAGCGCACGGAGGAATTAATAAAAAGCTTGAGAGGTTAAGACGATACTATTTTTGGCCGAACATGGTCACAGACGTGAGAAATTTTATAAACGCCTACGATATCTGTAACGCCACCAAGCCTGCCAATAGAGCTATGAAACCTCCAATGGGGCACACCGGTCAGACGAGGAGATTCTTTCAAAAACTTTTTGTCGATTTTTTTTGGCCTGAGATGGAAGAGGATCTTTTCCATTGTTTCGGAATCCCCGAAACAATCGTTTCGGGCAATGGGGTGCAATTTAAGTCCCATACCTTTAATTCCTTGCTTAATGAATATAACTTATACCGCGTTGTACTCGCTCCAAGCAAACGCATCTGAAAAGGTCAACAGATCCATTCTGTCGGCCATAAAAGCATATGTATTTGCAAATCAGCGTAATTGGGAATAAAAATTGAGTAGCATAAGTTGCGCTCTCCGCTCAAGCTTCCATTCATTGATTAGCACAAGTCCTTACAAGCGTTTGGTCAAAACATGATCACAAACAGCGAAAACTATAAATTGCTACGAGTCCTAGAAATGTTAGATGATCGCAGTATAAGTTTTAGTCGAGAGGACTCGTTTGATTTGCTGCGTGACAAAGCACAAAGTGCTATGCAGACGCAGTATGCCCGCAACGAAAAGGCTTACAACCTGCGATCAAATGAAGTATCGTTCACAGTAGGGCAAGAAGATTTTATGAGGAAATTTCAGCAAACAATAACCCTGAATTAACAAGCGCTAATCCCGCCCGCTGTGTTCCACACCAAGCGTGATTTTAGAGGGAGGGGAAATGTAGTGCGCTTGTAGTAGAAGCTAGCACCACCTATAGCTAATCAGCTGATTGGGTGAGCGCTGATAAATATCTTAATCCCCGATGCCGGTCGTGACCTCGCTCTCTCTTGATCTGATCGTCAAAACATCCAGTCGCCTCGTGGCAACATATGGAATAACACCCTTAATGTCGGTCGGCAAGGATAAAACTTACCCATAGGCCTTTCGGTTGGGAAAATCGGTTTTTTTTTACAAGCAAAACTTGTGTTGCTGACGAAAAATAAAAGACACAAAAAAAAAAACTGTGCGCCAAGCTGCGAGTGTGTGACCACGCGGAGTGACCATAACACCTTTCAAACTTTCAGTGAAAAATGTTCCGCAGCAGTCCCGCTAAAACTTTGTGCTTCGCTACGATAGACATAATGGCAGTGAAATCGCCCAAGAACTGAGTAAATCAAAAATCAAACAAAAAGAAAAAAAAAGGAAAAAAAACAAGAAAAACCCCTATGTGCTCACTACCCCCACGAGGATTTAAACCCCGGACCGCATTCCGACTTGGTGAAAAATGTGCCGCAGCAGTCCCACTAAGTGAAATCGCCCAAGATCTGTGTAAATCAAAAATCAAACAAAAAGAAAAAAGAAAAAGAAGGAAAAAAAACAAGAAAAACCCCTATGTGCTCACTACCCCCACGAGGATTTAAACCCCGGACCGCATTCCGACTTGGTGAAAAATGTGCCGCAGCAGTCCCACTAAAACTATAGTCAGCAGTTTTGGTCCCCTACCAATAAAAGTCATCACCCCCCCCCCCCCCCCCCAAGAGGGAAGAGACGCTAAAATTTTTGCTTAATATAAATTTCCTAAGTTTAACTAATTCATAATCGGAAGCCATTCAATTCACCTCAGTTTAAGTACAAAAAAAAAAAAAATAAATAAATAAAATAAAAATGAAATATCTAAACAAATACATATTTATATATAAATGAAATATAATATAATATATACATAAATAAAAAAAAAATAAAATAAATAAAGTATAAATAAATCATAGATAAATAAATAAAAATAAAAATTCATATATATATATATCATTAAATATGAACTAAATGAAATAAAATAAAATAAATAAAAAAAACAACCCCACCTTTTTCACAGTGCAGCTCTTCGGAACGGCAAAAGATCTTTTGGACGTCGAGGAGAACAAGTAAGTGCTGCTATCATTACTTTTTTTCGTTTGCCGTTATTTTTTTTGCCAGAAAAAAATATAAGAAAAGCTCGCGACACTCGCAGCTTCTTCTAAGCTCGCGTTATTGCTGTCGTGCCTATTAATACTCGAGCCTTCTGCTTAAAAAGATGCCATTCAAAATCTCTAATCGCCTGCGCGATATGCCATTTAATTACAAATAGTAAAAATAAAGTAAATAAAATAAAATAAATAATTCCGCACAAAAAATACATATCAAAAAAAATAATATATAAATAAATAAAAATAAACTTGTATATATCGATTATTGGGGCAACAATGAATACTTGCACTATATTCACTCTACAGCAAAATGCAATTCTAAGTAAGACGCGGACGCGCACAAAGAATAAAAAGAAGAAGCGTATATTATATTGGACGTAGATGTACTAACGGACAGTACATTCAAGTGGCCCAACGATACCAAGCACCGGCTTGTTAACGCGCGGACCCAAGCATAAAGCGACCCACCTCCCGCCCTTCCGACCGAGGGGCGCACCGCATAACGTGCGGTTACGAAGATCGCGAACATGTAGACAAATGACGTAACACAATTTTTTTTAGAGAGCATGCAGAAGTGGTACTAGTAATAAGGTGGGAAAGATCGTTATATAATGAACATAAGATCCGAAATGGGTTATGGATAGCATAGTTAGAAAAGCAAGCATGCAGGGCTATTGGTAAAAAATGTCTACTACTTCTAATAGGTACAGCAAAGTTAATTTGGTTAATTAGTATTGGGGTATTGGGTATAAAACTAAACTGGCGTGTGTTATTTTATATTCCAATTCATACACAATTACAACAGTATGGGAAGGTAAGGGTGAGATGTTGGTCCCTTCTTCTACATGATGTTGGGGTTAACTGAACAAGACCTTCGGGTGCCAAACAAATGTTCGGGCCCCACGTTGGGCGTCAAATTAATAATACTGTAGCATGTAAGGTTATGAACGAGAAGATGTTAAGTCGTATAACAAGAAAGGTGTGCACGCGCTGGCTCCGGCTATATGATCGGTAGATGGGGCAGGTTCAAACATTTTTTTTTTCTTGTTCTATGGTAATTCTACTAAACAGGGGGAACGGAGAGGAAACGGAAGGACAGGACTCACGATATTTGTCATAGGTATCGGAGGCGACACTCCACCTTCGTCATTTGGCTGCGCTGGACTGATAATGTGGTCGCAGCTGTTGCCCACCCTACCATGATCCACATATCCCACTTCATTATTCGAGTGAGGATCCCTTACCAAACAACCTACTAAATCCGACTCCTTACATCGCATCGTTGCATGACTCCCAAAAAATAAAGAAAAACAAGTAAGAAGGCTCTGGTCGAGAAATCCCGACTAGACGATACCCTGATCCCTATACTTTACGCGTACAGTCAGTGCTTGCAAGTATGTGTGCGGGCGTGTACGACCATACTGCATACTGCATACTCAACTTAAAGGTTCCATATCTCCGGTGTTTCTCAAATGATTTTAATAAAAATTCACAGATTGTTATTATTTTGATTAATAATTAAATGCCGTCTAAAATTTTTTCAAATTCAAGATTTTATTGTTATCGATCCCATGTGTATATCGGAAACGGGATGAGTTATCGAAAATCGGAAACAAACTTTCGTCTTAATCGCCTTAGAGGCCTGGCAGGGAGTAAGCACTTTGCAAGCGTGCTGTGGTGTCTTCTTAGTCGTTCGCTATATCTGCTAGTGTGCCTTCCAATCTGCTCCTCCACTGTGTGTAGATTCAGGTCACGATGAAGGGTGGTTCCACGTAAATAATAAGGGCAGTTTGTATTGGCACGCATGGCACGGTTTTGCAATACCTTTATGCATTTGTAGTTGGATTTTGCAGCAATACCCCAATCTGCAGATTGGGGCTCGGAGTGACATGGTGCTTCTTCTATTAATCAGCCACCTCAGTTGTTGCATTCTTTGACCACATCTCCGAAACGTAGCTTTCAAGTGAGGGCCAAAGGTCAAACTTTTATCAAGGGTGATCCCGAGGTACTTAGCCAGCAAAGGTTGGTCTAAAGTTACGCCTTCCAGTTGTATGGGTGGGGTGTGGTCAATGAGGGTCTTCAGGGTGAAGCAGGGATTGATGGTCTTTTGTGGATTGACCTTTAAATTCCATCTCTTGCACCATGCAGCCAATGTGGTGAGGTACTCTTGGAGGCCACGTGCCGCCTCAATGCGACAATTAGAGCTGTACAGCAGTGTAATATCATCAGCGTAAGTAGCAAGTAGCGCCTTCCTAGGAACTTTCATATGATAAGCGTTTGGACAAGGCAAATCCGCAGTATATATTGAGTAGAGTAGCGGTCCAAGGACGCTGCCCTGCGGAATTCCAGCTCTCATATGGCAATGAGTCGAGTAGGTGTTTCTGACCCTGGCCGTGAGCTTCCGATCTTCCAAGTATGATCTCAAAACTCCGTAATATGGTGCTGGGAACAGCCTTTTGATTTTGCTAAGTAGGCCAACATGCCAAACTCTGTCGAATGCTTGTTGCATATCAATGAATACAGCATTACAGTATTCCATATCATCAAATGCTTGTAGGATATGTTTTGCCAATCTGTGGACCTGCTCCACGGTACTTTGTCCCTCTCGAAAACCAAATTGGTGATCCGGTAAGATACGGCGCTCTTTAATAATGTCACCTAATCGATTGGCAATAAGCCTCTCCCATACCTTAGAAAGCGAAGACAGGAGGCTTATAGGCCGATACGATTTAGGATCCTCTTCGGGTTTTCCGGGCTTATGTATCATAAGAATTGTTGCCATCTTCCACTTTTTTGGGAAGAACTGCACCCTGAGCATCGCGTTAAATAATAGCGCCATGTATAGGATTGCTCTAATAGGTAGTGCTTTTAATGTAGCATTACAAACATTATCGATGCCAGGAGCCTTCTTTGTCGGTAGTGATTTGATGACTTCGACAATTTCCTCGACCCTGGCAGGTTTGATTGGTAAGGACATTTGCAGAGGTGTCTGTAGGCTATCATACGTTTCTCTGTACTGCTCCATTGTAGCGAATTGGGTGAACCTAGTCTCTAGATGATGTGCAAAAGAATTGGCCTGCTTTTCTTCGTTTTTAGCAAGTTCGCCTCCTGGACATCTAATAGGAACCTGTCTAAACGGTTGCCTTTTAAGGGACTTGGTGCACTTCCATAGCGAGTATCCGGCATCCACTGTATAATTCATAGAAGCCAACTTCTGCTCAAAAAAATTGCTTCAAAGTTCTCTTAAGACGTTTCGTAGTTGCTTCGCCTACGGAGTCTCCTTTTCTGCGTCAAGAGGTCTCTGACCTCTCTTGTTAGGGCTATTCCATAGGTGGTGCCTGTCCGAGGAACAGGAGGCGTTGAGGCGGCCGCAGATCTATGAATACTTTGTGTAAAGTTATCAACAGCCATTTCAATTTCTTCACCAGAATTTAATCTCTCCAAAAGTTGACTAAAGGCAAGCAGGTCAGTGTGTTTGGTGACTAAACGGGGACTTGGATTGACATAAGTGCCCTCTGTCTCAATGCTGATGATCAAGGGCAAGTGATCAGAGCCCAAATCCAAATCCAAATTTTAGTTGCTCGAGAATCTGGTATTCCGTAATACACTGCAAAGTCTATGCAGGAAGGCGTATGACTGGGCACATATGGGTACCTAGTTCCGTCACCAACAGAATGTCAACGCTATTGTTTTGCGCGAACAGCTCAACTTCTTTAGCTTTTCTTGAAATGCCATTAGCATTCCAAATAAGAATCTTTAGTGGATTCATTGTGGAGCTGAGGGTTTGTTATGGAACTGGGAGTTAATTTCATTCCCAGCCCATTGCTTTAACATATTGGTCATTTCGAATACCATAATTTCAAGTTTTTCAAGTCGTTGATTGGCTTGGCTTTTATACTGTTGCTGTTCTTGCTGCTGCTGCTGCAACCACATAAGAAACAGCTGTTGTTGTTGTTGTTGGATTTGCTGTTGCCATTCCTGAAACTGTTGTTGTTGCTGTTGTAACAATGCTTGGACATCGAATGAGTTATTTTGCTGAATATTCGACCGCTGCGATTTTTGTTGCGCTTGTAAATTGTAAAGACGTCGCTGAGCTGGTCCATCCTCGAAGGGTGTTGTATTTATGTGTCCTTTTGCTACTGTGGCATAGGACACTCTTGTGTCTCCGCCAGTGCCTACTGATGATTGATGTTGAGCCGTATATTGCTGTTGTTGTGTTGGTTGCTGCCGTACTGTTGGTTGGTTGGTACTCTTGCGGCGATTAGGCTGCAACGAAGGAAAGTGTTGCTGATCTCTCGAAATGAGTGTATTTGCATTTTTATTTAAATTATTCGGCTTTCTTGCAGGTCCCAAAGATCTGCGAAAAAACTCCTGGTACATTTGGCAACCTTTATAGCTAGCCTTGTGGTCACCCGAACAGTGGTAGCATGTGGGCAGTGCGTCTGCGGAACGTATGCATTGTGTGGTTTGGTGATTTTCACCACACCTTGCACAATTGGGTTGCTTGTGGCAATATTTAGTTGTGTGGCCGTACTCCTGGCAGCGACGGCATTGTGCAATTTCGGTAGATTTTCGCATCCTTTCAATTCTTATTTTCTGCCGGCAGATAAATTTCATTAATTTTTGCACAAGGCTTTATATTAATGAAAAAGATATTTAGTTTTTCGTCTTTATTAATTTTTGATGACTGCATTTGGTAAGTGTGAAACTGCATACCAATTTTTTCCATATGACTTACAAAGATTCTGACTGTTTCCCCTTGATTTGCTTTGACAACAACGTTATTTAAACTGACTTTTTCTTTTATAAGCTCAAATAAATCATTTAAATTGCTAATATTAACAACAATTTGCGGTGGTTTCTTGGGGCCTTTAAGTTGATTAATACCGTTAGATGATTCTTGCGGATTTAGGATAGTGTTGGTTCCAGCAGGTTGTCACTGTCAACCTCAGCATCCTCATTCATCATGTTTACCTCATTCTCTTCATTAGCAGAGATATCCGTGTTGAAAATGGCAAATCTATTACTGGACTTAACCTGTTGGCTAGTTGTGGGGGTCGAATTCATAAGCTGGCTGGTGCTCACTCTTTTCGAGTTAGAGATTGGAGACAGAGTCTTTACATTTTTTCTCTTGCCCGCTCTCCGATTTTGATCATTCAAAAGTCTTCTGGCAGCATCGCTAAGATTTTTTGCTGTCGTGTCAGGAGGCATCAATAGAGAGTTTCCCTGGTTATCGATGCTTATTCCAGGGCAGATGCTGCTTATTGTAGCATTTGCCATGGTGTGTGTGGTTCTGCTAATGGCATTAGTAAATGTCACCGTTGTTGTGGTGAAACTACTGCTTTGAGTCACATTGCATGTAATGCGTTTAATTTCTGATCGGCACTCATCTCTAATTTCATTAGGTAATTTGCCTGCTATTGAGAACATTTTTTCATGATCAAACTGCTTATTTATATGCTGCAAGTCATACAAATTGTTCTCATCCATTGTTTTAATAATGTCTCAATTTTTGGTAAAGAAATTTGCGCACGTAAATGTCCCAAAAACAGAACAAAAACAGATCAACTTTGCTTATAAGCTAAGTTTTTATTGCCCCTCTTTTGCGTCGTTGCGCAGGGTGAGGGGAATTTTTTGCCCGACGGGCAGCGAATACCGTTGCACTGCACTTCGCCTAATGCTTTTTGTTTTTGTCCAAATGCCGAAACAGCGCGAAGCAGCGCCCGAATGTTACGTTCTGTGCTATTTTTAGCACACAAGAGAATGTACCGTTAAAGCAAAATAGATAAATAAAATAACTTTTGCATGCGCACAATGCGACCGATCTGGATGCTTCGACGATCAGATCAAGAGAGAGCGAGGTCACTACCGGCATCGGGGATGAAGCTCCATTCGTGAGGGTAGTGAGCACATAGGGGTTTTTCTTGTTTTTTTTTATTTCTTTTTCTTTTTGTTTGATTTTTGATTTACTCAGTTCTTGGGCGATTTCACTGCCATTATGTCTATCGTAGCGAAGCACAAAGTTTTAGCGGGACTGCTGCGGCACATTTTTCACTGAAAGTCCGAAAGGTGTTACGGTCACTCCGCGTGGTCACAAACTCGCAGCTTGGCGCAGTTTTTTTTTTGTGTCTTTTATTTTTCGTCAGCAACACAAGTTTTGTTTGTAAAAAAAAATGCTAATCGATGAATGGAAGCTTGAGCGGAGAGCGCAACTTATGCTACTCAATTTTTATTCCCAATTACGCTGATTTGCAACTACATATGCTTTTATGGCCGACAGAATGGATCTGTTGACCTTTTCAGATGCGTTTGCTTGGGGCGAGTACAACGCGGTATAAGTTATATTCATTAAGCAAGGAATTAACAGGTATGGGACTTAAATTGCACCCCATTGCCCGAAACGATTGTTTCGGGGATTCCGAAACAATGGAAAAGATCCTCTTCCATGTAAAGTCCAAGAAAATCGACAACAAAGTTTTTGAAAGAATCTCCTTTTCTGACCCGTGTGTCCCATTGCGAGGTTTCATAGCTCTATTGGCAGGTTTGGTGGCCTTACAAATATCGCAGGCGTTTATAAAATTTCTCACGTCTGTGACCATGATTCGGCCAAAAATAGGTATCGTCTTAACCTCACAAGCTTTGGTTGACTAATTCCTCCGTGCGCTTGCAATAGACATTATCATGGGCTGTTTTAATGCTAGCACTGCTGCATAGCATTCCTTCTCAGTCACCGTATATTGGCATCGATTGAGTTTTTTCGACATAAAAGCAATCGGTACCTCATCTCCTTCACTAATTGTCTGCATCAATACTGCCCCAACGCCGTTATGGCTGGCATCACAATGAATAGCAAACGGCACAGAAAAATTTGGGCTGTGTAAAACTAGAGCGGAGCACATGTGACTTTTTAAAGTCTCGAATGCCTGTTGGGTCTCTTCCGTCCATTCAAACTTCCGCTATGCTTTAAGGGTATCTGACAGTGGCGATGAAATAGCGGCATAGTTCCTGATAAATTTATGGTACCAGCCTGTCATACCAAGAAACCTAAGCACTTGTTTTACAGATCTTGAAATCGGAAAATCCTTAACGACCGATATTTTTTCAGGGTCAGTACTAATAAGACCATTGCCAATTATGTGTCCCAGATATTTAACTTCTCGTCGACAGAATTTGGTTTTTTCGACATTGAGAGTCAGATTGGCACGAGTTAAATGGAAAGCAATGATCGACCACACTTCGAGATGACGCTCGAAGGTATCGGAAATAATTAGCAAGTCATCCAAGTAGATGAACACCTCATTGCGCAGATGTGCGGGGACTATTTTGTCCATAAGCCGAGACATGGAATGTTGAGCATTAGTCAGTCCAAATTGGATGACAACAAACTCATATAAGGGACGACCAGGAATTGTAAAGGCAGTCTTGTCCCTAGAGTTTGACTCCAGAGGTATCTGCCAGAAGGCATCTTTCAGATCAAGACTAGTCACAAATTCTGCTTTCGGCAATCGACTTAAAATACCATCAATGAGAGGCATCGGGTATGCGTCTTTGACGGTTACGTCATTTACCTTACGACTATCTATACACATCCTGATCTTTCCGGGTTTCTTTACTAATACAACGGGAGATGACCATGAACTATTTGATTCCTGAATGACTCCTGGTTTAATCATTCTATCTTACTCCTCGTACATAAGCTTCTCAGTGGCAGGCGATACGGCATAATGGCGTTGCTTGATCGGCTTAGCATCTGCTACATCAATTGCGTGAGCAATTAATGAGGTCCTACCTAATCCTTTTTTGGAAAATGAAGGGAACAGCTCAATCGTTTTTTCCAATTGCTGACGTTCAGCCGAAGTAATATCCTTCATGGATTGGTCATTAAGCGAAAAGATATTAAAGTTTTGAGCCATCAGATGTATAGGAAGTAATCCAAAATCTGTCCAAAAATCAATTCCCAGGTATAGCTCTGCAGCTAGAAAAGGCACTAAATAAAAACATCATTTTTTTTGTTTCACCTCGGTGCGTCACTTCGGTCCATAATTTACCTATAATTGGTTGGCTCTTCGCATCTGCCGTTTTTACGTTTGAAACCATTTTATATATTATTATATTTTGGTTTGTCTAGAATAAGTTCGACAGCAAGTTTGCCACAACTAATGGAGGCCCCGGTGTCCATTAGTCCAACTAAGGGTTTCCAAAAAAATAGCACCTGAGCGTGGGGGCGTATGTCGTTTGGTACGCCTATTATTGAAGCTAATATTGCTCTTCGCTCTAAGCGGTATTTATTTTTAAAATCCATTTGTCGACCTTTCGAACGGTTATTTTGTAATTTTAGTGGGTCAACAGCAGTGTTGAAAGTTACGTCAGGGTAAGGAGGAATGTCTGTTTGGATGGACTTTTCAGCTAATTGCTTACTTAGTCTGTGTTGGTAGCTTTGCGGACCAATTGTCTGCATGCACTTTTCTGCGGTGCACGCGAAGCTGAGTTTTTTGCATTTTTTCAGCTGCAGTTTCTGCAACTAGGCTTGTAAGTATCTGCTCTCCCACAGCTGTAGCAAAATACCTTGCGCTCTGCTACGCAATCTTGATACAGGTGACCTTAACCGGCACAATTCCAACACGATATGTCTACTGCTGAAGCCTAAAACTCAGTATCTTGCTCGACTTCTCCGTTCGACAAATCCTCACCATCAGTTTCTGAAATGGCATTAATCTGCCGAAGTATTGGTCGAGAAAAGGGTAGTGGTGGTTTGCCCTTAGCTACAGATTGCAAGAAGATCTCTCGCTTACGATTTAAATGCCTAAGAGCCTTCAACGAGCTAGCTTCTTCGTACAATACATTGTGTTAAATCTCGTTCAACAAGTTGGCTCTTCCAAGGTTTTTTCCGACATAGGCTCGGACAGTCTGTCAGCTATTGACGCTATTGCACCATAGAAATCGTCGAACGATTCATTTGGTCGCTGTTTGCGTCGCTCAATCTCAGTCCTGATATTTCTGTACGTTTGGTCGTTTTTAAACTGTCCACGGAGAGCTGCACAAAGCTATGGCCAATAAACCTCTGGTACGCTTTTGTGATATCTCCAGTACCACTCACTGTTAAGTCAAAATTTCCGTAAACCGAATTTTCCAGTTGGCCATTATTTGGCTTACTCGATCAGGTCGGATGCCTGAACCTATTTCACTTCTACTTTGCACGAGTGCCGCAGAATAAGTTCTAACACCGGCATGCGTTTGGAATGCCGAAGGAGGTGAATTGTGTGATGCTTCAAAATTCCTTGCCGATTGAGTCTGGCCGGAACCCGAGGTTGGTTGCATTGCTACTGGCAACCGAAGAAATTGTTGTCTGAGGCTCTATTTCTACCGAAGGTTGCCTTTGCACTGGCGATATGTTCAGCAAATCTTCTCTCGGACTGACTCGTAGACTATCGGTTATCGCTTGTACTAATCTATTGGTCTGGTCGGCTAAAAGTGAGCCCAGTGACATATTGTTCTGGTCTGAGCTTGGCATTTCTATTGGGTGAAAATTTGAATTAAGTCTCGCTTGCGACCTAGTCTGTAGAGACTGAAAGGAGCTGCGCCACCTTGGATTTGAAGTGGATGGCGCGGGAGGACTAAGATTTTCTGTTGACGCAGAATTCAGTTGGGTCAGAGTATGTTTTGCAAACGGGGCAGACCTTCCTTTTGCCAACCTGGGTGTGGAAACACGATCTGTGAAAATTGTGTCCACACGATGTTGCCAACAACTGCGCAAATGCTACAGTGTTTTCTGGTGTCACACTAATGTGAGAAATACGTAATAAACAGGTAAAGGGTATTTTAAGCGTAATTTTAATATTGCGGCGGATTACAAAAAACATATACTGCTTTCTCCTCGTCCAGCAAATATGTATTAAGGCTTCGGTTAAACGGGCGCTAGTAACTGCATAAAACAGACCTACCAGCTTGGCTTTAGTTAACCTTCAGTGAAGATAGTTATAGGGGATGGCTGTAGCTCAATAGTCCACCAGTCCATTAATCATCCTATACTTCTGCACGAAATTAATTAAGCCAGGTAACACGAGGAAAACTCTCTAAACTGTCAGTGATTCCGCGGCGGATATTATGCATAGACAACACAGTATCATCATCCAGCAAGAATCATTTAAATTTGTCGAGAAGGAAGTGGAAGGGTTTAATAACAGAAAAATGAAAATTCTCTAAACTCTACAATTCCGTGGCGAAAATTATGTATCATCAACGTAATACCCTTGTTCAGCAAGAATAATTCAAGTTTAGAAAAAGGAAAGGTAAGGTAAGGAATGTAAGGGTAGCTATATACAGATGATCAACAGGGATGACTGCAGCTCAGTTCTTCGCAAACTAAATAAACATCTATTGACAAATTTACACAGAAATAACATACGAGAGGTTTTATAATAAAAAAGGGGATTCGCTAAACTTTCGTCGACTCCGCGGCGGAAAATGTGTTTAAACAACACATTGACCTTGTCCAGCAAGAGTTACCTTAGTTTACCGAAGGAGACATGGAGGGATGGAGGGGATTTTAATGGTAGTTATGTGTAGATAATCATCAGGGATGACTGCAGCTCAATTCTCCGCAAACTTAATAACATCTATTGACATATACACATAAAAACCAATTAAACTAACTATCAATTAAGGGAAGGTAAGGGTGAGATGTTGGTCCCTTCTTCTACATGATGTTGGGGTTAACTGAACAAGACCTTCGGGTGCCGAACGAATGTTCGGACCCCACGATGGGCGCCAAATTAATAATACTGTAGCATGTAAGGTTATGAACGAGAAGATGTTAAGTCGTATAACAAGAAAGGGGTGCACGCGCTGGCTCTGGCTATATGATCGGTAGATGGGGCAGGTTCAAATATTTTTTGTTTCTTGTTCTACACTCTTGCGGTGCTCATATTATTAATTTAAGAATTCGCGTGCGTGCCATGGTAGTTCTACTAAACAGGGGGAACGGTAAGGAAACGAAAGGACAGGACTCACGATATTTGTCATAGGTATCGGAGGCGACACTCCACCTTCGTCGTTTGGCTGCGCTGGACAGATGTCGTGGTCGCAGCTGTTTCCCATCCTACCATGATTCTCATATCCCACTTCATTATTCGAGTGAGAATCCCTTACCAAAATTATAAATTCATTTTTTTTTTTTTTGGTAATAGGAAACGTAACCACAATAAATTTTATTCTTAACTCTATTTCTATATTTAACAAAACCAAATTAATTTTAAATTATAACCCGTAGCTGCGATCTTTAAATTTTAAGTCTTATTGTTCCTACTACTAATTAAAGCTATATAAGTTTAGTTATCTTATTTGCCTTCCTAAAAATAAAAATTGCAAGAAAAAAATTCCGTTAGATTATATATTATAAAAAAAATAATTTTTTTTGTTATTTTATTATATTATTATTATTACAAATATTTTTTTTTTTTTTTTTATTCATATATTATTTTATATATCATTTATATATATGTATATACATTTATTTAGATAAATTTTTTATATATTTTATTTTTATATATTAATTTTTTTTTGTGCGGAATTATTTATTTTATTTTATTTACTTTATTTTTACTATTTGTAATTAAAGGCATATCGCGAAGGCGATTAGAGATTTTTAATGGCAAACTTTTAGGCAGAAGACGCGAGCTTAGAAGAAGCTGCGAGTGTCGCGAGCTTTTCTTATGTTTTTTTTCTGGCAAAAAAGAATAATGACAAACGAAAACAAGTAAGAAGGCTCTAGTCGAGAAATCCCGACTAGACGATACCCTGATCCCTATACTTTACGCGTACAGTCAGTGCTTGCAAGTATTTGTGCGTGTGTGTACGACCATACTGCATACTCAACTTCCATACCCTGATCCCATTAAAAATGGGAAAAACGGGTATAATGAAGTTGTGCAAAAGTATGTAACAGGCAGAAGGAAGCATCTCCGACCCCATAAAGTATATATATTCTTGATCAGCATCAACAGTCGAGTCGATATAGCCATGTCCGTCTGTCCGTCTGTATGTATGAACGCGTCGATCTCAGAGACTATAAGAGCTAGAGACTCCAGATTTGGAACTTAAGCTCGCCTAATCCCTAGGCAGTACAAGTTTGTTTTTAATTTTCGATAACTAATCCCGTTTTCGATATACACATGGGATCAATAACAACAAAATCTTGAATTTGAAAAAACTTTAGATGGCATTTTAATTATTAATCAAAATAATAAAAATCTGTGAAATTTTATTAAAATCGGTTGAGAAACACCGGAGATATGGAACCTTGAAGTTGAGTATGCAGTATGCAGAATGGTCGTACACACACGCACACATACTTGCAAGCACTGACTGTACGCGTAAAGTATAGGGATCAGGGTATCGTCTAGTTGGGATTTTTCGACTAGAACCTTCTTGTTATTTTTATTTTATTTTTACTTATTTTTTTTGAACTTATACTGATGTGAATTGAATGGCTTCCGATTATGAATTAGTTAATGTTTAAAGGAGACACTATTTTGTGTTCACCTATGTTCGAAATCTGCAGAAAGTTTGTGATTATTTTACTTTATTGAAAACACGATAGTTGTTCATTGATTGCTTTCATTTATTTCAGTTTAACTAGGCTTAGCTTAACTTTTATTATTATTGCGCGTGACAACTATATGCTAACGCGCAACCGTAACCGACGAATGTATAACAAGGAGTGTGATAGAATTGGATAAGCAATTCCAAGCAGCTAGAAGTGTTATCTATGCAAATGCATGTGCAAGGCAAAGAGAACAATTAGAGGTGCGCAAGTTATGCGCTATGAGTTACGCTACGATTTAATTTATGTGCTTAAATTATTGGTAAGCTGCTGCTGCCTCCGACATGCTCCCCCCGTTGGAAGGGCAAGGGCTCCATTTGTATTGGTCTCAAGGGGCAGCACAGCGATCTTGCCAACGGCTCGTTTGACGGTGCCAGCTGCAGTTTTGACGATTGCTACTCGTGAGACGCCGTCTGGTTCAGAAATCGTGCTCTCGACCCGGCCAAGTCGCCATTGAAGGGGTGGTACGTTGTCATCCTTCACGACAACGATTTTATTGGGCATCAGGTTAGGTGTCGATGCGTGCCACTTTGAACGCTCTTGAAGCAGTGATAGGTAGCTGGTGCTCCATTTGCACCAGAATGCCTGCTGCATTTGACAAACGCGCTGCCAGCGACTTAGGCGATTGATGTCGATGTGCGTTATGTCTGGTTCATCGACTGTGGCGTATGGGGCTCCAATCAAAAAAATGACCAGGAGTGAGAGCCTCTAGGTCGCCTGGATTTTCTGAAATGGGACAAAGAGGTCGTGAGTTCAGCATTGCAGAAATTTCGCATATAGGGTACGGAGTTCGTTGAACGTTAGAACAGATTTTCCAACGACGCGATAGAAGTGGTGTTTGGCAGATTTTACAGCGGCCTCCCACAAACCACCAAAATGAGGAGACCGAGGCGGAATAAAGTGCGAGTTGATTCCACTCGAAAGGAAAACGTTTGAAAGCTCCTTGATGTGAGGGTCGCTGAAAAACAGTAGCTTCATCTCGATGAGTTCGTTCCGTGCTCCAACAAAGTTTGTTGCATTGTAAGACCAGACTGAATTGGGTTTGCCTCTGATGCCGATGAATCGCTTTCATGCGGAGATAAACGATGCGGTTGACAGATCCTCCACTAATTCCAACTGTAATGCCTTGGTAGAAAAGCACACAAATATTGAAATGTAGCACTTTGTGGGGGGCCTGTTCCTGACTTCTGACTTGGTGAAGAATGGTCCACAAAAGTCGATTCCAGTTGTGCAGAAGGGGCGGCTTGGTTGCACTCGGTCGGCTGGTAAGGGGGCCATGATGTGCTCGAGAAGTTTGGGCTTCATTCGAAAGCAGCGAATGCATTTTCCGATGACTGTTGAGACGGTTTTTCGCCCGCCAATGGGCCAAAATCGTTGTCGCAGTGCGGCCAGCAAACTTTGTGGTCCACTGTGTAGAAACTTGCGGTGGAAGTGATCTATGATGGAGATGGTGACGGGGTGCTGAGCTGGCAGAATTATTTGGTGCCTTGCCTCGTAGTCCAAGAACGAATTCTGAAGGCGTCCACCAACGCGAATTAATCCGGAGCTGTCCATAATCGGATTTAGCGATGTGAGCTTTGATTTCGGTGATACGCCCTTTCCTTTGAGGAGATCCTTGTGCTCCTCGGCGAAGTGGACAATTTGTATTCCCCTTAGCAGAAGATGTGTGCCTGCCTTGATGTCGTCGACTGTGAGTGGGCCTTTAGATTGACCTTGATCCTTCGTCTTGCAAGCGAGGCTTGCATCACAGAACGAATGTATTTCCCATGATGAGTGCAGTTGTAGAACATAGCGAGGGAATTTAAGAGTTCCAGCTACAGCTATTTAAGAGATGTGCTCAATCCAAGCAGAGTGTAGAGACTGGGGAAGGGCTTCGTCCCAATTGCGTTATTCTTTCCACAGTGTCTGTAAAAATACTTTGAGCTTTGTGATGATAAGCGATATTAACCCGAGGGGGTCGTAAAATTTGGCGATTGTTGCTAGTATTGTACTCTTTGTCACGATACTGTGTGAGATAGTATGCGACGGACTGAATAGGAAATGATCCGCATTAGTATCCCAAGCCAAACCCAGGGCCTTCTTAACATCGGTTCCATCGTCGAACGTGACCATTTTATCGCTTGAACACCATTTGCGTATGGGAAAGTGGCCTCTACGAAACAGCTCCTTGACCTGCTGACGAATTTCAAATATTCCTCGATAGTGTCGCCTCCAGTGATTAAATCGTCAACGTAAAAATCCCTACGAATGATTTTTGACGCAAGGGGCAGCTCGTTTTCTTCGTCGTAAGAAACCTGTTGCATAGCTCGAATATCTAAAAATGCCGCCGGCTTTGTTCCGTATGTAACCGTGTTTAGGGTGTAAACCTGGACTTCATCGCTCGCATTGTCACGCCATAGGATGCATTGAAGATATTGGTCTGGATGAGACACGCGAACACAACGGTACATCTTGCAGATATCCCCGCACAAGGCGATCATATAAAATCGAAAACGAAGCAATGTTGTAAATATTTTCGGCTAAATAGATGGTCCTGCGAATAGTAAATCGTTTAGGGAGAGTACAGATGTGGTTTTTGCGGAGCCATCAAAAACGACTCGCAACTTGGTCGTAGTACTGTCAAGCTTCTGCACGCAATGATGAGTTAAAAAATATTGTGGTACAGCAGATTGCTTGGAGGCTAGGGTCATGTGATTCAAGTCAATGTATTCCTTCATGAATGCAACATACTGCGATTTTAACGATGAATTTTTCGCCAGCTTCGATTCCGGTGCATTGAACCGACGTAGGGCGCGATTGTAGGAATTCCCAAGTGCATCGAAGCGATCCTTGGCTGGAAGCCGAACAGAGTACTCGCCTGATTGAAGGCGCGAATAATTGCGGAGAAATAATTCCTCACAGAGAGCATCCTCCTCCGACAGCGTATCTGCAGCGCCGCAACAGTTGTCGATTTCCCAGAATTGCTTTACTAGATCGTATAATGGTTCTGGTTCCGAATGCGCATCTGAGGGTTTGGCGGATGCAGCTAACGATGCGTATTTTTGGCAAATGACTTACCAGTCGAACTTGACCAACGCAGAGCAAGTCGAAGAATATGCCAGCGCCAATAAGCATATCGATTCTTTGACCCTTGTAGAAGAGCAGGTCAGCGAGGTGGAGGTTGTTGGGTATTTTTTTTTATTTTATTTATTTATTTATTTTTTTTGAACTTATACTGATGTGAATTGAATGGCTTCCGATTATGAATTAGTTAATGTTTAGAGGAGACACTATTTAGTGTTCACCTATGTTCGAAATCTGCAGAAAGTTTGTGATTATTTTACTTTAATGTAAAACACGATAGTTGTTCATTGATTGCTTTCATTTATTTCAGTTTAACTGGCTTAGCTTAACTTTTATTAACTTTTATTGCGCTAACGCGCAACCGTAACCGACGAATGTATAACAAGGAGTGTGATAGAATTGGATAAGAAATGCCAAGCAGCCAGAAGTGTTATGTATGCAAACGAGATAAACACGCATGTGCAAGGCAAAGAGAACAATTAGAGGTGCACAAGTTATGCGCTATGAGTTAGGTTACGATTTAATTTATGTGCTTAAATTATTGGTAAGCTGCTGCTGCCTCCGACAGTTAAACTTAAGGTATTTATATTAGAAAAAAATTTTACCGCCTCTTTCGTCTTGGGGGGTGATGACTATCATTGGTAGGGGACCAAAACTGCTGACTATAGTTTTAGTGGGACTGCGGCGGCACATTTTTCACCAAGTGGGAATGCGGTCCGGGGTTTAAATCCTCGTGGGTGTAGTGAGCACATAGGGGGTTTTTCTGGTTTTTTTTCCTTCTTTTTCTTTTTTCTTTTTGTTTGATTTTTGATTTACACAGATCTTGGGCGATTTCACTTAGCGGAACTGCTGCGGCGCTTTTTTTCCAAGTTGGAATGCGGTCCGAGGCTTAAAACCTCGTGGGGGTAGTGAGCACATAGGGGTTTTTCTTGTTTTTTTTCCTTCTCTTTCTTTTTTCTTTTTGTTTGATTTTCAGTTCTTGGGCGATTTCACTGCTATTATGTCTATCGTAGCGAAGCACAAAGTTTTAGCGGGACTGCTGCGGCACATTTTTCACTGAAAGTCCGAAAGGGGTTATGGTCACTCCGCGTGGTCACACACTCGCAGAAGCGAGTTTTTATTTTTATTTTATTTTATTTTATTTTGGCAGCAACACAAGTTTTGTTTGTAAAAAAAAACCGATTTTCCCAACCGAAAGGCCTATTGGTAAGTTTTATCCTTGCCGACCGACATTAATGGTGTTAATCCATATGTTGCCACGAGGTATTTCTATTTCAATAAAAACAAGTAAGAAGGCTCTAGTCGAGAAATCCCGACTAGACGATACCCTGATCCCTATACTTTACGCGTACAGTCAGTGCTTGCAAGTATGTGTGCGTGTGTGTACGACCATACTGCATACTGCATACTCAACTTCAAGGTTCCATATCTCCGGTGTTTCTCAAACGATTTTAATCACAGATTGTTATTATTTTGATTAATAATTCAAATGCCATCTAAATTTTTTTCAAATTCAAGATTTTATTGTTATCGATCACATCTGTATATCGGAAACGAGATGAGTTATCGAAATTAAAAACAAACTTGTACTGCCTAGGGATTAGGCGAGCTTAAGTTCCAAATCTGGAGTCTCTAGCTCTTATAGTCTCTGAGATCGACGCGTTCATACATACAGACGGACAGACGGACATGGCTATATCGACTCGACTATTGATGCTGATCAAGAATATATATACTTTATGGGGTCGGAGATGCTTCCTTCTGCCTGTTACATACTTTTGCACAACTTCATGATACCCTTTTTTCCCATTTTTAATGGGATCAGGGTATAAAAACAGAACGAAATTTAAAATCGCGACTGGATGCTTCGACGATCAGATCAAGAGAGAGCGAGGTCACGAAAGGCATCGGGGGTGAAGTCCCATCTCGCGATCGATCGCGACCTGAGCAATGCAAGTGTTGCATTTCTATATTTATCAGCGCTCACCCGAGCAGCTGATTAGCTATAGGTGGCGCTAACCCAAAAGCTTTGGTCGACTAACAAAATTGCTGCATACTTTTATGTAAAATTTTTAAATATTTTTGGTGCAAGCGCACTACAAACTTCATCATTTTCCTGGACAATATTCCATTTCGCATTGAAAAAATTGAATCTGCTTTAATTTTGTGATAGCCGCTCTGAGATTTTCTCTTTGCGGAATCCTTCTTATAGTTAGAAAATCTCTTCTAGGTGACAAATTCGGATTTCTACTCGTCAGGGTAACCAAAATGATTTTGCGTTTATTGTAAGAGAAGTATTACGAAAAAGTCACAATATTTATATGTAAAAATAGATTAGTTAAAATGTTTGTGTTGTCAGTTAAATTGGGGTATTGAGTACTCAGCAATGGCTTGTTTATGCAGAATTGCATATTTCGCAACTACCGGGTTGTGTAGTCAACGATTTTTTGTCGTGTGTTTTTTATGACTTATAGTATGGAATGCAAGTTAATTGTCCCAATAAATATATGGTTATGTATATGGTCTTAACATAGTTTTAATTGTTTATGATTAAAATGTGTCTTGACTTATATGCACATAAACAGTGTGTACTACCATATTTTTGGAGGTGCTGTTGGCATCATAAAGAGACAATTTATATTAGCAATTTATCAGTCCTCGTCCGTTTTGTAAAATAGCAAGCGAGACACAAGTCAAACTGCTGTTAATCTCTAAATCCAACTCAAATGATCTTTAAAAAGCAATATTTGATTTAACTTTGTGGGACCATTTTATTTGTCTAAAACTCACAGGACCGTATTTTTGCCTCTGCTCTAAATAATATGGCATCGGTTTCTATGACAGCCAATGATATCAGTTTTATGCGATCACGCATTGGTCATTTTCGGACGTTCCCAAAGATGCAATTCATTAATACATTACAAATGAGGCAGCAGATTGATGTATTATTAAAATCTTTATTCTTTTACCCATTTTTAATGGGTTCAGGGTATAAAAGTTTTGTGTAAAAGTATGTAACAGGCAGAAGGACCCATAAAGTTTATATATTCTTGATCAGTATCAACAGCCGTGTCGATACAGCCATGTCCGATGTTTCGATAACTCTTCCCGCTTCCGATATACACATGGGATCAATAACAAAATCTTGAATTTGGAAATCTATGAACATTTCTACCTACTTCCTATGGATGAAATTTTTAGTGGATTGTGAATGAATACTTGCTCGCGTAATGTGTGCTCATCGCACACAAACTTCTTGGACCCCGATTCTTAAATAGTTGAAAGCTTTTAAAACAAAAGCAACGAAAAAGCTAATATTGACCGTAGGCAGTTTTCGAACACATTTCGATCATTATGTTAAAAGGTCAACCTTAGTTATTTTATTACACAACATAAGAAGCCTTCAATACGACAAATAAATGAATGCAACAGACGTCCGTCTATGTTTCTGTGAAACTTGAAAGGGAATCGTCTTTTACTTTGGGAATGAATTAATAAGCAAAGTTTTATTTTGTTTTAGCGGTAGAAAAGATCCGGATCAGATAGTATTTTCCCATAGAAATCTATTGGATCAAGTGGTAGGTTATCCAGAAAATAAATATTCAAAAAGGCATTCGCCTATAAAAGGACAGCTTTACATTTACTGCAATTGAGATGCAGTAAATTTACTTTGCACCAAGTTTGAAAATTGTCTAAGTCACTTTGCAGTCTATGACCAGACAGAAGACTTGCAGCTGACATGCATAATAACGGTCCAAGTTGACTTCCTTGTGGAACACCAGAAATGATTTGCACCGCTTTAGAAACTGAGCCATTAAAATAGACTCTCTGAGTTCTAGAAGTTAAATAATCTTGAATCCAAAGAATAAGATTATTGGGAAAGCCCAAAAGTCTAAGTTTATAAATTAAAAGGAGGTGATTTACAGAGTCAAAAGCCTTACTGAAATCAGTGTAAATAACATCAGTTTGCAATTTGTCTTCAAAGCCCTTAATAACAAATGATGTGATTTATAGTAAGTTAATAGAGGTAGATCTATGTTTCATGAACCCGTGCTGGCACGGTGAAATCATAGATTTACAAAAATGTTGAAGATGAGAGGTTATTAGTTTCTTAAAAATCTTAGGAATAGCAGACAACTTGGAGATACCCCTATAATTTTGAGCATTCGATTTGTTTCCTTTTTTGTGCAAAGGAATAATATAAGACTCTTTCCAAATTTTTGGGAAAGAGCATAGCTACGGACAAAATAAACAATTTATGCAAAGGTTTTAAGAGATCCTGAGCACAGAACCTAAGCACACAGCTTGGTATTCCATAAGGTCCTGGACAAAATGTGGGCTTAATAACCTGAAGATCACAAAGTAGTGAGCTCTCTGTCATTTCCGGTATGAAAATGGAATTTGAGGCATTAAGCTGATAGGGGTAAGGCATGACGACTGGTTGAAAACAAGGTCGTTTGAAAAAATTCAGCAAATAGATCGGCAATGGCCTGATCTGAATTGGCTTTCATTGCATCAAAGAATATATTAGATGGAAGAGTCGATGTCTTGCGTTTCGCATTAACGAAATCAAAACACCGTTTAGGATCCTGCTGAAACTGTAATCTACACCTAGTCAGGTAATTCCTGTAACATTGGTTATTGAGGACTGAAAAGTTGGATCGAGCAATCAAGTTTGCAGAACAAGCTAACGGAGAGCTTGATTTTCTGAAAATCTTGTAGTTTCGATTTACGATTTTTTAGAATTGTCAACTCTCTGGTAAACCATACAGGTTTGTTTAACCTGTTTGGCGTTCCATAAGGGACACACAAATCAAATAAAGAATTTAAAGTGTTATAAAAAATACCGACTCAGCTTGGCTTTGAAGGAGTTTTCGGCCAATTAAAAAAATTGTGCGACAGTTTCTCAATTGTGCAGAGAAACTTTAAGGAGAAAAATCTCTTAACTGATTCTCCTAAGCGCAAAATAGCCAATGTTGGGCCGTCATCGGGACCGGTCATGTCTGAAATTCAGCCAAACAATCCTGAGACCAAAAATAAAAATAGTCTAAAAATTCTTCTGCCCCAGTCCCCATAATTAACGAGATAACGGATGTAAACGCTATAGTCCCTATGGATGTTGTTTCATCTAATCCCGGTCCTTCGGTCTCTTTGGTGGTGAGTAGAGTTGACGTAGTTCAACCAAACAAACCTTATATATCCAAAGGGCCAAATATTCCACTAGATAAAAATGTATCTTCGGTTGAAGACATAATTAAAAAGTGTGTTGCCGTTCCACCTAAAAAACAAGTATTTGTTTCAAGGCTTCCCCCTGATTTGACATCAGAAGATGTCACGGTCTATATTAAGGCCAAATCTAAAGCCAATTTCACGGTGGAGAAATTCAAATTTAATTATACTAGGAATATCTCGTCGTTTAAAATCAGTGTCTCGAGTCAAGACTTTAGCTCTATATGTTGCAAAGAGTTTTGGCCGGAGCACATTGTTGTTAATGAATATACTGCCAGGAAAAAAATCGGCCTCCGATTCTATCTCCCACCCCAGTAGCTTTGCCTAAACCTCTTGCCAAAATTCGGTCTCCGATTGTATCTCCCACTCCAGTAGCTTTGCTTCAAACTCTTCTCGATTCTGATAGTTCAAAAAACTAACAGCTTCTTTGGTACTTGGCTATCAGAACGTAAGAGGTATTTGTAGCAAACTCAGTAGTTTATATCTTAATAGCCTTGCTTTTCCTTTTCATAATTTTTTCTTAATTCTGAAGTAGTATCCAACAGATACTGTATCTATAGAAAAGACCGTACGCTTCGACGTGGCGGAGGTGTGCTTATTGCTGTTGATGAAATTTATTTTTCGGAGACAGTAATAGTAGGTGGTTCTATGGATATAGAATTTGTTGCTGTTAAGTTGTCTTTTAATGGTGTTGGTGTTTTTATAACTTGTTCGTATATACCCCCAACCTCTGATAACTCTGTCTAAGACGCTCATTTGTCTGCTATAATGTCCGTTTCTTGCATGCTTTCCGATCGCGATATCCTTGTAGTTCTCGGTGATTTCAATATTGCTGAAGTTACTTGGATTTCTTGTTCCGACTCTGGCGCACTGACCCCCTCGGCACAGAATGAATTCTTGATTAATTTACTTGGGATATCATTGAATCAAATAAATGATATCCCAAATTCTCTTAATGAAATGCTTGATCTGGTTTTTGTTTTGGATCCATCCTCCTCATCCATTACCCGATCACAACCCATATCTTATCCAGAGGATTTATACCACCCAACGTTGGAGGTGTCGATCACTTTACCCTACCGGGGGCTATGCCCCAGTAGAAATCGCTTAAGCCGAGTACGTCAATTTCGGAAAACCGATTTCGCAAAACTTACTCGGCTGCTGGCCCTGACTGACTGGTCTACCCTTTACGGGTCTGACAATTTGGACGTGGCAATCAGTATTTTTTATAATACTTTAAATTCTTTACTTGATTTGTGTGTCCCTTATGGAACGCCAAACAGGTCAAACAAACCTGTGTGGTTTACCAGAGAGTTGACAATTCTGAAAAATCGTAAATCGAAACTACTAGATTTTCAGAAAATCAAGCTCTCCGTTAGCTTGTTCTGCAAACTTGATTGCTCGATCCAACTTTTCAGTCCTCAATAACCAATGTTACAGGAATTACCTGACTAGGTGTAGATGACAGTTTCAGCAGGATCCTAAACGGTTTTTTGATTTCGTTAATGCGAAACGCAAGACATCGACTCTTCCATCTAACATATTCTTTGATGAAATGAAAGCCAACTCAGATCAGGTCATTTCCTATTTGCTGAATTTTTTCAAACGACGTATACCCCTTGTTTTCAACCAGTCGTCATGCCTTACCCCTATCAGCTTAATGCCTCAAATTCCATTTTCATACCGCAAATCGCAGAGAGTTTTCTTTTTTGTGATCTTCAGGTTATTAAGCCCACATTTTGTCCAGGACCTGATGGAATACCAAGCTGTGTGCTTAGGTTCTGTGCTCAGGATCTCTTAAAACCTTTGCATAAATTATTTATTTTGTCCGTAGCTATGCTCTTTCCCAAAAATTTGGAAAGAGTCTTATATTATTCCTTTGCACAAAAAAGGAAACAAATCTAATGCTCAAAATTATAGGGGTATCTCCAAGTTGTCTGCTATTCCTAAGATTTTTGAGAAACTAATAACCTCTCATCTTCAACACCTTTGTAAATCTATGATTTCGCCATGCCAGCACGGGTTCATAAAACATAGATCTACCTCTACTAACTTACAAGAATTCACATCATTTGTTATTAAGGGCTTTGAAGACAAATTGCAAACTGATGTTATTTACACTGATTTCAGTAAGGCTTTTGACTCTGTAAATCACCTCCTTTTAATTTATAAACTTAAACTTTTGGGCTTTCCCAATAATCTTATCCTTTGGATTCAAGATTATTTAACTTTTTGAGGTCAGAGAGTCTATTTTAATGGCTCAGTATCTAAAGCGGTGCAGGTCACTTCTGGTGTTCCACAAGGAAGTCCCCTTGGACCGTTATTATTAACATTGTTTATAAACGACCTTCCGTCTGTTATTAATCATTCTCGGGTACTAATGTATGCTGATGATGTAAAATTATGCATGTCAGCTGCAAGTCTTCTGTCTGGTCATAGACTGCAAAGTGACTTAGACAATTTTCAAACTTGGTGCAGAGTAAATTTACTGTTACTGCATCTCAATTGCAGTAAATGCAAAGTTATGTCTTTGTATAGGCGAATGCCTTTTTTTAATATCTATCTTCTGGATAACCTACTATTGGATCGGATTGATTTGGTTGAGGATTTGGGTATCTTAATGGACCCAAAGCTTAAGTTTGACAAGCATATTGCTTTAATCTCAAATCGAGCATCAAGTGTCTTGGGGTTCATTAAACGCTGGTCGAAGGAATTCGACGACCCCTACTTAACAAAAACTCTTTATGTGTCTCTTGTCCGACCTATTCTTGAATATGGATCTTGTATATGGTATCCCAAATACAGGACTCATCAGGATAGAATAGAATCGGTACAAAAACAATTTTTGCTCTTTGCCCTTCGGGGTCTTAACTGGGACAATAGTACTAATTTACCTGCTTACCACAGTAGACTTTTACTAATAAATCTTCCCTCTCTTAATCATCGTAGAACTATGCTAGCAATAACCTTTTTTCACAAATTAATAAATGGTGAAATAGATTCCCCCATACTAATAACCCAAATTAACTTTGCTGTACCTATTAGAAGTAGTAGACATTTTTTACCAATAGCCCTGCATGCTTGCTTTTCTAACTATGCTATCCATAACCCTTTGCGGGTCTGATGTTCAGTATATAACGATCTTTCCCACCTTATTACTAGTACCACTTCTGCATGCTCTCTAAAAAAAATTATCTGACGTCATTTGTCTACATGTTCGCGATCTCTCGTAACCGCACGTTACGCGGTGCGCCCCTCGGTCGGATGGGCGGGAGGTGGGTCGCTTTATGCTTGGGTCCGCGCGTTAACAAGCCGGTGCTTGGTATCGTTGGGCCACTTGAATGTACTGTCCGTTAGTACATCTACGTCCAATATATAAAAAGACATAACTTTACATTTACTGCAATTGAGATGCAGTAAATTTACTCTGCACCAAGTTTGAAAATTGTCTAAGTCACTTTGCAGTCTATGACCATACAGAAGACTTGCAGCTGACATGCATAATTTTACATCATCAGCGTACATAAGTACCCGAAAATGATTTATAACAGACGGAAGGTCGTTTATAAACAATGTTAATAATAACGATCCAAGGTGACTTTCTTGTGGAACACCAGAAGTGACCTGGACCGCTTTAGAAACTCAGCCATTAAAATAGACTCTCTGAGTTCTAAAAGTTAAACAGTCTTGAATCCAAAGAGTAAGATTATTGGGAAGCCCAAAAGTTTAAGTTTATATATTAAAAGGAGGTGATTTCCGGAGTCAAGAGCCTCACTGAAATCAGTGTAAATAACGTTTTTGGTTCTATTATTTAATGAAAAGGGGTCTATGAAGTTTCTGTGCGATGAGCACACATTAAGCGAGCAAGTATTCATTCACAATCCACTAAAAATTTCATCCATAAGAAGTAGGTAGATTTCTGAATTCATCGAAATCGATGTGCACTGAAATGTTAGTTGCCCCGTTACCTAACCCTTTCACTATACCTATATTGACCTTAATCATATATTTGGCAGTGAGTTCAAAAACAAGTGAATTACACAGCCGCTGTGTCTCGGATTTAAGGCTTTGACTGTACTGACTGTACGCGTAAAGTATAGTGTTCAGGGTATCGTCTAGTCGGACTTTCTCGACTAGAGCCTTCTTACTTGTTATACCCTAATTCCATTAAAAATGGCTAAAGGTTTTATGCAAAAGTGTGTAACAGGCAGAAGGAAGCGTCTCCGACCCCATAAAGTATATATATTCTTGATCAGCACCAACTGTCGAGTCGATATAGCCGCTGTCCGCCCGTCCGCCCGTCCGTCCGTCTGTACGTATGTATGAGCGCGTCGATCTCAGAGGCAATCAGAGCTAGAGACTTCAGATTTTGAACTTAAGCTCGCCTTATCCATAGGCAGTATAAATTTATTTTCGATTTTCGATAACTCTTCCCGTTTTCGATATACACAATTTGAAACATTAAGCAAAACAATGACAATCTTTTTTAAAATCGGCTTACATATAAATATTGTGACTTTTTCGTAATACTTCTCTTACAATAAACGCAAAATCATTTTGGTGACCCTGACGAGTAGAAATCCGAATTTGTCACCTAGAAGAGATTTTCTAATTATAAGAAGGATTCCGCAAAGAGAAAATCTCAGAGCGACTGTCACAAAATTAAAGCAGATTCAATTCTTTCAATGCGAAATGAAATATTGTCCAGAAAAATAATGAAGTCATAAGAAAATCTGGCGGGCTAGCTAAAAATTAAGATTACTTCACATACTATGATGATATAAGAACAACAGTTCTGAAGTTCTTAGAAGTAATCAAAAACGACGCTGAAATCATAAATCAAGACACAAGCAAGAAGTTTTAGATTGGGAACCCAAGATGATTGCGTTTTGCCGACGACAAGGTGCAATGATCGCATCACTGTATCGCGCATTGCACCAAAGCACTCAAGCTCATAAGGAATCTGTTTAGAGGAGGCACTATTTTGTGTTCACCTATGTTCGACAATAACAGAAATAAAATTAAATTACTTAATATAAAACACGATAGTTTTAGATTAATTTCTTTCATTTATTAGGGTTAAATTTGATTAACAATTGTTTTGGTGGGCGGCGTTTTTATTGCACATTAAATTTCCAATAAAACAATGCGCGTGACAATTCTATGCTAACGCGCAACCGTAACCGAAGAACATGTAAAAGAGTCTGAGAGAGAGAATAAGATAAGCCATGCCAAGCAGCCAGACGAATTGTTATCTATGCAATTAGATAAACTCGCATGTGCAAGGCAATGACAACAATTAAAGATGTGCAAGTTATGAGTCAGGAGTTACGTTAAGGTTTTAATTTACATGCTTAAATTATTTGTTGTCCCCCCGTTGGAAGTGCGAGGGTTTCAACCCACTTGGTCTCAAGGGGCAGCACAGCGATCTTGCCAACGGCTCGTTTGACGGTGCCTGCTGCAGTTTTGACTATTGCAACACGTGAGACGCCGTCTGGTCCAGAAATAGTGCTCTCGATCAGGCCAAAACGCCAAAAAATGACCAGGCGTGAGGACATCTAAGTCGTTTGGATTCTCTGAAATGGGACAAAGAGGTCGTGAGTTCAATATTGCAGAAATTTTGCATTTAATTCTACGAAGTTCATAGAATGTTAGAAAAGATTTTCCAACGACGCGATAGAAATGGTGTTTGGCAGATTTTACTGCGGCCTCCCACAAACCACCAAAACGAGGAGAGTCTTATGTCATCGACTGTAAGTGGGTCTTTGGATCGACCTTGATCCTTCGTCTTGAGCTGAGCGAACGTGTTTATGGATCCAAAGACTCGTTGCATTTTGCCAAAGAAGTTTTGTTACTTGCATCTGTACGATATGTCAAGTTTGTCCGTAACGATTAAAGCATGACGATGACGTTAGGGCAGATCTGAGCTGGTAGGAATGTTTTGCAGCCAATCAGCAGATGAGCGTAGAAAGGCAGGCTTGGCTCCAAATCATCTCCTTTGTGCGCTCCTCAATCTGAGAAATCCGAGGGGGTCGTAGAGTTTGGTGATTGTGGCCAATATTGTACGCTTTGTTACAATGCTGTGTGAGAGAGCGTGCGACGGACTGAATAGAAGATGATCAGAATTAATATCCCAAGCCAATCCCAGGGCCTTCTTGACATCGGTTTATCGTCAAGCTTCACCAGTTTTTTGCAGTCCGCTTCCAACTCGCCATTCAGAGCAGCTTCATCGTCGTCTACATCACCTAATTGCTTGAAAGCTGCAGCTAGAGATGAGTGCTTAGAAATATCACAGCCTCCCGACACTATCCAGCCTAAGTTGGTCTTCTGGAGCGTGGGCATGTAATTTGCAAGTCGAACTTGCAGAAAATGATCCTTCATATGAGCCATTAGCTGATTGTGCAAAAATGTCAGCTGATTTGTTAAGCGATAGCAACGATTCGCCTATGCCTGATATGATATGCGTAGGTCCAGCTGAAGCTGGTTTGCGAGACGAGTAGTGACGAAGTTGAGCTGCGATGCTGAGTCCAGCAGAGCTCTGACATGTACAATAGCCGACATATAATAGACATGTACAGTAGCACGTAACAGGTGACAAATGATGTAGTTTGCGGAAGCGTGTCGGGCAACTGAGACTTGGATGAACTTGTGTCCGTATGCAACAATGCGTGGACCTTCTGTTGGGAATGTTTGCAGTGACCAGATTTGCATTGCTGCAGACTGTGCCCTTTGCGAAGGCAGTTTAGGTAGAGGTGCAGCCTTTTAGCTTCCTTGTAGCCTATGGTGGGAGCTAAAATAATGTATCGTGGACATTTTGCCAGATGATGCTCAGCAGATTCGCATAAGACACAAAATTGAGTTTTGTTGATTTTTAGCGCGTTGCGAGTTTGTACGCTAGGCTTGCCCAACTGCTTGCCAGGTGTGTGCATTGCCATTGCGAATTCCAAATTTTCCATTATACGGCATCTCTTTTCCAAAAATGTAGCCATATCGGTCCATTTCGGCAGACCTTTCAGGGGCAATGCTTCTTCCCACTTCTCCTGTGTCGCTTGATCCAATTTGGAGGTGATGAGGGGAATCAGCAAGCCATCTGTGATATCCTGAGCAGATGCTACTGCGTGCAACGCGCGTAAATGCGATTTAAATTGTCACTTAATTGACGCAGACTGCTCGCCTTAGCTTCCGTTGGTTGTAAGGGTTCAATGAGAATCGACCTAAATCAACTTTAATAATTATTAATTTAATTATTATTATTATAATTTAAATTTAAAATCAAACCTTAACGGCGATTTGACCGCCAAAGGTAAGGGTCTGGCAACCTAAGCCGTTAGCTGAGCTGCACGCAAGTCTGGCAGCCCCTAACAATCGGCATGCAAGTCTGCACGGCTGCGCTGTCAACACATGCACCGGCAGCTTCACTCATTTCCGCTATGACAAGTGCAAAACTTTCGTGCTAGCAGACTCGCATATTAAAAACTAATCTGCGACCATCCAGATTCTACTTGGACTTATTTGAATTAAAATTGTATGCACCGGCTGCTCAAGCAAAAATTGCTGCAACAAATGATGCCGGGGGGAAACATTTTTGTGCCGTTTCAACTTTTGTTTTTTGCAAGGTAAGCTTGTGCGTCAGCGCCTCCCGCGGCCCACTACACCATTAGGGGCCTGTAAGCCATCGATTAGAGGCATGATATAAACCGTTGGAGAATGGATGAGGCCTAAAAGAGGCCAATGCCTACCTACATAGCGGTAGCTGAGGCCTCGGCCTATCTACATAGCCGTTTAGCAGAGGCCTAAGGCGTTAAGAAGCGCCTACACCCCACTTCTCTACACCGGCGTTACCATAAACGAACTAAGCGATGGTAACTGCGATGCGTTTTGAGGATATTTGGTACCGAAGGAGTAAGTTTTGAGTTTAACAATTAACGAATTTTTGTACTTATGATTTTTGTGACATTTACTTTAAAGTCATGCGCATTTTGGTGTTTAACATACACACACTCATTAATACACACACACATGCATACAGATACAGATACACACCTCGTCGTCATCAGGTCTGCTGATATCGATGGATTTTGCGTGAGTACGGCCTAGCCGAAAACAAAGAAAGATGCAGTGTGAATTAAAGAAAAAAAAAAATAATGATTGAGAAAATTTAAAAACAAAAACCTAAAAAATCCGAACCGATAGATAAGACAAAGACAAACAAACAACAAAGCGCGCATTAGCAAATAGAGTTAAAAACAAATAAGAAAATTAGTTTATAGAAATTATACATATAAAAATTATAAGTTTAAGAATAATGTTGGAAAAATTAGTTTAATAAGAATCAAAAGCACAAAATGAAGTTAATATTAAGCCATGAAGGCATTATAACGTAAATGTTGAAAATGAGTAATTAAAATCTTGTTAATTTTGGCACCTAATCTAATTCACACACAATAACTTTTATAGGGTAGAATCCCAGACACCCATTAGATTCTACAGGTAGGGCGGGTAAAGAAGAAGAACAGTATCATCAAGTTCTTCACCTTCCACATATCTTAAGCTTATTTGACTTTGGTCTTCCCAATTTCCCTTACTGTCTACGATTCTTATGATTTGTGAAGCGTGTCAAACAAATGGCTATTTCAAATTTCCCTGAGCACGGCCGGAACCGTATAGTAGACAGAGAATAGCCAAGACAGCAGTGTCGTGCACGTTACATAAACCTAAAATTGCGCCCGAATGTGTGGCCCGAGGCATAGATAAACCTAAAATGGCACCTAAACATGTGGCCCGAGCCCTACATAAGCCTAAAATGGTACCCGAACGTGTGGCCCGAGGTATTTTAATTATATAAAATAACAGCTGAGGTTTCCGATACCCCCTTTTCAAAATCAAATTTTCCAAATCAATAATGATCCAAAAATTTTAATTAGCTTCAGAAAATATTTCTTATCTGGTTAGGAATAGCTGACTGTCTGAATATTTTCGGAGTCAGACCAACAGATAAGATCTATTAGTTATACGTTGAATTTTTTTCGCGTTCCTTATTCTAATTTAAATATATATTTCTCGGATTATAAGTCTATGTTTTGTCGATTCTATTCCAGGATATATATTTAAAATAAACTAATCTATTTTAATTGAATCGAGATTGCTCATGCTGGATATATTCGGCATGTTCTACTAGTTGTAGACATCGTTTTCATATACTATGTTTGTCTCAATAGTTGCGTAATCACAACGACTGCCCAAAATGTAAGCAGCCGTTCAATGTATCGCAGAGTTTAGGAAACATTACTGCTCGACCGAGAACTAATTCCAGTAGCACAATAAAAAGAGGTAGTGCTCCTGCCGCTAATCAAACAGGTTCTGCTACACCAGTTACGAGAGCCATTAATCGTAACACTACAAATTTGTCACTACAATTGGTCAGTTCGCAGGTAGGAGGTAACACAAGCAATAATGCAGTGGAAAACGTAGAAGTATCAGAAAGTCGTATCCAGCAGATTATTACGAGTTCCTTGGAAGGCTTTCGTAGTAGTATTGCTTCATCTGTGGCTGATCAAATCAGTTCGGCAATGCAAAACTTAATTTTGGCTTCTAGGGCTAGAGAGAATCGAGAAGAACCTCAGCTAATTTGGGAGAATGACATCCATATCAGTGGAAGGCGTACGAGCTTTGAGAAAGGAAACTTCACGAGAGATAGGCGAGGTCCATCTCGTGAGAATAATGACAACAGAAATTATTCGATAGATCGTCCGGATAGGATTTTTAATGTTATCTCGAACCGGAAAACACAATTTTCAGGGGCTTCGAATGACATCCCATTGAAGACTTTATTTATTGCGTTAATTATCTTACCTCTCAATATTTCGAGAACAATTTCGAGTTGTTACACCAGTTTGGAAATTTACTTTTTAGAGGCCCAGCCCTTGCATTCTATTGGCGGGTAAATATAACTGTGGATCGTAAGGGATGGCATGAGTTGTGCCACCGTTTAAGAGAAAGATATCAAGACCAGCGAACTGATCGATATATCAAAAATGTCAATCTTGCAATTCTTCGCAAGGAGTGTCATCGTCATGAAGAATTTTTTCGAAATTTACGATCCAACCCTGTTGTTCGTACAAAAGTGCCGAAGCATTATGTCAACAAAGTGATGAGTGAAGAAGCCATTGACGAGTTGACTGATACTGTCATCAATGTTAATGAAATATGTGCACTTCGCTTAAGCGAGAAACTAAAATGTTGGAACTGTGATGAGCAAGGTTACAGATACCATGACTGTCTAAAACCACGTCGAGTTTTCTGCTATGGATGTAGACTATTAAATATGTAAAAGCCGTATATATAATTGTGGCCATTGCAAATCAAAATCGGAAAACTCTTTGAAGGATGTTCATCGAGTTCCGAAAACGAACATCCGACAATAGCTTTGGATAATAAAACAAACTTACCAGACGTACATTTATAATTACCAGACAAATCTTAATTACCTGACCTACCTATTAAATTACCTGAAACACCAGACCAATCTCAGATTTTTAAGCCGTATCATGTTCGTTTGCGAGAGTATAGAGAGCGCAAAGCAGTCGTCTTAAATGTGGATGCTGCTAAAGTTCAAAAGACTCGTTCTGCCTTGCGTATGAAAAACTTTTGGTGTAATAAACATCGCCTAAATCTCTAAGCAATATCTTCAATTATAAATAAACCCTGCGACATTAGACCCTTTACTGAGATAGAAGTTTTTGGGAAACCATGCCAATAAGAGCGTTATTGGTGCAGACTTGGCTAAACACCTTATCTCAGAGCCGATAAATGTCGAGAAATTGAATGGAGTGGTTCAGACAGCCGATCGTCAGAAGCAGGTAGTGGCAGGTTTAGTGCATATACCTGTAGCGTTCAGTTCTTTAAAAATAAATTTCGAATTTTTGATTGTACCTTCCATCCAACAAAATGTTATATGTGGAATGGATTTTTGGAAAGCCTTTGGCATTTCAATCCAATCTGCATATGTTGTGAATGATACCAAAAGCACCAATGTAGAAATTTCAAGCAAGGCAAAGTCGTTTAGATGAAAGCTCAGGCATAAAAACAGCTTTTACGATTCCAAATCGACCCTTATACCGATTCAAACGGATGCCGTTTGGCCTTACGAATGCTCCACAAACTATGTGCCGATTAATTGACCAAGTCATTCCATATCACTTAAAATCTCATGTTTTTGTATACCTTGATGATTTTTTAGTAAGTTTCGACGAACACTTGAAGCATTTAAATACTGTCTCAACGCAGTTACGCATGCCTGGACTAACAATAAACGTTAAGAAAAGTCAGTTTTGCTTAAATAAAGTAGATGAATTCCCCGTCCCGAAAACGCGCAAGCAGTTAAGAAGATTTCTAAGGATGACCGGATGGTATCAGCGTTTTATATCTCAGTATTCAACTGCAATTCTTCCGCTTACCGAATTGTTGCGCGGAAAATCATTCGAATGGAATGATCAAGCTCAAGCAGCGTTCGTAGAAATCAAGCGCAAGTTGTGCACTGCTCCGTTTTTAATACATCCGAATTATGAGAAACCTTTCATTCTACAATGTGATGCTTCTTTGTATGGAGTAGGAGCGGTACTAGCTCAAGTTGATGAGTTAGGATGTGAACGACCAATAGCATACATGTCAAAAAAGTTAAACAAGGCTCAGCGTAACTATACTGTTACAGAATTGGAATGTTTAGCAGTCGTCTTAGCGATTAAAAAGTTTCGCATGTACATCGAAGGTCAATCTTTCAAAGTCGTTACCGACCATGCAAGTCTTCGTTGGTTAATGAACCATCTGAGTGGCAGATTAGCGCGATGGGCAATTAAATTGCAAGCGTTTTCCTTCGATATTGAGTATCGAAAAGGTAGTGACAATGTCGTAGCTAAAGCGCTATCACGGTGTTAAGAAGAGGTTGACGATATTGCCACCCTCGAATTAGATAATTTTACGGAAATAGATTTAGATTCAGATGCTTTTCAGTCTGAAGAGTATAGCAAGTTGAGAGACAACTATCAGGAAGTGAATCCCCCTGATGTTAAAGTCACAGATAAGTTTATTTATAGGCGTAGTAGTCATTGTGGCATAGCCAAATGCTTAGAACGAATTCGGCGAAGATTATTTTGGCCGAAAATGATGGGGGATGTACGTAGCTATATAGTCAAGTGTGATATATGCAAGACAGCCAAGTATCCTACCTGTGCTTTAAAACCCCCCATGGGTAGTCAAGTGTCTAGCGAGAGACCGTTTCAAAGACTATATATTGATTTTGTCGGACCTTTTCCACGTACGAAAAAAGGAAATATTGGCATTTTCATAGTACTTGACCATTTTTAAAAATTCACATTCCTCAAAGCGGTAAAGAAATTTAGTTCACAAGTGATAATTGATTACTTGAGGAATGAGCTTTTTACGTGTTTTGGAGTGCCCGAAATAATTGTGAGTGATAATTGTTCTCAGTTGAAAAGCCATGATTTTTCTACTTTCGGCCAATAAATGATTGTACATGGCCAAGACTATAAGTTATTACGGAACCTAAAGGCGATTAGCGATGGTACGCAACAGCTGAATCGAACGGATGAGTTTCATGATATCCGCTCAAACATTGAAAAGAACCTATCAAAAGCCTATACGAAAAATCAGAATACGTATGATTTACGTTGTCGACCTCGATCATTTGAAGTCGGCCAAGAAGTCATTAAGCGTATTTTTACTTTGAGTAATGCGGCCGCTACTTATAGTGCAAAATTAGCTCCGGTTGGAACTAAAGCGCTCATTAATGCAAAGCTTGGACACTCGATTTATTTAATCAAAGATTTAAATGGCAAAGAGTTGGGAAGATTTCATGCCAAAGACTTATGGTAATGGATTCCATCTTCACCCCTTTTAGTTCTTTCCAGGTTTTATCTTCACCCAGTGGGTAGCGATCAAACCTGTGGGGGGTGGTGTAAGGGTTCGATGAGATAATTATTAATTTAATTATTATTATTATAATTTAAATTTAAAATCAAACCTTAACGGCGATTTGACCGCCAACCGTAAGCTGAGATGCACGCAACTCTGGCAGCCCCTAACGATCGGCATGCAAGTCTGCACGGCTGTGCTGTCAACACATGCACCGGCAGCTTCACTCATTTCCGCTATGACAAGTGCAAAACTTTCGTGCTAGCAGACTCGCATATTAAAAACTAATCTGCGACCATCCAGATTCTACTTGGACTTATTTGAATTAAAATTGTGCTGTATGCACCGGCTGCTCAAGCAAAGATTGCTGCAGCAAACATTGCCGGGAGGGAAACATTTTTGTGCCGTTTCAACCTTTGTTTTTTGCAAGGTAAGCTTGTGCCAAAAGTGTTATATAGTGGATCAAGTGTTTTGTTGTTTTTTCAGACAAGTGAATCTTGTGGTGGCTGGTGGTGCGTTCAGCCTAAACCAAAGCCACCGTCCCTACCAGCACCGTCAGCACCTCCCGCGGCACACTACACCATTAGCCATTACCCCTCGATTAGAGGCATGATATAAGCCGTTGCAGAATGGATGAGGCCTAAAATAGCGGTAGCTGAGGCCTAAATGAGTCCTAGGCCTATTTACATAGCCAGTTGCAGAGGCCTAAGGCGTTAAGAAGAGCCTACACCTCACTTCTCTACACCGGCGTTATTATAAACGAACTAAGCGATGGTAACTGCGATGCGTTTTGAGGATATTTGGTAGTTTTGATGCTTTTGCCTTCTTAAGCTCTTTGTCAAAATGTCGGCAACATTCTTGTCTGAAGATACATATTCCAAATTAATTTCATTACATTCAACTATTTCTCTTATAAAATGAAACTTTAAATCAATATGCTTAGTGCGCTTATGGTGGACAGGATTTTTCGCAATCTGATGCGAACTGGTGTTGTCGCCGTAAATAGATATCGGTCCAGGAATCTTCCATCCGATCTCGTTTAGCAGTCTTCGAATATATACAGCTTCTCTTGCTGCTGTTGATAAAGCGACATACTCCGCTTCTGTACTGCTCAGTGCAACTACACTCTGCTTTGCCGAAGTCCACAAAAAACCGCTTCCGGCCATGAAGAAAGCGTACCCAGAATATGACTTTCTATCCTGCTTGTCGTTGGCCCAATCCGCGTCTGCGAATCCTTTTGGGGGCTCCCCATTCTTCCGATACTCGAGGCATTGATTCATCGTACCAGAAAGATAGCGCAGCACATGCTTTGCTGCTGTTTCATGCTCCGTGTGAGCATCTGTGTTCCTCTGTGACAATTTACAAATGGCGTGCAAAATGTCCGGACGGCTTATTACTGCTAAGTACATAAGAGAACCAATTAACGATTGGTAATATGTCATATTCACCTTGACACATTTGTCATTTTTGCAACCAATCTCAAAACCCGGATCCAGGGGGGTTCCAACAGCTCGACACGACTGCATTCCAAAGTTTTCCAAAAAGCTTTTGATGTATGCCTTTTGACACAGTTTTATTGCGCCTCTTTTGCCTTCCCTCTTGATCTTCATTCCAAGGAAAAAGCTGAGTTGGCCGCCGTCGTGCATCTCGAATGCGGCTGCGATTCTTTCCTTAATCGCGCTGATTTCCTTCTCGTGTGGACATATGATTATCAAATCGTCTACATAAACCGCTATATAGCTGAAGACTTGTTCCTGCTGCTTCACATACAAACACGCCTCGTGTTTGCTCCTTTTGAAGCCAATGCCATGTAATACCTCGTTGAGTGTATCATTCCACACACGGCCAGACTGCTTCAGCCCGTAAATCGCCTTTTGCAGTTTAAGAACCTTCGTTGAATTGTTCTTGTCCACAAAGTTTTGGGGCTGCCTCATTTATACGTCTTCATGAAGCCTACTGTTCAGATATGCATTTAAAATTTCCACTTGATGCATGCATAGCTCCTTTTCGACTGCTATGGCAAAGAGCATCCTAATTGTCTCATATCTGATGACTGGAGAGTATGTTTCCCAGTAGTTCACGCCAAACTGCTGCCCACAGCCTTGAGCAACGAGTCGCGATTTGAACCTTTCTATCTCACCGTTTTCATTCTTCTTAATTCGAAATACCCATTTCGAACCGATGGCCATTTGTCCAGGTGGGAGATCTGCTAATAACCAAGTCTGATTATTAACCAATGCGTTATACTCACGTTGCATAGACGTCTGCCAGTCCGAAGCGTGTTGGCCATTTAGCGCCTCTACCACAGAATGAGGCGTCTCAACATCTTCTACGTTTAGATTGTTGAGTACCTGGTACATTTTTCTAGGTCGACCAGCTTGACCTGTACCGATGATTTTGGGACGACCTGGTCCACGTTTTGGCTGAACGTCATTATCCTCATCTAGATCACTGACGCTAGGCTGGATGTCATCCTCCTCGTCTTGATCACTTGCGCTGGCAAATTGCTCTTCCTCCTCTTCATTATCGCTGTTGTCAAACCCATTTTTGCCTATTTTGGCATCCGCTGAAACTGCCTCGTTGTGCACCTGCGCTGTAGATGCCTTGTTTGACTCAAAGCTGATTATGACGGTAGCATAATTGTCATTTATTTGTTCATCTTGGTAATTCGCAAATTCACCCTCGACAAACTTAACGTCTCTACGCTCTATAACCCGCCGCGTAGACAACTCAAATAGGCGGTATGCCTTTGATGCATAAGACCTCTTCTACCTCTACCTACCTCTTCTTATCTTCTCCAGTGCGAAGGCGCGCGAACCAAAAACTCTCAGGTGTTTTACGGACGGTTTGCGACCCTTCCAAACCTCGAATGGCGTGCGCCCATCTACCGCTTTTGTTGGACATCTATTTCTTAGGTACACTGAGGTGTTCAAAGCCTCACCCCACAGATATTTTGGTAAATTTGCGTGTATTAACATACTTTTGGCCATTTCAACTATTGTTCGATTGGCACGCTCAGCAACTCCGTTTTGCTGAGGCGTATACGGGACCGTCAACTGTCTTTTTATTCCGCACTTGTTCAAAAAATTTGAAAATTCATTGTTTATATACTCTTTGCCATTATCACTGCGTAACTGTATAATTTGAATTTTTCAAATACTTCGCTTTTTGCGCTCAAGAAATATACGTGGATTTTTCGCGAAAAATCGTCAATGAATGTTACGAAATACCGGTTACCTCCCGAAGACTTGACATTAATTGGTCCACATACATCGGTATGTATCAACTCTAAAACGCTTTTTGTTACGCGTTTCACTTTTTGCGGAAATGGCAGCGCACATATCTTTGCTTTATTGCAAGTATCACAATTAATCCCGACAGCCATTTTTTCGATGTCTATTCCTATCACTTGCTCCTCTTCATTGAGTTTCTTTAAATTGTTATTAAGTGTCCATATCTATTGTGCCATTTCACCGCCAGCGCATCTCTCATAAAATACACTGCTTCACTGGTTTTCTTCATGTGGTACACGTACAAGTTATTTTCTTTAAACGCGCGCAACATCACATACCCTTCTTTAGAGTGTACCACTGCTTCTTTATTGTTAAATGTTGTGAAGTTGCCATACTCAGCCGCTTTGCTGACTGATATAAAATTCATATGCAGATTCGGTACATACATTACATTTTGTAGTTTTATATTCACTTTATTTGCGATGAATACCACTGTACCGACACCGTAAGATTCTACATTTTATCCGCTGCGAGCATTATGATTACTTTTTGTTTCGTTAACGATGTAAATAACTGTTTGTCACAACACATATGTGACGTTGCGCCGCTGTCAACGCACCATTTACTCTTGTTTTGCATAGCAACGTATGTATGCATTAAACAGTTTGACTGCGCGCCTTTGTCGCTATCTTTGATACGCTGTTTCTCATTTTGCTCTCTATATTTACACTCAAACGATTTGTGCCCGGGCCTCTCGCAAACGTAGCATTTACCGTTATAACTGCGCTTTTTCTTCGCTTTACTTTTGTTATTTCTTTGCCCGACGCTATTACCGTTTCTTTTTTGATCACTGTTCTGGTGTGTGAGTGTATATGCTGTTTGCATAGCACGTTCATGTTCATCTTTTTCACTTTTTCGCACACCTTCTTCTATAAGTTTTAACCGTACGTTCTCAAATGTTGGTAAGCTGTCGCGTGTTTCGATAGCGACCACAAAATTGTCCCATGAACTTGGCAAACTTTATCAAATCATTATCACTTTCAGTTCATCTTTTAACTCCATTTCTAACTCTGCAAGCTTATCTGCAATTTCTTCACCATTCTGCATACCCAGCCGTATGAGCCTTTGATATAACTGTACTCTTTTCACTGGTCCAACAAACACATGAATATTGCGCAGTTTGTCCCAAGCCGACTTCGATGTTTTGCATGCTTTAATGTGAATTAGCTGCGAAGGCTTTACATTGAGAATAAGACATGCCAAGGCCTTTGATCAACAATGTCCCACTTTGCGGCTTGTCTGTCTTCTTCAGGCTTTACACTTTGCCCACAAACCACACACCACAAATCTGCCGTTATGAGTACGCTACGCATAGACATACACCAAACGTCGTAGTTGTCTTCCGCAAGTTTTTCTATTTGCAATGAAACACTCATTTTGTTAATTGTTCACGTAACTTTGTTCACGACTTAAATCAATTTAACAAAATCTTCTGACTTCTTTTTATTTCCAATCACTTTGTGATCAGATACCCATTAGGTTCTACAGGTAGGACGGGTAAAGAAGAAGAACAGTATCATCAAGTTCTTCACCTTCCACATATCTTCAGCTTATTTGACTTTGGTCTTCCCAATTTCCCTTACTTTCTACGATTTTTATGATTTGTGAAGCGTGTCAAACAAATGGCTATTTCGAAGACCCCACCCAAGTTTCCCTGAGCACGGCCGGAACCGTATAGTAGACAGAGAATAGCCAAGACAGCAGTGTCGTGCACGTTACATAAACCTAAAATTGCGCCCGAATGTGTGGCCCGAGGCATAGATAAACCTAAAATGGCACCTAAACATGTGGCCCGAGCCCTACATAAGCCTAAAATGGTACCCGAACGTGTGGCCCGAGGTATTTTAATTATATAAAATAACAGCTGAGGTTTCCGATACCCCCTTTTCAAAATCAAATTTTCCAAATCAATAATGATCCAAAAATTTTAATTAGCTTCAGAAAATATTTCTTATCTGGTTAGGAATAGCTGACTGTCTGAATATTTTCGGAGTCAGACCAACAGATAAGATCTATTAGTTATACGTTGAATTTTTTTCGCGTTCCTTATTCTAATTTAAATATATATTTCTCGGATTATAAGTCTAGATTTTGTCGATTCTATTCCAGGATATATGTTTAAAATAAACTAATCTATTTTAATTGAATCGAGATTGCTCATGCTGGATATATTCGGCATGTTCTACTAGTTGTAGACATCGTTTTCATAAACTATGTTTGTCTCAATGGTCGCGTAATCACAACGACTGCCAAAAGTGTAAGCAGCCGTTCACTGAATCGCAAAGTTTAGAAAACATTACTGCTCAACCGAGAACTAATTCCGGTAGCACAAGAGGTAGAGGTCGTGCTTCTGCCGCTAATCAAACAGGTTCTGCTACATAAGTTACGAGAGCCATTAATCGTAACACTACAAATTTGTCCCTACAATTGGTCAGTTTGCAGATAGGAGGTAACACAAGCAATAATGCTGTGGAAAACGTAGAAGTATCAGAAAGTCGTATCCAGCAGATTATTACGAGTTCCTTGGAAGGGTTTCGTAGTAGTATTGCTTCATCTGTGGCTGACCAAATCAGTTCGGCAATGCAAAATTTAAATTTGGCTTCTAGGGCTAGAGAGAACCGAGAAGAACCTCAGCTAATTTGGGAGAATGACATCCAGATCAGTGGAAGGCGTACGAGCTTTGAGCAAGGAAACTTCACGAGAGATAGGCGAGGTCCATCTCGTGAGAATAATGACAACAGAAATTATATGATAGATCGTCCGGATAGGATTTCTAATGTTATCTCGAACTGGAAAATACAATTTTCAGGGGCTTCGTTCGAATGACATCCCATTGAAGACTTTATTTATCGCGTTAATTGTCTTACCTCTCAATATTTCGAGAACAATTTCGAGTTGTTACACCAGTTTGGAAATTTACTTCTTAAAGGCCCAGCCCTTGCATTCTATTGGCGGGTTCATAGAACTGTGGGTCATATGGGATGTCATGAGTTGTGCCACAGTTTAAGAGAAAGATATCAAGACCAGCGAACTGATCGAGATATCAAAAATGTCAGGCGATGTCGCAAGCAAGGCGGAAATGAAAATTTTGATGAGTTCCTTGATGCGATGATAGCAATAGCTGATTCTCTTCGAGAACCCATGTCAGAGAGAGACTTAGTCATAGAAGTAAGGAATAATTTAAAGCCTGATTTAATTTATGAACTTCTTCATGTCGAAACTCCAAATCTTGCAATTCTTCGCAAGGAGTTTCATCGTCATGAAGAATTCTTTCGAAATGGAAGATCCAAGCCTGTCGTTCGTACAAACGTGCCGAAGCGTTATGTCACCGCAATGGTGAGTGAAGAAGCCACTGACGAGTTGACTGACACTGACATCAATGTTGATGAAACATGTGCACTTCGCTTAAGCGAGAAACTAAAATGTTGGAACTGTGATGAGCAAGGTCACAGATACCATGACTGCCACGTCGAGCTTTTTGCTATGGATGTTGACTATTATTGACATACCAGATGCCAAACCAAAAAAGTTAAAGTTTTATCCTTTGTCCCCTTCTAAAGAAAAATTACATGGCCAAGTTATTACGGAACCCAACGGCACTTAGCGATGGTACGCAACAGCTGAATCGAACGGATGAGTTTCATCAAATCCGCTCAAACATAGACAAGAACCTTACAAAAGCTTATAAGAAAAACCAGAATACTTATGATTTACGTTGTCGACCTCGATCTTTTGAAGTCGGCCAAGAAGTCATTAAGCGTAATTTTACTTTGAGTAAAATAGTGCAAAATTAGCTCCAGTCGGAACTAAGGCGCGCATTAAAGCAAAGCTTGGCCAATCGATTTATTTAATTGAAGACTTAAATGGGAAAGAGTTGGGACGATTCCATGCAAAAGACCTATTGTAATCGATCCATCGTCACCCTTTTAGTTTCTTTCCAGGTTTTACCTTCACCAAGTGGGTAACGATCAAACCAGTGGGGGGTGGTGTAAGGGTTCGGAGAGAATTGACCTAAATCCGCTTTAATAATTATTAATTTAATTATTATTATTATAATTTAAATTTGAAATCAAACCTTAACGGCGATTTGACCGCCAACCGTAAGCTGAGATGCACGCAACTCTGGCAGCCCCTAACGATCGGCATGCAAGTCTGCACGGCTGTGCTGTCAACACATGCACCGGCAGCTTCACTCATTTCCGCTATGACAAGTGCAAAACTTTCGTGCTAGCAGACTCGCATATTAAAAACTAATCTGCGACCATCCAGATTCTACTTGGACTTATTTGAATTAAAATTGTGCTGTATGCACCGGCTGCTCAAGCAAAGATTGCTGCAGCAAACATTGCCGGGAGGGAAACATTTTTGTGCCGTTTCAACCTTTGATTTTGCAAGGTAAGCTTGTGCCAAAAGTGTTATATAGTGGATCAAGTGTTTTGTTGTTTTTTCAGACAAGTGAATCTTGTGGTGGCTGGTGGTGCGTTCAGCCTAAGCCAAAGCCACCGTCCCTACCAGCCCGCCGTCAGCGCCTCCCGCGGCACACTACACCATTAGCCATTACCCCTCGATTAGAGGCATGATATAAGCCGTTGCAGAATGGATGAGGCCTAAAAGAGGCCAAGGCCTACTACCTACTTAGCCAGTAGATGTGGCTTAATAGAGGCCAAGGCCTCCCAAATAGCGGTAGCTGAGGCCTAAAAGAGTCCTAGGCCTATCTACATAGCCGGTAGCAGAGGCCTAAAGCATTAAGCAGCGCCTACACCTCACTTCTCTACACCGGCGTTACCATAAACGAACTAAGCGATGGTAACTGCGATGCGTTTTGAGGATATTTGGTATCGAAGGAATAAGTTTTGGGTTCAACAATTAACGAATTTATGTACTTATGATTTTTGTAACATTTACACAAAGAAAATTTAAAAACAAAATCATAAAAAAATCCGAACAAATAGATAAGACAAAGACAAACAAACAACATAGGGCGCATTAGGAAATAGAGTTTAAAATAAATAATAAAATTAGTTTATAGAAATATGTGTGTAAGAATAATGTCATTCACACACAATAACATTTATAGGGTAGAATACCCATTAGATTCTACAGGTAGGGCGGGTAAAAAAGAAGAACAGTATCACCAAGTTCTTCACCTTCCACGTATCTTCAGCTTATTTGACTTTGGTCTTCCCAATTTTATAATTTGTGAAGCGTGTCAAACAAACGGCTATTTCGAAGACCCCACCCCAATTTCCCTGAGCACGGCCGGAACCGTATAGTAGACAGAGAATAGCCAAGACAGCAGTGTCGTGCACGTTACATGGTTCAAAAGCGCGTACCGCTTTCAACGCTGGTCCTGTAAGGCATGATCGAAGATGGTGGAACTTTTCCACGTTGCTTAATTCCTCGTTTTGACCTACGAAAGTGTTGTACATGGCGAAGAAATCAGGCCAGTCGATATATGCACCACCAAAACGAGGAAGCAGAAATTGTGGAAGCCTAGAGACGCGCTGCCCCCTTGAGCTACCAATTGGCTCGTCCGTGCTACGGCGAATTTTTGTTGAACGGAGCATAGAAGTCTTACGAAGCCTGGTAAGCTAGCGAGAAAGCTTTGATGTCACCTCGCAGCGGAGCTGGTCAAATTCTGGCCTTGCGTCCGTGGCCAGCTCCATGAGATTAATCTTCTCAAGGCTCGATTGTGCGGCATCAATGCTACGCCGCATTTCGCTGATTAGATCCAGTCGAGCCTGCAATTCAGCTTCATCAAACTGCATCACTCGTCTCCACATCCACATAGCCACCTATACCCTTGAACCAACGTGGGACCGATTACGTACTGCTCGCAACGGCTATTATACATATCAGAAATCGATCTGGCACTTTCGTACCTTGTAGAGCTCTGCCGGACTCAGCATCGCAGCTCAACTTCGTCACTACTTGTCTCGCTAACCAGATTCAGTTGGAGCTGCGCCTTTCGAGTATCATTTTGCGCAATCAGCTAATGGCTCATATGAATATACCCACTGCGAATATACCCAACAACCTCCACCTCGCTGACCAGCTCCTTTAAAAAAGTCAAAGGATCGATATGCTAATTGGCACTGGCCTCTTCTTTGTCTTGCTTTGCGTTGGGCAAGTTCGACTTGCAAATCACTTTCCCACGCTCCAGAAGACCATCTTAAGCTGGATAGTGTCGGGAGGCTCTGCTCTTTCTAAGCAGTCATCTCTAGCTGCAGCTGTCAAGCAATTAGGTGATGTATGGCGAGCTGAAAGCGGACTGCAAAAAACTGGTGAAGCTCGACGATGGAACCGATGTCAAGAAGGCCCTGGGATTGGCTTGGGATACTAATTCTGATCATCTTCTATTCAGTCCGTCGCACGCTCTCTCACACAGCATTGTAACAAAGCGTACAATATTGGTGCCAGAAGCGGACTGCGAAAAAAGTTCGACGATAGAACCGATGTCAAGAAGGCCCTGGTATACTAATTTTGATCATCTTCTATTCAGTCCGTCGCACACTTTCATCAGAAATAATCAGTGTCGACTCTTTGGATTTGTTTTGCCCAAAACTTAAATATTGAGCGGCTTTAGCCTTTTTTCCAATCCATTTTTGTATAAGTAATATTTTCGGATCATTACTGTTTGATTCTTGATAATACTGTATAAAATCAATTCTCTGTGACAAAGGTAGTTTCTCAATCAATTCAGACACCAATGTAGAATTTCGTAAATGATCATTTTCCTCTAGTGGGGACAAAGTATGAATTAAATTAGTAAGAAGATCATTTAATTTTATAAGTCTATCCATTTTATCGTCTTTAATTGGTGGAAAACTTTTAACTTTAAAATCGTTTTTTTAATATATTTATTATGTTAACATTTTGAGGTAACAACAATATTGCTTGTACAGACTGTTTGGCACGACCTGTCAATGCCTTCCAAGCGAATTATATTTTCGTAATTAGTAAATTTACAAATCTCTATACTATTAACGAACTCCGCATAAAATATTAGCCAATCCATTGGATCGGCTCCGAATGCTGGTAGTTCTTGCGATATCGCCTGTCGCGTCAATAATATTTCAATACAATTAGACTGTTAAAATGATTGTTTTCAATCTTTTGTTTCGGCGATTGTCCACCAACAAACTTACTTGTTTGATAGATTTTCCATCGGGCTCTCCTTGTCCATCGTCGTCATCAGAATCAATGTTGTCGTTTTGTAGTTATGCCTGGGCCAATTGATGTTGTAGTTTTAGTTGCTGCTCCTTATATTCCAGCGCTGAACCTGGATCTTTAAGCTGGTGTTGCTCCTTTAAAAATTGAATTTTGTATTGAAGCCTTTGTATCATTTGTACTTATGTGGTGTGTTCTTTTATTTCTTTCCACAACGCCAATAAATGGACCACTGCTGTCCACATGCCAGTCAATTTCTCGAAGGACTATATGTTGGGGCTTTACCTGGACATATATTTACTAATAATATCCGGGTCGATACCTGAAAGTATGCAATGATTTTTCCCCGGTCAAAGCTTCGGCTCTCTCTCTCTTGATATGATCGTCGTTTTTATATTAAAAAAGAAATACCTCGTGGCAACATATGAAATAACACCCTTAATGTCGGAAAAAAAACCTGTGCGCTAAGCTGCGAGTGTGTGACCACGCGCAACAGTCCCGCTAAAACTTTGTGCTTCGTTACGATAGACATAATGGCAGTAAAATCGCCGAAGAACTGAGTTTTTTTTTATTTTTTTTATTTATTTTGGATAAAGAATGGCAAATCTGCATTCATGCAGATCGGTTGTATCGCGCGCATGCAAAAGTGATTTTTTTTTTCTATTTTGCTTTAACGGTACATTCTCTTGTGTGCTAAAAATAGCACAGAACGTAACATTCGGGCGCTGCTTCGCGCTGTTTCGGCATTTGGACAAAAACAAAAAGCATTAGGCGAAGTGCAGTGCAACGGTATTCCCCTCACCCTGCGCAACGACGCAAAAGAGGGGCAATAAAAACTTAGCTTATCAGCACAGTTGATCTGTTTATACCCTGATCCCATTAAAAATGGGAAAAAAGGGTATAATGGTTTTGTGCAAAAGTATGTAACAGGCAGAAGGAAGCTTCTCCGACCCCATAAAGTATATATATTCTTGATCAGCATCAACAGCCGAGTCGATATAGCCATGTCCGTCTGTCCGTCCGTCTGTCCGTCTGTCTGTCCGTCTGTCCCTATGTATGAGCCAACCGATCTCAGAGACTATAAGAGCTAGAGACTCCAGATTTGGAACTTAAGCTCGCCTAATCCCTAAACAGTACAAGTTTGTTTTAGATTTTCGATAACTCATCCCGTTTTTGATATACACATGGAATCGATAACAACAAAATCTTGTATTTTGAAAACCTTGAGATGGCATTTGAAATAATGAACAAAATAATTACAATCTGTGAAATTTTTATTAAAATCGGTTAAAAAACACCGGAGATATGGGACATTGAAGTTGTGTATGCAGTATGCAGTATGTGCGTACATACAAACACACATACTTGCAAACACTGACTGTACGCTTAAAGTATAGGGATCAGGGTATCGTCTAGTCGGGATTTCTCGACTAGAGCCTTCTTACTTGTTTTGTTCTGTTTTTGGGACATTTACGTGCGCAAATTTCTTTACCAAAAATTGAGACATTACATTAAAACAATGGATGAGAACAATTTGTATGACTTGCAGCCTATAAATAAGCAGTTTGATCATGAAAAAATGTTCTCAACAGCAGGCAAATTACCTAATGAAATTAGAGATGAGTGCCGATCAGAAATTAAACGCATTACATGCAATGTGACTCAAAGCAGTAGTTTCACCACAACAACGGTGACATTTACTAATGCCATTAGCAGCACCACATACACCATGGCAAATGCTACAATAAGCAGCATCTGCCCTGGAATAAGCATCAATAACCAGGGAAGCTCTCTATTGACGCCTCCTGACACGACAGCAAAAAATCTTAGCGATGCTGCCAGAAGACTTTTGAATGATCAAAATCGGAGAGCGGGCAAGAGAAAAAATGTAAAGACTCTGTCCCCAATCTCTAACTCGAAAAGAGTGAGCACCAGCCAGCTTATGAATTCGACCCCCCCAACTAGCCAACAGGTTAAGTCCAGTAATAGATTTGCCATTTTCAACACGGATATCTCTACTAATGAAGAGAATGAGGTAGACATGATGAATGAGGATGCTGATGTTGACAGTGTTCATATGGATGAACAACAACCTGCTGGAACCAACAATATCCTGAATTCGCAAGAATCATCTAACGGTAACGGTATCACTCAATTTAAAGGCCCCAAGAAACCACCGCAAATTGTTGTTAATATTAGCAATTTAAATGATTTATTTGAGCTTATAAAAGAAAAAGTCAGTTTAAATAACGTTGTTGTCAAAGCAAATCAAGGGGAAACAGTCAGAATCTTTCTTTCCCAAAAACAGTGACACTTACAGAAACATTGTAAGTCATATGGAAAAAATTGGTAAGCAGTTTCACACTTACCAAATGCAGTCAGAAAAAGCACACAGAATTGTTGTAAGAGACTTACATCACAGCACACAAAACAAAGACATAACCAATGATCTGAAATACTTAGGCTATGAAGTTCTTCATATCCACAACCCTTCATCAAGAATTAATAAAGACGAAAAACTAAATATCTTTTTCATTAATATAAAGCCTTGTGCAAAAATTAATGAAATTTATCACGTAAGGACCCTCTGCCGACAAGGAGCGCCCATGCCGTCGCTGCCAGGAGTACGGCCACACGGCTAAATATTGCCACAAGCAACCCAATTGTGCAAGGTGTGGTGAAAATCACCAAACCACACAATGCATACGTTCCGCAGACGCACTGCCCACATGCTACCACTGTTCGAGTGACCATATGGCTAGCTATAAAGGGTGCCAAATGTACCAGGAGTTTCTTCGCAGATCTTTGGGACCTGCAAGAAAACCGAATAATTTAAATAAAAATGCAAATACAATCATTTCGAGAGATCAGCAACACTTTCCTTCGTTGCAGCCTAATCGCCGCAAGAGTACCAACCAACCAACAGTACGGCAGCAACCAACACAACAACAGCATAAATACAACGCCCTTCAAGGATGGACCAGCTCAGCGACGTCTTTACAATTTACAAGCGCAACAAAAATCGCAGCGGTCGAATATTCAGCAAAATAACTCATTCGATGTCCAAGAATTGTTACAACAGCAACAACAACAGTTTCAGGAATGGCAACAGTAAATCCAACAACAACAACAACAGCTGTTTCTTATGTGGTTGCAGCAGCAGCAGCAAGAACAGCAACGGTATAAAAGCCAAGCCAATCAACGACTTGAAAAACTTGAAAAGATGGTATTCGAAATGACCAATATGTTAAAACAATGGGCTGGGAATGAAATTAACTCCCAGTTCCATAACAACGCCTCAGCTCCACAATGAATCCACTAAAGATTCTTATTTGGAAAGCTAATGGCATTTCAAGAAAAGCTAAAGAAGTTGAGCTGTTCGCGCAAAACAACAGCGTTGACATTCTTTTGGTGACGGAACTTAGAATCAAATGAGGGGAAACTGTAAAAATATATGGATATGCCTCCTATCCGGCATATAGGCCATCGCGTAATAACAATAGCGTTGGCGGGGCAGCGGTGTTTGTTAGGACAACTCTTCGCCATTTTCCACAAAGGGTCATAGAGACACGCAGCATTCAAATGTCATCTGTAAAAGTAGCCACAGAACTGGGTGACGTGCACTTCAACGCCATTTACTGTCCTCCCAATGTCAGAAGCGAGGAAAGACATTTTACTGATACACTACGAGCTTGCGGCCAAAGGTACTTGATTGGTGGCGACTGGAATGCCCGACACTGGCTATGGGGCGACACTTACAATTCACCGCGGGGGCGAGAATTAGCAGATGCCATTTCTTTAACTGGAGCTAAGATCCTTGCAACTGGCTCGCCAACTAGGTACCCATATGTGCCCAGTCATACGCCTTCCTGCATAGACTTTGCAGTGTATCACGGAATACCAGATTCTCGAGCAACTATAACACAAAGCTGGGATTTGGGCTCTGATCACTTGCCCTTGATCATCAGCATTGAGACAGAGGGCACTTATGTCAATCCGAGTCCCCGTTTAGTCACCAAACACACTGACCTGCTTGCCTTTGGTCAACACTTGGAGAGATCGATTCAGCTGAATACTACGTTAAGTTCTGGTGAAAAAATTGAAATGGCTGTTGATAACTTTACACAAAGTATTCATAGATCTGCGGCCGCCTCAACGCCTCCTGTTCCTCGGACAGGCACCACCGATGGAATAGCCTTAACAAGAGAGTCCAGAGACCTTTTGACGCAGAAAAGGAGACTCCGTAGGCGAGCCATCCGAACTCAAGACCCCTGGGACCGAATCTTATGGAACCGCGCTGCGAAGCAACTACGAAACGTCTTAAGAGAACTTTGAAGCAATTTTTTTGAGCAGAAGTTGGCTTCTATGAATTATACAGTGGATGCCGGATACTCGCTATGGAAGTGCACCAAGTCCCTTAAAAGGCAACCGTTTAGACAGGTTCCTATTAGATGTCCAGGAGGCGAATTTGCTAAAAGCGAAGAGGAGCAGGCCAATTCTTTTGCACATCATCTAGAGACTAGGTTCACCCATTACCAATTCGCTACAATGGAGCAGTACAGAGAAACGTATGATAGCCTACAGACACCTCTGCAAATGTCCTTACCAATCAAACCTGCCAGGGTCGAGGAAATTGTCGAAGTCATCAAATCACTACCGACAAAGAAGGCTCCTGGCATCGATAATGTTTGTAATGCTACATTAAAAGCACTACCTATTAGAGCAATCCTATACATGGCGCTATTATTTAACGCGATGCTCAGGGTTCAGTTCTTCCCAAAACAGTGGAAGATGGCAACAATTCTTATGATACATAAGCCCGGAAAACCCGAAGAGGATCCTAAATCGTATCGGCCTATAAGCCTCCTGTCTTCGCTTTCTAAGGTATGGGAGAGGCTTATTGCCAACCGATTAGGTGACATTATTAAAGAGCGCCGTATCTTACCGGATCACCAATTTGGTTTTCGAGAGGGACATAGTACCGTGGAGCAGGTCCACAGATTGGTAAAACATATCCTACAAGCATTTGATGATATGGAATACTGTAATGCTGTATTCATTGATATGCAACAAGCATTCGACAGAGTTTGGCATGTTGGCCTACTTAGCAAAATCAAAAGGCTATTCCCAGCACCATGTTACGGAGTTTTGAGATCATACTTGGAAGATCGGAAGTTCACGGTCAGGGTCAGAAACACCTACTTGACTCATTGCCATATGAGAGCTGGAATTCCGCAGGGCAGCGTCCTTGGACCGCTACTCTACTCAATATATATTGCGGATTTGCCTTGTCCAAACACTTATCATATGGAAGTTCCTAGGAAGGCGCTACTTGCTACTTACGCTGATGATATTGCACTGCTGTACAGCTCTAATTGTCGCATTGAGGGGGCACGTGGCCTCCAAGAGTACTTCACCACATTGGCTGCATGGTGCAAGAGATGGAATTTAAAGGTCAATCCACAAAAGACCATCAATCCCTGCTTCACCCTGAAGACCCTCATTGACCACACCCCACCCATACAACTGGAAGGCGTAACTTTAGACCAACCTTTGCTGGCTAAGTACCTCGGGATCACCCTTGATAAACGTTTGACCTTTGGCCCTCACTTGAAAGCTACGTCTCGGAGATGTGGTCAAAGAATGCAACAACTGAGGTGGCTGTTTAATAGAAGAAGCACCATGTCACTCCGAGCCAAAAAAGCAGTATACGTTCATTGTGTAGCCCCAATCTGGCTATACGGAGTGCAGATCTGGGGTATTGCTGCAAAATCCAACTACAAATGCATAAAGGTATTGCAAAACCGTGCCATGCGTGCCATTACAAACTGCCCATTTTATGTACGTGGAACCACCCTTCATCGTGATCTGAATCTACACACAGTGGAGGAGCAGATTGGAAGGCACACTAGCAGATATAGCGAACGATTAAGAAGACACCACAGCACGCTTGCAAAGTGCTTACTCCCTGCCAGGCCTCTAAGGCGATTAAGACGAAAGGGTATTGCCAAAACAATTGGACAACTTTGAAGACCCCCTCGCAATATGAGATATAGTTTTCAGTCCTCATGCACATAGTGTGAGGTTTGGTTCTATTATTTATTAGTTCACTTGCGCTGCTATGATACTATTACTGCATTGTACGGATTCAACGCTTTATCCAAAATAAACAAAAATAAATAAAAAAAAAAAAAGTGATAAAAAAAAGAGTCGCAAATCTGCATTCATGCAGATCGGTTGTATCGCGCGCATGCAAAAGTGATTTTATTTCTCTATTTTGCTTTAACGGTACATTCTCTTGTGTGCTAAAAATAGCACAGAACAGGTAAGATGGCTTTAGTCGAGAAATCCTGACTAGACGATACCCTGATCTCTATACTTTACGCGTACAGTCAGTGCTTGCAAGTATGTGTGCGTGTGTGTACGACCATACTGCATACTGCATACTCAACTTCAAGGTTCCATATCTCGGGTGTTTCTTAACCGATTTTAAAAATTTCACAGATTGTTATTATTTTGATTAAATATTCAAATACCATCTAAAATTTTTTCAAATTCAAGATTTTATTGTTATCGATCACATGTGTATATCGGAAACATTAATTAAAATAATAACAATCTGTGAAGTTTTTATTAAAACCGGTTGAGAAACACCGGAGATATGGAACCTTGAAGTTGACTATGCAGTATGCAGTATGGTCGTACACACACGCACACACACACTTGCAAGCACTGACTGTACGCGTAAAGTATAGGGATCAGGGTATCGTCTAGTCGGGATTTCTCGACTAGAGCCTTCCTACTTGTTTTGTTCTGTTTTTGGGACCAATTTCTTCACCAAAAATTGAGACATTATTAAAACAATGGATGAGAACAATTTGTATGACTTGCAGCCTATAAATAATCAGTTTGGTCATGAAAAAATGTTCTCAATAGCAGGCAAATTACCTAAGGAAATTAGAGATGAGTGCCGATCAGAAAATAAACGCATTACATGCAATGTGACTCAAAGCTGTAGTTTCACCACAACAACGGTGACATTTACTAATGCTATTAGCAGCACCACATACACCATGGCAAATGCTACAATAAGCAGCATCTGCCCTGGAATAAGCATCAATAACCAGGGAAGCTCTCTATTGACGCCACCTGACATGACAGCAAAAAATCTTAACGATGCTGCCAGAAGACTTTTGAATGATCAAAATCGGAGAGCGGGCAAGAGAAAAAATGTAAAGACTCTGTCCCCAATCTCTAACTCGAAAAGAGTAAGCACCAGCCAGCTAATGAATTCGACCCCCACAACTAGCCAACAGGTTAAGCCAGTAATAGATTTGCCATTTTCAACACGGATATCTCTTCTAATGAAGAGAACGAGGTAGACATGATGAATGAGGAAGCTGATGTTGACAGTGTTCATATGGATGAACAACAACCTGCTGGAACCAACACTATCCTAAATTCGCAAGAATCATCTAACGGTAACGGTATCACCTAACTTAAAGGCCCCAAGAAACCACCGCAAATTGTTGTTAATATTAGCAATTTAAATGATTTATTTGAGCTTATAAAAGAAAAAGTCAGTTTAAATAACGTTGTTGTTAAAGCAAATCAAGGGGAAACAGTCAGATTCTTTCCCAAAATCAGTGACACTTACAGAAACATTGTAAGTCATATGGAAAAAATTGGTATGCAGTTACACTAACCAAATGCAGTCAAAACAAAGACATAACCAATGATCTGAAATACTTAGGCTATGAAGTTCTTCATATCCACAACCCTTCATCAAGAATTAATAAAGACGAAAAACTAAATATCTTTTTCATTAATATAAGGCCTTGTGCAAAAATTAATGAAATTTATCTGCCGACAGAAAATAAGAATTGAAAGGATGCGAAAATCTACCGAAATTGCACAATGCCGTCGCTGCCAGGAGTACGGCCACACGGCTAAATATTGCCACAAGCAACCCAATTGTGCAAGGTGTGGTGAAAATCACCAAACCACACAAGGCATACGTTCCGCAGACGCGCTGCCCACATGCTACCACTGTTCGGGTGACCATATGGCTAGCTATAAAGGGTGCCAAATGTACCAGGAGTTTCTTCGCAGATCTTTGGGACCTGCAAGAAAACCGAATAATTTAAATAAAAATGCAAATACAATCATTTCGAGAGATCAGCAACACTTTCCTTCGTTGCAGCCTAATCGCCGCAAGAGTACCAACCAACCAACAGTACGGCAGCAACCAACACAAAAACAGCAATATACGGCTCAACATCAATCATCAGTAGGCACTGGCGGAAACAGTAGCAAAAGGAAACATAAATACAATGCCCTTCAAGAATGGACCAGCTCAGCGACGTCTTTACAATTTACAAGCGCAACAAAAATCGCAGCGGTCGAATATTCATCAAAATAACTCATTCGATGTCCAAGCATTGTTACAACAGCAACAACAACAGTTTCAGGAATGGCAACAGCAAATCCAACAACAACAACAACAGCTGTTTCTTATGTGGTTGCAGCAGCAGCAGCAAGAACAGCAACAGTATAAAAGCCAAGCCAATCAACGACTTGAAAAACTTGAAAAGATGGTATTCGAAATGACCAACTCCCATTTCCATAACAACGCCTCAGCTCCACAATGAATCCACTAAAAATTCTTATTTGGAATGCTAATGGCATTTCAAGAAAAGCTAAAGAAGTTAAGCTGTTCGCGCAAAACAACAGCGTTGACATTCTTTTGGTGACGGAACTTAGAATCGAACGAGGGGAAACTGTAAAAATATATGGATATGCCTCCTATCCAGCATATAGGCCATCGCGTAATAACAATAGCGTTGGCGGGGCAGCGGTGTTTGTTAAGACAACTCTTCGCCATTTTCCACAAAGGGTCATAGAGACACGCAGCATTCAAACGTCATCTGTAAAAGTAGTCACAGAACTGGGTGACGTGCACTTCAACGCCATTTACGCCACTACGAGCTTGCGGCCAAAGGTACTTGATTGGTGGCGACTGGAATGCCCGACACTGGCTATGGGGCGACACTTACAATTCACCTCGGGGGCGAGAATTAGCAGATGCCATCTCTTTAACTGGAGCCAAGATCCTTGCAACTGGCTCGCCAACTAGGTACCCATATGTGCCCAGTCATACGCCTTCCTGCATAGACTTTGCAGTGTATCACGGAATACCAGATTCTCGAGCAACTATAACACAAAGCTGGGATTTGGACTCTGATCACTTGCCCTTGATCATCAGCATTGAGACAGAGGGCACTTATGTCAATCCGAGTCCCCGTTTAGTCACCAAACACACTGACCTGCTTGACTTTAGTCAACACTTGGAGAGATCGATTCAGCTGAATACTACGTTAAATTCTGGTGAAGAAATTGAAATGGCTTTTGATAACTTTTCACAAAGTATTCATAGAGATCTGCGGCCGCCTCAACGCCTCCTGTTCCTCGGACAGGCACCACCTATGGAATAGCCTTAACAAGAGAGGCCAGAGACCTTTTGACGCAGAAAAGGAGACTCCGTAGGCGAGCCATCCGAACTCAAAACTCCTGGGACCGAATTTTATGGAACCGCGCTGCGAAGCAACTACGAAACGTCTTAAGAGCACTTTGAAGCAATTTTTTTGAGCAGAAGTTGGCTTCTATGAATTATACAGTGGATGCCGGATACTCGCTATGGAAATGCACCAAGTCCATTAAAAGGCAACCGTATAAAAAAGGTTCCTGTAAGATGTCTAGGAGGCGAACTTGCTAAAAACGAAGAGGAGCAGGCCAATTCTTGTGCACATCATCTAGAGACTAGGTTCACCCATTACCAATTCGCTACAATGGAGCAGTACAGAGAAACGTATGATAGCCTACAGACACCTCTGCAAATGTCATTACCAATCAAACCTGCCAGGGTCGAGGAAATTGTCGAAGTCATCAAATCACTACCGACAAAAACGACTCCTGGCATCGATAATGATTGTAATGCTACATTAAAAGCACTACCTATTCGAGATATCCTATACATGACGCTATTATTTAACGCGATGCTCAGGGTTCAGTTCTTCCCAAAACAGTGGAAGATGGCAACAATTCTTATGATACATAAGCCCGGAAAACCCGAAGAGGATCCTGAATCGTATCGGCCTATAAGCCTCCTGTCTTCGCTTTCTAAGGTATAAGAGAGGCTTATTGGCAATCGATTAGGTGACATTATTAAAGAGCGCCGTATCTTACCGGATCACCAATTTGGTTTTCGAGAGGGACATAGTACCGTGGAGCAGGTCCACAGATTGACAAAACATATCCTACAAGCATTTTATGGTATGGAATACTGTAATGCTGTATTTATTGATATACAACAAGCATTCGACAGAGTTTGGCATGGCAGGGCAGCGTCCTTGGACCGCTACTCTACTCAATATATACTGCGGATTTGCCTTGTCCAAACGCTTATCATATGGAAGTTCCTAGGAAGGCGCTACTTGCTACTTACGCTGATGATATTGCACTGCTGTACAGCTCTAATTGTCGCTTTGAGGCGGCACGTGACCTGCAAGAGTACCTCTCCACATTGGCTGCATGGTGCAAGAGATGGAATTTAAAGGTCAATCCACAAAAGACCATCAATCCCTGCTTCACCCTGAAGACCCTCATTGACCACACCCCACCCATACAACTGGAAGGCGTAACTTTAGACCAACCTTTGCTGGCTAAGTACCTCGGGATCGCCCTTGATAAACGTTTGACCTTTGGCCCTCACTTGAAAGCTACGTCTCGGAGATGTGGTCAAAGAATGCAACAACTGAGGTGGCTGTTTAATAGAAGAAGCACCATGTCACTCCGAGCCAAAAGAGCAGTATACGTTCATTGTGTAGCCCCAATCTGGCTATATGGAGTGCAGATCTGGGGTATTGCTGCAAAATCCAACTACAAATGCATAAAGGTATTGCAAAACCGTGCCATGCGTGCCATTACAAGCTGCCCATTTTATGTACGTGGAACCACCCTTCATCGTGACCTGAATCTTCACACAGTGGAGGAGCAGATTGGAAGGCACACTAGCAGATATAGCGAACGATTAAGAAGACACCACAGCACGCTTGCAAAGTGCTTACTCCCTGCCAGGCCTCTAAGGCGATTAAGACGAAAGGGTTTTGCCAAAACAATTGGACAACTTTGAAGACCCCCTCGAATCTGTGGACCTGCTCCACGGTACTATGTCCCTCTCGAAAACCAAACTGGTGTCCGGTAGTATACGGTGCTCATTAATAATGTCACCTAATCGATTGGCAATAAGCCTCTCCCATACCTTAGAAAGCGAAGACAGGAGGCTTATAGGCCGATACGATTCAGGATCCTCTTCGGGTTTTCCGGGCTTATGTGTCATAAGAATTGTTGCCATCTTCCACTGTTTTGGGAAGAACTGAACCCTGAGCATCGCGTTAAATAATAGCGTCATGTATAGGATATCTCGAATAGGTAGTGCTTTTAATGTAGCATTACAAACATTATCGATGCCAGGAGTCGTTTTTGTCGGTAGTGATTTGATGACTTCGACAATTTCCTCGACCCTGGCAGGTTTGATTGGTAAGGACATTTGAAGAGGTGTCTGTAGGCTATCATACGCTTCTCTGTACTGCTCTATTGTAGCGAATTGGTAATGGGTGAACCTAGTCTCTAGATGATGTGCAAAAGAATTGGCCTGCTCCTCTTCGTTTTTAGCAAGTTCGCCTCCTGGACATCTAATAGGAACCTGTCTAAACGGTTGCCTTTTAAGGGACTTGGTGCACTTCCATAGCGAGTATCCGGCATCCACTGTACAATTCATAGAAGCCAACTTCTGCTCAAAAAAATTGCTTCAAAGTTCTCTTAAGACGTTTCGTAGTTGCTTCGCAGCGCGGTTCCATAAAATTCGGTCCCAGGGGTCTTGAGTTCGGATGGCTCGCCTACGGAGTCTCCTTTTCTGCGTCAAAAGGTCTCTGGACTCTCTTGTTAAGGCTATTCCATCGGTGGTGCCTGTCCGATGAACAGGAGGCGTTGAGGCGGCCACAGATCTATGAATACTTTGTGTAAAGTTATCAACAGCCATTTCAATTTTTTCACCAGAATTTAACGTAGTATTCAGCTGAATCGATCTCTCCAAGTGTTGACTAAAGTCAAGCAGGTCAGTGTGTTTGGTGACTAAACGGGGACTCGGATTGACATAAGTGCCCTCTGTCTCAATGCTGATGATCAAAGGCAAGTGATCAGAGTCCAAATCCCAGCTTTGTGTTATAGTTGCTTGAGAATCTGGTATTCCGTGATACACTGCAAAGTCTATGCAGGAAGGCGTACGACTGGGCACATATGGGTACCTAGTTGGTGAGCCAGTTGCAAGGATCTTAGCTCCAGTTAAAGAGATGGCATCTGCTAATTCTCGCCCCCGAGGTGAATTGAAAGTGTCGCCCCATAGCCAGTGTCGGGCATTCCAGTCGCCACCAATCAAGTACCTTTGGCCGCAAGCTCGTAGTGTATCAATAAAGTGTCTTTCCTCGATCCTGACATTGGGAGGACAGTAAATGGCGTTGAAGTGCACGTCACCCAGTTTTGTGACTACTTTGTGGAAAATGGCGAAGAGTTGTCCTAACAAACACCGCTGCCCCGCCAACGCTATTGTTATTACGCGATGGCCTATATGCCGGATAGGAGGCATATCCATATATTTTTACAGTTTCCCCTCATTTGATTCTAAGTTCCGTCACCAAAAGAATGTCAACGCTGTTGTTTTGCGCGAACAGCTCAACTTCTTTAGCTTTTCTTGAAATGCCATTAGCATTCCAAATAAGAATCTTTAGTGGATTTATTGTGGAGCTGAGGCGTTGTTATGGAACTGGGAGTAAATTTCATTCCCAGCCCATTGTTTTAACATATTGGTCATTTCGAATACCATCTTTTCAAGTTTTTCAAGTCGTTGATTGGCTTGGCTTTTATACTGTTGCTGTTCTTGCTGCTGCTACTGCAACCACATAAAAAACTGCTGTTGTTGTTGTTGTTGGATTTGCTGTTGCCATTCCTGAAACTGTTGTTGTTGCTGTTGTAACAATGCTTGGACATCGAATGAGTTATTTTGATGAATATTCGACCGCTGCGATTTTTGTTGCGCTTGTAAATTGTAAAGACGTCGCTGAGCTGGTCCATCCTTGAAGGGCATTGTATTTATGTTTCCTTTTGCTACTGTTTCCGCCAGTGCCTACTGATGATTGATGTTGAGCCGTATATTGCTGTTTTTGTGTTGGTTGCTGCCGTACTGTTGGTTGGTTGGTACTCTTGCGGCGATTAGGCTGCAACGAAGGAAAGTGTTGCTGATCTCTCGAAATGAGTGTGTTAGCGTTTTTATTTAAATTATTCGGCTTTCTTCCAGGTCCCAAAGATCTGCGAAGAAACTCCTGGTACATTTGGCACCCTTTATAGCTAACCATATGGTCACTCGAACAGTGGTAGCATGTGGGCAGTGCGTCTGCGGAACGTATGCATTGTGTGGTTTGGTGATTTTCATCACACCTTGCACAATTGGGTTGCTTGTGGCAATATTTAGCCGTGTGGCCGTACTCCTGGCAGCGACGGCATGGGGTCCTGTCGGCAGAGGGTCCTTACGTGATAAATTTCATTAATTTTTGCACAAGGCTTTATATTAATGAAAAAGATATTTAGTTTTTCGTCTTTATTAATTCTTGATGAATGGTTGTGGATATGAAGAACTTCATAGCCTAAGTATTGGTTATGTCTTTGTTTTGTGTGCTGTGATGTAAGTCTAACAGTTCTGTGTGCTTTTTCTGACTGCATTTGGTAAGTGTGAAACTGCATACCAATTTTTTCCATATGACTTACAATGTTTCTGTAAGTGTCACTGTCTTTGGGAAAGATTCTGACTGTTTCCCCTTGATTTGCTTTGACAACAACGTTATTTAAACTGACTTTTTCTTTTATAAACTCAAATAAATCATTTAAATTGCTAATATTAACAACAATTTACGGTGGTTTCTTGGGGCCTTTAAGTTGATTGATACCGTAAGATGATTCTTGCGAATTTAGGATAGTGTTGGTTCCAGCAGGTTGTTCATCCATATGAAAACTGTCAACCTCAGCATCCTCATTCATCATGTCTACCTCATTCTCTTCATTAGTAGAGATATCCGTGTTGAAAATGGCAAATCTATTACTGGACTTAACCTGTTGGCTAGTTGTGGGGGTCGAATTCATAAGCTGGCTGGTGCTCACTCCTTTCGAGTTAGAGATTAGAGACAGAGTCTTTACATTTTTTCTCTTGCCCGCTCTACGATTTTGATCATTCAAAAGTCTTCTGGCAGCATCGTTAAGATTTTTTGCCATGGTGTATGTGGTGCTGCTAATGGCATTAGTAAACGTCACCGTTGTTGTGGTGAAAATACTGCTTTGAGTCACATTGCATGTAATGCGTTTAATTTCTGATCGGCACTCATCTCTAATTTCATTAGGTAATTTGCCTGCTGTTGAGAACATTTTTTCATGATCAAACTGCTTATTTATAGGCTGCAAGTCATACAAATTGTTCTCATCCATTGTTTTAATAATGTCTCAATTTTTGGTGAAGAAATTTGTGCACGTAAATGTCCCAAAAACAAAACAAAACAAGTAAGAAGGCTCTAGTCGAGAAATCCCGACTAGACGATACCCTGATCCCTATACTTTACGCTAACAGTCAGTGCTTGCAAGTATGTCTGTTTGTATGTAATCACATACTGCATACTGCATACACAACTTCAATGCCCCATATCTCCGGTGTTTCTCAACCGATTTTAATAAAAATTATTTATTTTTCATTATTTTGTTCATTATTTCTAATGCCATCTCAAAGTTTTCAAAATTCAAGATTTAGTTGTTATCGATTCCATGTGTATATCGAAAACGGGATGAGTTATCGAAAATCGAAAACAAACTTGTACTGCCTAGGGATTAGGCGAGCTTAAGTTCCAAATCTGGAGTCTCTAGCTCTTGTAGTCTCTGAGATCGGTTGGCTCATACATACGGACAGACGGACGGACGGACAGACAGACGGACATGGCTATATCGACTCGGCTAATGCTGATCAAGAATATATATACTTTATGGGGTCGGAGATGCTTCCTTCTGCCTGTTACATACTTTTGCACAACTTCATGATACCCTTTTTTCCCATTTTTAATGGGATCAGGGTATAAACAGATCAACTGTGCTGATAAGCTAAGTTTTTATTGCCCCTCTTTTGCGTCGTTGCGCAGGGTGAGGGGAATACCGTTGCACTGCACTTCGCCTAATGCTTTTTGTTTTTGTCCAAATGCCGAAACAGCGCGAAGCAGCGCCCGAATGTTACGTTCTGTGCTATTTTTAGCACACAAGAGAATGTACCGTTAAAGCAAAATAGAGAAATAAAATCACTTTTGCATGCGGGCGATACAACCGATCTGCATGAATGCAGATTTGCGACTTTTCGTTATTTTAGTGGGGGTGAATTTGTAGTGCGCTTGGTTTTAATTATGCCGCAAACTATGCAACGGAATAATTCCGCCATTGGCTAGCGCCATCTATATTCCGTGGTCATTGCTCGGGTCACCACCGATCGCGAGATGGGGCTTGATCCCCGATGCCGGTCGTGGCCTCGCTCTCTCTTGCTGGTACCGTCGTTGCAATCAGTCGCGATTCAATTTTGGTGCGCCACCTCCAAAAAGAAAAAAAAAAAAAGAAACCACGCTGCATCCAATATACCACCATCCAATGTCGGGGAACAAAGTTTTTGTTTAAAAGTCAGTAGCAAGCCAATTCGGTTAGAAAACCCTTTTTGTAAACAGCCTGTGTCGCCGCCGCCGGGAAGCAACAACAAAGAAAAATTTAAAACAAAAAAAATATAAAAAAATCGACCACGCGGAGTGATGATCATAACCACACTCGAACTTTTAGTGCAAATTCCCTAGCTACCCCGCAAAAGACTTAGCTAATCGAATTGGCTAGTAACAAGCGCCATGCAGCCCCTATAAAACACAAACAAAATTGACAAAAAAAAAAAATTCTAAGAAAAAATGGAGTGACCACGCGGATATTCGAACCCGGGACCCCATTCAGTCATAAGTAAGATATGCCCACGGCAAACTTGGTGTTTTTAATATGACGGACATAATGGCCGGGTAATCGCCATAAAACTATTTAAAATAAATAAAAACAATAAAAAAAAAATTAATAATAAAAAAAAAAAGAGATAAGAACTGTGCTAACCCCCACGCGGAGATTTGAACCCCAACCTCATTCCGGCAGCCCCCGTCAAGACAGCTGTTTTGTTCACCAACCAAGGCAATAATCACCCTAAAACAAAAAAAAACAAGTAAGAAGGCTCTAGTCGAGAAATCCCGACTAGACGATACCCTGATCCCTATACTTTACGCGTACAGTCAGTGCTTGCAAGTATGTGTGCGTGTGTGTACGACCATACTGCATACTGCATACTCAACTTCAAGGTTCCATATCTCCGGTGTTTCTTAACCGATTTTAATAAAAATTTCACAGATTGTTATTATTTTGATTGATAATTAAAATGCCATCTAAAATTTTTTCAACTTCAAGATTTTGTTGTTATCGATCCCATGTGTATATCGGAAACGGGATGAGTTATCGAAAATCGAAAACAAACTTGTACTGCCTAGGGATTAGGCGAGCTTAAGTTCTAAATCTGGAGTCTCTAGGTCTTATAGTCTCTGAGATCGACGCGTTCATACATACAGACGGACAGACGGACAGACGGACGGACGGACAGACGGACATGGCTATATCGACTCGACTGTTGATGCTGATCAATAATATATATACTTTATGGGGTCGGAGATGCTTCCTTCTGCCTGTTACATACTTTTGCACAACTTCATGATACCCTTTTTTCCCATTTTTAATGGGATCAGGGTATAAAAAGAAAACTGGAGGAAATAATGATTTTTTTTCTTGAATTTATATTAATATGTTAAGTTCAATTATTGTTAAATTACACTCAACCAATTCAAACAAAATATAGTTCAATTAACCAAACAAAAAATGAAAAAAAACAGAAAAACAAATTTAATCATTAATAAATATTATATAGATACAAAAAAAATATATAATCGAGATAAAATAATTTAAACATGAATCAATAACTAAAAATAAATGGTGCAAAAAAAAAACTTAGTATTTAGAAAAAAAAAAAAAAAAACCCCACCTTATTATTATGCAGCTCTCACCAACGGCAAAAAATCTTTTGGGCGTCGAGGTGATAAAGTAGATAAGTAGAGATAAAGTTCATTTCTTGTTTTACCATTTATTATTTGTCGCCTGATTTTTTTTCCTAGCAAGTGATTAAGTGATACGATGCAAAAAAAAATAAAAAAATAAAATAAAATAAAATAAAATAAAATTAATATGTTGACAACAGAGAGCTTATGCCGTCCGCAGCTTCGCGTTCGAGCTTGTGTTGTAATAAGCTTTTAATTAGCAAAAATAAGCCTCTGCCTAAAAGTATGCCAACGAAATCACGTGATCACCTGCCAGGTTATGCAATGAAATAAATACCATATAAAAACAAATAAAAATATGAATTAAATTTAACTAAAATCGTAGTAAAGTAAAAGTAAAGTAAAAACAAGTAAGAAGGCTCTAGTCGAGAAATCCCGACTAGACGATACCCTGATCCCTATACTTTACGCGTACAATCAGTGCTTGCAAGTATGTGTGCGTGTGTGTACGACCATACTGCATACTGCATACTCAACTTCAAGGTTCCATATCTCCGGTGTTTCTTAACCGATTTTAATAAAAATTTCACAGATTGTTATTATTTTGATTAATAATTTAAATGCCATCTAAAGTTTTTTCAACTTCAAGATTTTGTTGTTATCGATCCCATGTGTATATCGGAAACGGGATGAGTTATCGAAAATCGAAAACAAACTTGTACTGCCTAGGGATTATGCGAGCTTAAGTTTCAAATCTGGAGTCTCTAGCTTTTACAGTCTTTGAGATCGACGCGTTCATACATACAGACGGACAGACGGACAGACGGACGGACGGACAGACGGACAGACGGACAGACGGACATGGCTATATCGACTCGACTGTTGATGCTGATAAAGAATATATATACTTTATGGGGTCGGAGATGCTTCCTTCTGCCTGTTACATACTTTTGCACAACTTCATGATACCCTTTTTTCCCATTTTTAATGGGATCAGGGTATAATAATAATAAATAAGATTTAAAAAAAAAATTAGCTTATTAATAAAAAAAAAAAAAAAAATAACAAATAAGATTTAAAAAAAAAATTAGCTCATTAATAAAAATAAATAAATAAATAATAATAAATAAATAAAATTTAAATTTTTTTTAAATAAAAGAATTTTTTTTCTTTTTATGTATGCAAAATTAAATATGAACCTCTTAGCATTAATAAATAATAAATTAATAAATTAAAATTAAATAATAAAAATAAATAAATAAATAAATAAATAATAAATAATAATAAATAATAAAAAAAAAAGAATAGAAAATAAAACATTCATGAATAGAAAAACTTAAAATCCCTTTTGATAACCTTATAAATATTTTTTTTGAATTGAATAGAGTTTTGAGTATCAGATAATTGCAAATATACATTAACAATTGATTTTGTTTTGATTAAAATGTTTAAATATATAGTATAAAAAGATAAAAAATAAAAAAATTTATTTTTTTTTTAAATTAATATAGTTATATGAATTTAACTACTGATAGCAAAAACATCAGAACAAAACTTTTCGAATATAATTACTTTTATAATTAATAATTAATTACGTTTTTTTTGTAACTTGCCTTAGCTATATCCAACTAGTAGGTCGTTTGGCTTAGGGATCCTCCCACAAATAATATAGTGGAATAGGAGGATCATGGTAGGGTGGGCAACAGCTGGACCCAACATCAGTCCAGCACAGCCAAACGGCAAACAAGGAGCGTCGCCTTCAACAACTCATATGAGAAGTGTGTCTGTAGTCCTGTCCTTCCGTTTCCGCACCCGTTTCCTCCTGTTTAGTTGAATTACTATGGCCCGCACGCGATTTTTGATTAATAATATGAGCACCGCGAGAGTATAGTATTAGAAAATAAAAGAAATGGAACCTGCCCCTTCTACCGATCAAAAATCCGGAGCCAGCGCGTGCACCCCTTCTAATGTTACTCAATTTTCCATCTTCTCGTTTTATACGATATATGCTACAGTATTATTAAATTGGCGCCCAACGTGGGGCCCGAACGTTCGTTCGGCACCCGAAGGTCAAGTTCGGTTAACCCCACACTATAGATAGAACAAGGGACCAACATCTCGCCCTTACCTTCCCATTCCGTAGTAATTCACCTTGTAAGTTAGTTTTGATTCTGTGTGCATATGTCAAAAGATGTTTTTTGAGTTTGCGGAGTATTGAGCTGCAGTCATCCCTTTTGATCATTTATGCATAGCAACAGTCAAAACCCGCTGGCTTCCTTTTCGTTAAACTAAGGTAACTCTTGCTGGACAAGGTCAATGTGTTGTTTATACACATTTTCCGTCCCAGAGTCACCGGAAGTTTAGCGACTTCCCTTTTTGTTATTAGTCTCTATGTGTATATGTCAATAGATGTTATTGAGTTTGCGGAGAATTGAGCTGCAGTCATCCCTGTTGATTATCTAACCTTAACTTATCTTCTTCGGTAAACTTAGGTAACTCTTGCTGGACAAGGTCAATGTGTTGTTTATTCACATTTTCCGCCGCGGAGTCACCGAAAGTTTAGCGAATTCTCCTTTTGTTGTCAAACCTACTGGTTTTAGTTATTTCGTGGAAGGTTGGATTGGTGGACTTATTGACCTTCAGCCATCCCCTGTAACTATTATCACTAGGTTAACTAAACCCAAGCTGGTAGGTCTGTTTTATACAGTTTACTGGGTAACTAGGAAGCCTTTAGTCCCCCCCTATCTTATCTCTTCTTCGATAACCCTAGGTAACACTAGCTGGACAAGGTTAATGTGTCGTTTATACACATTACCCGCCGCGGAGTTACCAACAGCTTAGCGAATCCCCTGTTCTTAAGTAAACCCTCCACTTCCTTCTCGATAAACTTAATGATTCTTGCTGGACAAGGATAATATGTTGATTATGCATAGAATCCGCCGCGAAATCGCTTCAGTTTAGAGAGCTTTTATTTCCTTCATGTTGTCAAACCTACTGGATTTAGTTATTTCCCCTATAATTAAATATCTTTACTAGGTTAACTTATGCAAAGCTGGTAGTTTTGTTTTATGCAGATACCAGCGCCCAGAAAGCCATAATAAGGCATATTTGCTGGACTAGGATTAAGCAATATATTTTTGTAATCCGCCGCAGTATGAAAAATTAGGTTTAAAACACCCTTTACTTTTTTTCCCTACGTATTTCTCATATAAGTGTTATACAAATCGACTTCAGCGTTGTCGTTTGCATGATCCCAGTCAATTATCGCTATTTTTCTTATCTTATATTACAAAATTCCTTATTATTATGTACTCATATGGTAGACTATTCTTTTTGGTGTCTATATAAATTACTACAATAAATGTGTATGATTTATAAATGTTCATGTGTAAAAGTAATCCAAATACAAAATATGTATGTGTATTGAATTTTGCTGCTTCGACAGGAAACTTGCATGAATAAAGTATACATATATATATAGATATATATATGTAAAAGTATTATCTAACTAAATGAATAAAAATACAATACTAAGCAAAGATTCTCTAGCAGTTTTCGAGTGATATGAACAAAAATATATTGACTACAGCTCATCGGTTATGTGCTGTATGTTTTGTATATGATCTTCATAATCGGTGGCCTCGCTACCGACAAATGTGTCGTAGTTGTTAAGGATTTCCAGATAAGATAAACGATCGTCATGATCATCATCAGTAGACACAAACAAATGATCTACCTCATCATCGGCAATGGCCGTATTACTTGGCACAATCCAGTTAATGACCTCATTGCCAGTCAAAACTCCATCGCCATTCGCATCGTGCTCCTTGTCGAAACGTTCCTTCTCCGTGATTAACCATTCCTTGTCATGATGCGAAGCTGATTCGCCAACAAACTCTTGGAAATCGATTTGGCCATCGTGATTTGTATCCTTATCCTGCATTGTATGCCCCAGCAGCACCGGTAACATGTGTGGATGCTTCTCGGGATTTTGAAAGTATACGTATTCCTCCAGACTAAGCATGCCATCCTTATTAGAATCTGCTGCTTTGAACAGTTCCTTGTCCTTTTTGATAATACGCTGCTCATCCTTGTAGGTTTCAAAATCAATTACCTCCTTCTTAAAGTTCTCATCCTCCATGGCGTAAGTGTCTGACAAATACTCTCTCCAAGTTATCAAATCATCCGAATCCTGTTCGATTTCCTCAAAACGATCCGCTGCTTCCTCCTCTGACAATTTTTTTTAAAGACTTTAGAATCCATGCTTTCAGTTCGTGCCGATCGACAAACTCATCATGATTTAAGTCCATCATTCGTACAAGTATCGCATGGCGTCGCTTGGACTCTTCCGGAGTCAGAGTATCAAATTCCTGTGCCTCTTTTGTATTGCCTATAATAGCCTCATGGTCAAACTCCACATTGTGCTCGCTGTTTTTACCGTGATAATGTGCATCTTTGGGCACAAAAATGCCATCCTTAACACGCACCTTGCTCGAATGTTTCTCATGCTTGTGACTGTTGGCCACAGCGCCAATAACGGGCATGGGTAAAACAGCAGCTAGAATCCCAATGCTGCACAGCAGCACTGGCCAAAGTGATAATTTTCTATGCATTTATAAATGCCGCGCCATCCACTGCAAATCCAAGGTGGCCCAGCTCCCTTCAGTCTCTACAAACTAGGTCGCAAGCGAGACAAAATACTAATTTCGACCAAATTAACATGCCCAACTCGGAGGAAAACAGTAACCCAGAATTAACAAGCGCGAATCCCGCTCGCTGTGTTTCACACCAAGCGTGATTTTAGTTTTTTTTAGTTTATTTATTTTTTTTTTTTTGGATAAAGCGTTGAATCCGTACAATGCAGTAATAGTATCATATTGCGAGGGGGTCTTCAAAGTTGTCCAATTGTTTTGACAAATCCCTTTCGTCTTAATCGCCTTAGAGGCCTGGCAGGGAGTAAGCACTTTGCAAGCGTGCTGTGGTGTCTTCTTAATCGTTCGCTATATCTGCTAGTGTGCCTTCCAATCTGCTCCTCCACTGTGTGTAGATTCAGATCACGATGAAGGGTGGTTCCACGTACATAAAATGGGCAGTTTGTAATGGCACGCATGGCACGGTTTTGCAATACCTTTATGCATTTGTAGTTGGATTTTGCAGCAATACCCCAGATCTGCACTCCATATAGCCAGATTGGGGCTACACAATGAACGTATACTGCTCTTTTGGCTCGGAGTGACATGGTGCTTCTTCTATTAATCAGCCACCTCAGTTGTTGCATTCTTTGACCACATCTCCGAGACGTAGCTTTCAAGTGAGGGCCAAAGGTCAAACGTTTATCAAGGGTGATCCCGAGGTACTTAGCCAGCAAAGGTTGGTCTAAAGTTACGCCTTCCAGTTGTATGGGTGGGATGAGGGTCTTCAGGGTGAAGCAGGGATTGATGGTCTTTTGTGGGTTGACCTTTAAATTCCATCTCTTGCACCATGCAGCCAATGTGGTGAGGTACTCTTGGAGGCCACGTGCCGCCTCAATGCGACAATTACGAGCTGTACAGCAGTGCAATATTATCAGCGTAAATAGCAAGTAGCGCTTTCCTAAGAACTTCCATATGATAAGCGTTTGGACAAGGCAAATCCGCAGTATATATTGAGTAGAGTAGCGGTCCAAGGACGCTGCGCTGCGGAATTCCAGCTCTCATATGGCAATGAGTCGAGTAGGTGTTTCTGATCCTGACCGTGAACTTCCGATCTTCTAAGTATGATCTCCAAACTCCGTTATATGGTGCTTGGAACAGCCTTTTGAATTTGCTAAGTAGGCCAACATGCCAAACTCTGTCGAATGCTTGTTGCATATCAATGAATACAGCTTTACAGTATTCCATATCATCAAATGCTTGTAGGATATGTTTTGCCAATCTGTGGACCTGCTTCACGGTACTTTGTCCCTCTCGAAAACCAAATTGGTGATCCGGTAAGATACGGCGCTCTTTAATAATGTCACCTAATCGATTGGCAATAAGCCTCTCCCATACCTTAGAAAGCGAAGACAGGAGGCTTATAGGCCGATAAGATTCAGGATCCTCTTCGGGTTTTCCGGGCTTATGTATCATAAGAATTGTTGCCATCTTCCACTGTTTTGGGAAGAACTGCACCCTGAACATCGATTGCTCTAATAGGTAGTGCTTTTAATGTAGCATTACAAACATTATCGATGCCAGGAGTCGTTTTTGTCGGTAGTGATTTGATGACTTCGACAATTTCCTCGACCCTGGCAGGTTTGATTGGTAATGACATTTGCAGAGGTGTCTGTAGGCTATCATACGTTTCTCTGTACTGCTCCATTGTAGCGAATTGGTAATGGGTGAACCTAGTCTCTAGATGATGTGCAAAAGAATTGGCCTGCTCCTCTTCGTTTTTAGCAAGTTCGCCTCCTGGACATCTAATAGTAACCTGTCTAAACGGTTGCCTTTTAAGGGACTTGGTGCACTTCCATAGCGAGTATCCGGCATCCACTGTATAATTCATAGAAGCCAACTTCTGCTCAAAAAAATTGCTTCGAAGTTCTCTTAAGACGTTTCGTAGTTGCTTCGCAGCGCGGTTCCATAAGATTCGGTCCCAGGGGTCTTGAGTTCGGATGGCTCGCCTACGGAGTCTCCTTTTCTGCGTCAAAAGGTCTCTGGACTCTCTTGTTAAGGCTATTCCATCGGTGGTGCCTGTCCGATGAACAGGAGGCGTTGAGGCGGCCACAGATCTATGAATACTTTGTGTAAAGTTATCAACAGCCATTTCAATTTCTTCACCAGAATTTAACGTAGTATTCAGCTGAATCGATCTCTCCAAGTGTTGACTAAAGTCAAGCAGGTCAGTGTGTTTGGTGACTAAACGGAGACATAGATTGACATAAGTGCCCTCTGTCTCAATGCTGATGATCAAGGGCAAGTGATCAGAGTCCAAATCCCAGCTTTGTGTTATAGTTGCTCGAGAATCTGGTATTCCGTGATACATTGCAAAGTCTATGCAGGATGGCGTATGACTGGGCACATATGGGTACCTAGTTGGTGAGCCAGTTGCAAGGATCTTAGCTCCAGTTAAAGATATGGCATCTGCTAATTCTCGCCCCCGAGGTGAATTGTAAGTGTCGCCCCATAGCCAGTGTCGGGCATTCCAGTCGCCACCAATCAAGTACCTTTGGCCGCAAGCTCGTAGTGTATCAGTAAAGTGTCTTTCCTCGATCCTGACATTGGGAGGACAGTAAATGGCGTTGAAGTGCACGTCACCCAGTTCTGTGACTACTTTTACAGATGACATTTCCCCTCGTTCGATTCTAAGTTCCGTCACCAAAAGAATGTCAACGCTGTTGTTTTGCGCGAACAGCTCAACTTCTTTAGCTTTTCTTGAAATGCCATTAGCATTCCAAATAAGAATCTTTAGTGGATTCATTGTGGAGCTGAGGCGTTGTTATGGAACTGGGAGTTAATTTCATTCCCAGCCCATTGTTTTAACATATTGGTCATTTCGAATACCATCTTTTCAAGTTTTTCAAGTCGTTGATTGGCTTGGCTTTTATACTGTTGCTGTTCTTGCTGCTGCTGCTGCAACCACATAAGAAACAGCTGTTGTTGTTGTTGTTGGATTTGCTGTTGCCATTCCTGAAACTGTTGTTGTTGCTGTTGTAACAATGCTTGGACATCGAATGAGTTGTTTTGATGAATATTCGACCGCTGCGATTTTTGTTGCGCTTGTAAATTGTAAAGACGTCGCTGAGCTGGTCCATCCTTGAAGGGCGTTGTATTTATGTATCCTTTTGCTACTGTGGCATAGGACACTCTTGTGTCTTCGTCAGTGCCTACTGATGATTGATGTTGAGCCGTATATTGCTGTTTTTGTGTTGGTTGCTGCCGTACTGTTGGTTGGTTGGTACTCTTGCGGTGATTAGGCTGCAACGAAGGAAAGTGTTGCTGATCTCTCGAAATGAGTGTGTTTGCGTTTTTATTTAAATTATTCGGCTTTCTTGCAGGTCCCAAAGATCTGCGAAGAAACTCCTGGTACATTTGGCACCCTTTATAGCTAGCCATATGGTCACCCGAACAGTGGTAGCATGTGGGCAGTGCGTCTGCGGAACGTATGCACCACCACACCTTGCAAAATTGGGTTGCTTGTGGCAATATTTAGCCGTGTGGCCGTACTCCTGGCAACGACGGCATTGTTCAATTTCGGTAGATTTTCGCATCCTTTCAATTTTTATTTTCTGTCGGCAGAGGGTCCTTACGTGATAAATTTCATTAATTTTTGCACAAGGCTTTATATTAATGAAAAAGATATTTAGTTTTTCGTCTTTATTAATTTTTGATGAAGGGTTGTGGATATGAAGAACTTCATAGCCTAAGTATTTCAGATCATTGGTTATGTCTTTGTTTTGTGTGCTGTGATGTGAGTCTCTTACAACAATTCTTTGTGCTTTTTCTGACTGCATTTGGTAAGTGTTAAACTGCATACCAATTTTTTCCATATGACTTACAATGTTTCTGTAAGTGTCAATGTCTTTGGGAAAGATTCTGACTGTTTTCCCTTGATTTGCTTTGACAACAACGTTATTTAAACTGAATTTTTCTTTTATAAGCTCAAATAAATCATTTAAATTGCTAACATTAACAACAATTTGCGGTGGTTTCTTGGGTTTAGATGATTCTTGCGAATTTAGGATAGTGTTGGTTCCAGCAGGTTGTTGTTCATCCATATATCAGCATCCTCATTCATCATGTCTACCTCGTTCTCTTCATTAGTAGAGATATCCGTGTTGAAAAGGTCAAATCTATTACTGGCTTAACCTGTTGGCTAGTTGTGGGGGTCGAATTCATTAGCTGGCTGGTGCTTACTCTTTTCGAGTTAGAGATTGGGGACAGAGTCTTTACATTTTTTCTCTTGCCCGCTCTCCGATTTTGATCATTCAAAAGTCTTCTGGCAGCATCGTTAAGATTTTTTGCTGTCATGTCAGGTGGCGTCAATAGAGAGCTTCCCTGGTTATTGATGCTTATTCCAGGGCAGATGCTGCTTATTGTAGCATTTGCCATGGTGTATGTGGTGCTGCTAATGACATTAGTAAATGTCACCGTTGTTCTGGTGAAACTACTGCTTTGAGTCACATTGCATGTAATGCGTTTATTTTCTGATCGGCACTCATCTCTAATTTCCTTAGGTAATTTGCCTGCTATTGAGAACATTTTTTCATGACCAAACTGCTTATTTATAGGCTGCAAGTCATACAAATTGTTCTCATCCATTGTTTTAATAATGTCTCAATTTGTGGTAAAGAAATTTGCGCACGTAAATGTCCCAAAAACAGAACAAAACAAGTAGGAAGGCTCTAGTCGAGAAATCCCGACTAGACGATACCCTGATCCCTATACTTTACGCGTACAGTCAGTGCTTGCAAGTATGTGTGTTTGTATGTACGCACATACTGCATACTGCATACACAACTTCAAGGTTCCATATCTCCGGTGTTTCTTAACCGATTTTAATAAAAACTTCACAGATTGTTGTTATTTGTTCATTTTTTTAAATGTTATCTCAAAGTTTTCAAAATTCAAGATTTAGTTGTTATCGATTCCATGTGTATATCGAAAACGGGATGAGTTATCGAAAATCGAAAACAAACTTGTACTGCCTAGGGATTAGGCGAGCTTAAGTTCCAAATCTGGAGTCTCTAGCTCTTATAGTCTCTGAGAACGGTTGGCTCATACATACGGACAGACTAACATGGCTATATCGACTCGGCTGTTGATGCTGATCAAGAATATATATACTTTATGGGGTCGGAGTAGCTTCCTTCTGCCTGTTACATAGTTTTGCACAAGGGTATACACAGATCAACTGTGCTGACAAGCTAAGTTTTTATTGCCCTTCTTTTGCGTCGTTGCGCATGGTGAGGGGAATTTCTTGCCCGACGGGCAGCGAATACCGTTGCACTGCACTTCGCCTAATGCTTTTTGTTTTTGTCCAAATGCCGAAACAGCGCGAAGCAGCGCCCGAATGTTACGTTCTGTGCTATTTTTAGCACACAAGAGAATGTACCGTTAAAGCAAAATAGAGAAATAAAATCACTTTTGCATGCGCGCGATACAACCGATCTGCATGAATGCAGATTTGCGACTTTTCGTGATTTTAGTGCGGGAGAATTTGTAGTGCGCTTGGTTTTAATTATGCCGCAAACTATGCAACGGAATAATTCCGCCATTGGCTAGCGCTATCTATATTCCGTGGTCAGCGCCACCTATGGCTATAGAAATGCAACACTTGCATTGCTCGGGTCACCACCGATCGCGAGATGGGGCTTGATCCCCGATGCCGGTCGTGGCCTCGCTCTCTCTTGCTGGTACCGTCGTTGCAATCAGTCGCGATTCAATTTTGGTGCGCCACCTCCAAAAAGAAAAAAAAAAAATGAAACCACGCAGCATCCAATATACCACCATCCAATGTCGGGGAACAAAGTTTTTGTTTAAAAGTCAGTAGCAAGCCAATTCCGTTAGAAAACCCTTTTTGTAAACAGCCTGTGTCGCCGCCGCCGGGAAGCAACAACAAAGAAAAATTTAAAACAAAAAATATATAAAAAAATCGACCACGCGGAGTGATGATCATAACCACACTCGAACTTTTAGTGCCAATTCCCTAGCTACCCCGCAAAAGACTTAGCTAATCGCATTGGCTAGTAACAAGCGCCATGCAGCCCCTATAAAACACAAACAAAATTGACAAAAAAAAAAATTCTAAGAAAAAATGGAGTGACCACGCGGATATTCGAACCCGGGACCCCATTCAGTCATAAGTAAGATATGCCCACGGCAAACTTGGTGTTTTTAATATGACGGACATAATGGCCATAAAACTATTTAAAATAAATAAAAACCATAAAAAAAAAAATTAATAATAATAAAAAAAAAGAGATAAGAACTGTGCTAACCCCCAAGCGGAGATTTGAACCCCAACCTCATTCCGGCAGCTCCCGTCAAGACAGCTGTTTTGTTCACCAACCAAGGCAATAATCACCCTAAAACAAAAAAAAAAAGAAAACTGGAGGAAATAATGATTTTTTTTCTTGAATTTATATAAATATGTTAAGTTCAATTATTGTTAAATTAAACTCAACCAATTCAAACAAAATATAGTTCAATTAACCAAAAAAAAAAATGAAAAAAAAAACAGAAAAAAAAATTTAATCAATAATACAAATTATATAGATACAAAAAAAATATATAATCGAGATAAAATAATTTAAACATGAATCAATAACTAAAAATAAATGGTGCAAAAAAAAAACTTAGTATTTAGAAAAAAAAAAAAAAAAAACCCCACCTTATTATTATGCAGCTCTCACCAACGGCAAAAGATCTTTTGGGCGTCGAGGAGATAATTACCATTTATTATTTGTCGCCTGATTTTTTTTCCTAGCAAGTGATTAAGTGATATGGTGCAAAAAAAAATAAAAAAATAAAATAAAATAAAATAAAATGAAATTAATATGTTGACAACAGAGAGCTTATGCCGTCCGCAGCTTCGCGTTCGAGCTTGTGTTGTAATAAGCTTTTAATTAGCAAAAATAAGCCTCTGCCTAAAAGTATGCCAACGAAATCACGTGATCAACTGCCAGGTTATGCAATGAAATAAATACCATATAAAAACAAATAAATATATGAATTGAATTTAAGTAAAATCGTAGTAAAGTAAAAGTAAAGTAAAGTAAAAATAATAATAAATAGGATTTAAAAAAAAAATTAGCTCATTAATAAAAAAAAAATAAAAATAACAAATAAAAAAATAAAATTTAAGTTTTTTTTATATAGAAGAATTTTTTTTCTTTTTATGTATGCAAAATTAAATATGAACCTCTTAGCATTAATAAAAAATAAATTAATAAATTAAAACTAAATAATAAAAAAAAATAAATAAATAAATAAATAATAAATAATAATAAATAATAAAAAAAAAAGAATAGAAAATAAAACATTCATGAATAGAAAAACTTAAAATCCCTTTGGATAACCTTATAAATATTTTTTTGAATTGAATTGAGTTTTGAGTATCAGATAATTGCAAATATACATTAACAATTGATTTTGTTTTGATTAAAATGTTTAAATATATAGTATAAAAAAAAAGAAAAATAAAAAAATTTATTTTTTTTAAAGTTATATAGTTATATGAATTTAACTGCTGATAGGAAAACATCAGAACAAAACTTTTCGAATATAATTACTTTTATAATTAATAATTAATTACGTTTTTTTTGTAACTTGCCTTAGCTATATCCAACTAGTAGGTCGTTTGGCTTAGGGATCCTCCCACAAATAATATAGTGGAATAGGAGGATCATGGTAGGGTGGGCAACAGCTGGACCCAACATCAGTCCAGCACAGCCAAACGGCAAACAAGGAGCGTCGTCTTCAACAACTCATATGAGAAGTGTGTCTGTAGTCCTGTCCTTCCGTTTCCGCACACGTTTCCTCCTGTTTAGTTGAATTACTATGGCCCGCACGCGATTTTTGATTAATAATATGAGCACCGCGAGAGTATAGTATTAGAAAATAAAAGAAATGGAACCTGCCCCTTCTACCGATCAAAAAGCCGGAGCCAGCGCGTGCACCCCTTCTAATGTTACTCAATTTTCCATCTTCTCGTTTTATACGTTATACAACCCTTCATCAAGAATTAATAAAGACGAAAAACTAAATATCTTTTTCATTAATATAAAGCCTTGTGCAGAAATTAATGAAATATATCACGTAAGAACCCTCTGCCGACAGAAAATAAGAATTGAAAGGATGCGAAAATCTACCGAAATAGCACAATGCCGTCGCTGCCAGGAGTACGGCCACACGGCTAAATATTGCCACAAGCAACCCAATTGTGCAAGGTGTGATGAAAATCACCAAACCACACAATGCATACGTTCCGCAGACGCACTGCCCACATGCTACCACTGTTCGGGTGACCATATGGCTAGCTATACAGGGTGCCAAATGTACCAGGAGTTTCTTCGCAGATCTTTGGGACCTGGAAGAAAGCCGAATAATTTAAATAAAAACGCAAACACACTCATTTCGAGAGATCAGCAACACTTTCCTTCATTGCAGCCTAATCGCCGCAAGAGTACCAACTAACCAACAGTACGGCAGCAACCAACACAACAACCGCAATATACGGCTCAACATCAATCATCAATAGGAAAAGGAAACATAAATACAATGCCCTTCAAGGATGGAGCAGCTCAGCGACGTCTTTACAATTTACAAGCGCAACAAAAATCGCAGCGGTCGAATATTCATCAAAATAACTCATTCGATGTCCAAGCATTGTTACAACAGCAACAACAACAGTTTCAGGAATGGCAACAGCAAATCCAAAAACAACAACAACAGCTGTTTCTTATGTGGTTGCAGCAGCAGCAGCAAGAACAGCAACAGTATAAAAGCCAAGCCAATCAACGACTTGAAAAACTTGAAAAGATGGTATTCGAAATGACCAATATGTTAAAACAATGGGCTGGGAATGAAATTAACTCCCAGTTTCATAACAACGCCTCAGCTCCACAATGAATCCACTAAAGATTCTTATTTGGAATGCTAATGGCATTTCAAGAAAAGCTAAAGAAGTTGAGCTGTTCGCGCAAAACAACAGCGTTGACATTCTTTTAATGACGGAACTTAGAATCGAACGAGGGGAAATGTCATCTGTAAAAGTAGTCACAGAACTGGGTGACGTGCACTTCAACGCCATTTACTGTCCTCCCAATGTCAGGATCGAGGAAAGACACTTTACTGATACACTACGAGCTTGCGGCCAAAGGTACTTGATTGGTGGCGACTGGAATGCCCGACACTGGCTATGGGGCGACACTTACAATTCACCTCGGGGGCGAGAATTAGCAGATGCCATCTCTTTAACTGGAGCTAAGATTTTTGCAACTGGCTCGCCAACTAGGTACCCATATGTGCCCAGTCATACGCCTTCCTGCATAGACTTTGCAGTATATCACGGAATACCAGATTCTCGAGCAACTATAACACAAAGCTGGGATTTGGACTCTGATCACTTGCCCTTGATCATCAGAGGGCACTTAAGTCAATCCAAGTCCCAGTTTAGTCGCCAAACACACTGACCTTCTTGCCTTTAGTCAACACTTGGAGAGATCGATTCAGCTGAATACTACAGGCACCTCCTATGGAATAGCCTTAACAAGAGAGGCCAGAGACCTTTTGACGCAGAAAAGGAGACTCCGTAGGCGAGCCATCCGAACTCAAAACTCCTGGGACCGAATTTTATGGAACCGCGCTGCGAAGCAACTACGAGACGTCTTAAGAGAACTTCGAAGCCATTTTTTTGAGCAGAAGTTGGCTTCTATGAATTATACAGTGGATGCCGGATACTCGCTATGGAAGTGCACCAAGTCCCTTAAAAGGCAACCGTTTAGACAGGTTTCTATTAGATGTCCAGGAGGCGAATTTGCTAAAAACGAAGAGGAGCAGGCCAATTCTTTTGCACATCATCTAGAGACTAGGTTCACCCATTACCAATTCGCTACAATGGAGCAGTACAGAGAAACGTATGATAGCCTACAGACACCTCTGCAAATGTCCTTACCAATCAAACCTGCCAGGGTCGAGGAAATTGTCGAAGTCATCAAATCACTACCGACAAAAACGACTCCTGGCATCGATAATGTTTGTAATGCTACATTAAAAGCACTACCTATTAGAGCAATCCTATACATGGCGCTATTATTTAACGCGATGCTCAGGGTGCAGTTCTTCCCAAAAAAGTGGAAGATGGCAACAATTCTTATGATACATAAGCCCGGAAAACCCGAAGAGGATCCTGAATCGTATCGGCCTATAAGCCTCCTGTCTTCGCTTTCTAAGGTATAAGAGAGGCTTATTGGCAATCGATTAGGTGAAATTATTAATGAGCGCCGTATACTACCGGATCACCAGTTTGGTTTTCGAGAGGGACATAGTACCGTGGAGCAGGTCCACAGATTGGCAAAACATATCCTACAGGCTTTTGATGATATGGAATACTGTAATGCTGTATTCATTGATATGCAACAAGCATTCGATAGAGTTTGGCATGTTGGCCTACTTAGCAAAATCAAAAGGCTGTTCCCAGCACCATATTACGGAGTATTGAGATCATACTTGGGAGATCGGAAGTTCACGGTCAGGGTCAGAAACACCTACTCGACTCATTGCCATATGAGAGCTGGAATTCCGCAGCGCAGCGTCCTTGGACCGCTACTCTACTCAATATATACTGCGGATTTGCCTTGTCCAAACACTTATCATATGGAAGTTCCTAGGAAGGCGCTACTTGCTATTTACGCTGATGATATTGCACTGCTGAACAGCTCTAATTGTCGCATTGAGGGGGCACGTTGCCTCCAAGAGTACTTCACCACATTGGCTGCATGGTGCAAGAGAAGGAATTTAAAGGTCAATCCACAAAAGACCATCAATCCCTGCTTCACCCTGAAGACCCTCATTGACCACACCCCACCCATACAACTGGAAGGCGTAACTTTAGAACAACCTTTTCTGGCTCAGTACTTCGGGAAAAATAATAGAAAAACTTGAAAAATACGTCTCGGAGATGTGGTCAAAGAATGCAACAATGATTAATAGAAGAGGCAACATGTCACCCCGAGCCAAAAGAGCAGTATACGTTCATTGTGTAGCCCCAATCTGGCTATACGGAGTGCAGATCTGGGGTATTGCTGCAACCTCCAACTACAAATGCATAAAAGTATTGCAAAACCGTGCCATGCGTGCCATTACAAACTGCCCATATTATGTACGTGGAACCACCCTTCATCGTGACCTGAATCTACACACAGTGGAGGAGCAGATTGGAAGGCACACTAGCAGATATAGCGAAGAGAAGATACTACAGCACGCTTGCAAAGTGCTTACTCCCTGCCAGGCCTCTAAGGCGATTAAGACGAAAGCGTTTTGCCAAAACAATTGGACAACTTTGAAGACCCCCTCGCATTATGAGATATAGTTTTCAGTCCTCATGCACATAGTGTGAGGTTTGGTTGTATTATTTATTAGTTTACTTGCGCTTTTATGATACTTTTACTGCATTGTACGGTATCAACGCTTTATCCAAAAAAAAAAAATAAATAAAAATAAAAAAAAAATTTATCTAAATATATATATAAATAATATATTAAATAATATACAAATAAATAAAAAACAAATATATAAAAAAAAATATTTATGATAATAATAATATAATAAAATAACAAAAAAAAATTTTTTTTTTTTAATCTAACGGAATTTTTTTCTTTAAATTTTTTTTGTATAAACTTATATAGCTTTAATTAGTAGTAGGAACAATTAGACTTAAAATTTAGAGATCGCAGCTACGGGTTATAATTAAAAATTAATTTGGTTTTGTTAAATAAAGAAATAGAGTTAAGAATAAAATTTATTGTGGTTACGTTTCTTATTAACAAAAAAAAAAAGAAATGAATCTATAATTTTTCTTAATTTTTTGGGAGTCATGCAATGAAGGGATGTAAGGAGTAGGATTTAGTAGGTCGTTTGGTAAGGGATCCTCACTCGAATAATGAAGTGGGATATGAGGATCATGGTAGGGTGGGCAACAGCTGCGACCACAACATCAGTCCAGCGCAGCCAAACGACGAAGGTGGAATTCTTAGATTAATAACATGAGCACCGCAAGAGTGTAGAACAAGAAAAAAAAAAAAAAGTTTGAACCTGCCCCATCTACCGATCATATAGCCGGAGCCAGCGCGTGCACCCCTTTCTTGTTATACGATTTAACATATTCTCGTTCATAACGTTACATGCTACAGGACATATATTTATTTTCAATATTCGGCTCGAACGACCGGCTTGTTCAGTTTTTCCACTTGTCCACATCCAAATAAATCATATACTTTTTTTTTTAATTACTTAAACGTTTTATTTTATCATGTTCATCACTTAATATATTTAATAACAACAAATTTATAAGATTAATGGAGATTTTAAACTTTGACTTTTCAGCTTTCAGTCGCTCTGTTTTCATTCTTAGTCGGAAGTCTGTTTCTTACGACTATCGATCGTGTTACATAAAATATCGGTAGTTTTCTTTGTACTTTAATATATCGGGTAAATTCATTTCTTATCGATTACAAAAATAAACTGAAATTTATATACCTTCATCAACAAGGACACATGTAGAGATGGCTATGTTGGTACACGCTGGTAGGTATGAAGCGTTCTGGGCTGAGGCTAAAAATACAGCTTTCTATTTGCGGAATCGAACACAGACTTCGGCATTGGTAAAGATGACACCACACGAGGCTTGGTCTGGAAGGAAGCCAAGCGTTAAGCATCTAAAGGTATTCGACGCTAAGGCTATAGTGCTGAATAAAGCGTACAAGAGGAAGTTCCAGCCAAAGGGTGAAGATCATTTTATGGTTGGATATTCAGAAAATGCAAAGGCTTATCGCTTATACAATCCAAAGCAAAAGGTAATAGAGGCGCGGGATGTAATCTGTTTTGAGTCTATTTCAACAGGTGATGATCACATGCAGTTTCCGTATCGAGAACACGGTACTGATGCTATGGTGATCATGCCTCCTGTTGAGCCAACGGAGACACAACAAGAAGATCTACAAGATGCACAAGCAGATGCATTTGGCATTGACGTTGATACTATGGATAAGTCAACTCATATTGATTACGAGATGCGCGGAAAAAGCATGGCAGATGCAGAAGCAGTGGTCAATGAACACGAGCGTCGGGGTCCTGGGAGACCAAAGAAAATACACACTGGATTTAATTGTACCTACCATCTTTAAGGCGGAGCTGCATACACTACAGCAAGAGGCCTGGAAATTATCGATGCAGAAAGAGATGGATAGCTTGCAAGACAACGAAACCTGGGAGTTCGTTGATTTACCGAACGGTGAAATAATCATCGGCTGCAAGTGGGTCGACGCTATTAAGCGCGATAAGTTAGGTAACGTCGGGCGCCTTAATGCTCAAGTGGTCGCAAAGGGTTGTAGTCAGCGCTATGGAGTAAATTATTTCCAGACATTTTTACAAGTGGCAAAGTACTCGTCAATAAGTTTGGTGATAGCCATGTCAGTAGAGCATGGCACGTATATGCACCAAATAGATGTGTCAGCAGCTTAAAAGAAAATGTCTACATGCACCAAACACAAATATTCGTCGATGAAAGCCACGCCGATCGTGTACTAAAGCTTAAAAAGTCACTGTTTGGACTTAAACAAAGTGGGCAAGAATGGAACGAAAAAAAAGTGTCTTAATAGATATTGGGTTTATTGCTTGCCCAAGTGAGCCGTGTGTGTACGTACACACTTCGTAATGGTAAAGACTTAAATATTGTAGTAATATATGTTGACGATCTTATATTAGCCAGCTTAAGCAAAGAGGATCTTCTGAAGAAATAGGCGCTTGTATTCGATCAGTTTGACGTAGTTGATGGCGGCAATCTAGAACATTTTTTGGGAATGGAGATAGATCGAGAAGGAGAAACTGGAGCCATAACAATTGGCCACAAGCAATATATAGAGGATCTGTTGCTCCAATATGGTATGGAAAACTGTAAGCCAATTTTTGTTCCCCTTGATGTTGGTTTTCAAGTCAAATGCGAAAATGATGGATGCGCTAAGGCAGACCTAGGAAAATATCAGTCGCTGATAGGCTCCCTGATGTACTTGGCTCTGACCGATTCGACCCGATATATTACATTCGGTATCCAAGCTTGCACAGAGGAATGCGGATCCACATCTGGAACATGAATCAGCAGCAAAGCGTTTGCTGCGCTATCTAAAAGGAAAAGTTTTCTTGAGTATGCATTAAGCCAATTTACTGCTATGTGGACGCAGATTGGGCAGGTGACAGCATTCAGTGGATGGGCCTTCTTCAAAGCAGGTGCTGCTTTTATGTGGGAATCAAAGAAGCAGAGCATAGTTGCACTAAGCAGCACAGAAGCTGAATACTTGGCTCTATCTGTCGGCTCTGGTTGAAGGAATAAGATTCGGTAAAATGTCAGGTATCGTGATTCATAGCGATAACCAGAGCGCGCAATGCCTTGTTCAAAATTCTATATTTCATGCTCGTAGTAAACAGTATGTACACACATACTGCATACTCAACTTCAATGTTCCATATCTCCGGTGTTTCTCAACCGATTTTAATAAAAATTTCACAGATTGTAATTATTTTGATTAATGTTTCAAATGCTGTCTCAAAGTTTTCCAAATTCAAGATGTTGTTGTTGTCGATCCCATGTGTGTATCGGAAATGGGAAGAGTTATCGAAAATCGAAAACAAACTTGTACTGCCTAGGAATTAGGCTAGCTTATGTTCAAAATCTGAAGTCTCTAGCTCCCATAGAGTCTGAGATCGACGCGTTCATACATACACACAGACGGACGGACAGACGGTTATGGCTATTTTGACTCGGCTGTTGGTGCTGATCAAGAATACATATAATTAAATAATAATAAATAATAAGAAATTATCATTTACTTATATTTTCTGTGGGGCGAATTTTTTTCCTCAACTGTATACTACTTTCAGTTTGCCAACTAAACGATTACGCAAGGTAAAAAATTTAAATATTTTCAATTTAGAGCTATAGGGTCTCACTCGTTGTTGTTTTTAATTTTATAATTTTTTAAAAATTCTCTTAAACCTATTAAACAAAGCTTAAAAAGTGTTTACAAGAACAATAAAATATACTAACAAACGCACTAAATTTTCTAAATAATTTCATAATTGAAATATAGAATTTATATAAAATGCCACGCTAGCGGTTACCTTCCGACATGATCAAGTTGGCTTATTACAACTCCACCTTCGGGAAATCGGCCTCTGAGATTGCAGAAATGATACCAATTAGCAGAAAAACTGTTTACAGAGTTTTTAGCCGGGCTAAAATCGAGGGAAGGGTGGCTGCGAAGCTTATAACTGGTCGAATTATGGTCAGAAGGACCAATGAAATTCCAACTTTTTTTGAGCAGAACGCTTGCCAATAAGATGAAGAATGATTGTGGAATTACCATATGTTGCAAGCAAATGTGACCGAAAATCTATTAAAAGTACCAACCTGTAAGACTCGAGCTGCGCCAAAAAAAAAACCTTTGATTTCAGCGGAGCATGTCCAGACACATTTAACTTTTTCTAGGACCCACGTGGGAAAGCCAGAATCATATTGGGATTTTTAAGGAATATTTAACTTGTCGATAGGATTCAATAATTCTTCCTATTTGCCACACTTTAAATCACCTATAAGGCATTCTACGCACGATTTAATGACTAAATCAACTTTTCTTGCCGAATCCGGAGAAAAGTAATCACGTCTTACTAATTCTATTGTTCGGTTAGCACTAAAGTGTCCTTGACAATAAGCAGTAGTTATACATTCATCGTTAATTTTGACGTTATGACAATTAATTCATTTACACAGGCTTACAAATATGAACAAAATATAACAATGAATTTCAAAAATTGTTAGACGAGGAATTTGTAGTTGAGTTACAAAAAGAGAAAGATTTGTTAAGGCAATTAGTAAAGGAAAAATAGTTTGCTTATACAAGAAAAAAACCGTTGTTTATTTAATAAATCGAGAAAGCAAGAAAAGAACCAAATCTGAAGGGGAAGTTTCTTGGTGCCTATGTTATGAAACATAAGTTGAGACGTGAACGGTACATTGTAGAAAAAGTGGGTAACTTTGAAGGACCAACAAATACTAGCACGATTGCTGAATAAATGAAGATTTGGAACCCATTATTTGGACGAATAATAAGTAGCATGGCCGAATGTTGGATTGGCAGCTCTAGCTGCAGATTTCGAAAGCTGTAGTAATCGATCGTATATCTAGTATTAGCTGAAAATATCTATCAAAGTTGTTGTAACTAAACAGGCGAAGCGTAAAGACGTATAATTTAAGAAGTTGGAAATTGTGTACACAATTAATTAAAATATGTCCGCTGAATAAACTTTTTAGTTGTTATATTATATTTCAATCAACAAAGCCTATAAATTGTTTTGTTTTATAGCTTAGTCCTATATATTTTTTATTTTTATTGGACGTAGATGTACAAAACGAGACAGTACATACAAGTGGCCCAACGATACCAAGCACCGGCTTGTTAACGCGCGGACCCAAGTATTACGCAAACCACCTCCCGCCCAACCGACCGAGGGGCACATCGCTTAGCGTACGATTACGATGGACGCGAACACATAGACAAATGATTCAAAACTATTATTTTAAGCGAGACACTAGAAGTGGAACCATTTAATAAGCTGGAGAGCTCAATATAAATTGAGCATAGGATTCGGACGGGGTTATGTAAGGCGTAGTTAGTATTGCAAGTTTGAAGGGAAATAGGTAGAAAATTTCTGGTAGGTCTAATCGGAACTGCAAAACTTATTTGTACGTACCCACTTTAATTTTTTACAAAAACCTAGCTCTTAGACTTACGATTAGACGTTTCCAAATATACTGATACGGATAAGGACAAGGGAAACAGAGAAGACGATCGAATGCGACTCGACTAGAAAACAGACTGTGAAAGGTTTCTTGACCTATTCAATCCTCTAGTTAAGAAACTAAAATTTATTTATTTGAATTCTGCCTTTTAAATTTTAATGTAATTCTTACTATTAAAAACATAAGAATCAATCAAATTAAACTTAGAAATGCAAAGAAATAAATGGCTTACCTAGAATTAGTATGACCGCAACGCATAGGCTGCAATGTTGTTGTGTCAGCGGCGTGACACATCCCTCCTCCTTACACCGAGTTTTCTTGATCGAAAAAAATATATCCGAAAACTTTAAAAATTGGTTGCATTTACATTTTCCCATCTCACATAACTTAGCTTAAAACTTTGCACATTACTTAGTCACATGTCCGTATCTTTACTGAAACTTGGTCAAGGCAAGAAAATCTAAATTCTGAAGTTCTATCTATCTTTAGAAAAGACTGTACTCTTCGGTGAGGCGGTGCTTAGTCAGAATCAATTTTTGATCAACATACTTTGGATGTCATTGAGTCAAATCAATGAAATCTACATCTATCAAACAAACTATCTTAATAAAAACCTTGATCTGATTGGGCGGGATATTAAAAATTTTTTTATGTGGATTGTTTATTTTTAAACTTTCTTTAACAAACACATGGTAAGATCTAGAATACTGATAGCCAAGTAAGAAATTGTTAATTTTTTGAACTACTAGAAACTGGAAGAGTTATATAGGAACTAACACCAGGGAGATACAATCGTAGGTCGATATTCCTTTCTAGCAATATGTATTTCCGCCCGAAATTCCTTACAACATATAGTGCTGAAGTCTGGTATCGAGTGTAAGCGAATTTATATTACTTTACTTCTTTTGATTTTCAGACATGACAGGATCCGATGACCGCTTAAAATTGGCATTTTTGTCCTTTGGAAAATCATTCATGATCCGCAATATTTTGCAACTGGCCGAAAACTCTGTCAAAGCAGAGAGCTTTAGTCGCTAAATTTTGTGCAAAGATAGCTAGTGACTTCCCACAAAAGGGGTGCATTCATAAAGTTTGGATGCCACACGGCTGCCGCCCGAAGCCCCCGCTTTTTATACCCTGATCCCATTAAAAATGGGAAAAAAGGGTATCATGAAGTTGTGCAAAAGTATGTAACAGGCAGAAGGAAGCATCTCCGACCCCATAAAGTATATATATTCTTTATCAGCATCAACAGTCGAGTCTATATAGCCATGTCCGTCTGTCCGTCTGTCCGTCCGTCCGTCTGTCCGTCTGTCCGTCTGTATGTATGAACGCGTCGATCTCAGAGACTATAAGACCTAGAGACTCCAGATTTGGAACTTAAGCTCGCCTAATCCCTAGGCAGTACAATTTTGTTTTCGATTTTCGATAACTCATTCCGTTTCCGATATACACATGGGATCGATAACAATAAAATCTTGAATTTGATAAAACTTTAGATGGCATTTTAATTATTAATCAAAATAATAACAAATTTTTGAAATTTTTATTAAAATCGGTTAAGAAACACCGGAGATATGGAACCTTGAAGTTGAGTATGCAGTATGCAGTATGGTCGTACACACACGCACACATACTTGCAAGCACTGACTGTACGCTTAAAGTAAAGGGATCAGGGTATCGTCTAGTCGGGATTTCTCGACTAGAGCCTTCTTACTTGTTTTAAACTGGGATGCACGTATCTTCAACACTTTTTAAGAGTCACCAAATTTTGTGGGAAGACAGCTAGTGCTTTCCCCCAAAAATGCCCACCCATGACGCCTGCATTTAAAAATTGAAATCTCTATAATTTCCACAGTTTTTAGGCGCCAGTTACCAAAATTGGTTTCAATATAGCAAGAGACATCCACTCGGAAACGATCACAGAACAGTGTACCCGACACGTGTGTGAAACAGAGAAAATGAGCAAACACGAAATGAGCACAGTAAACTGATGACAAAGGTTAAGACACAAATGTTTTTTATCAATCCGCAAGATGCCACAGTAAAGGTTATCGGGACTCACTGTCAACTACAAGTTATCACACTTGGCCTTAAAATCACTTTAACCACTATTGCAAATAGTGCCAAATGACAAATACTGTCAGATGTGGGACAAGTTTTTGATCCACCACTACTCTTCTAGTTTAAAATATTGTTTCAGGTGCTGTGGCTTCTGTGTTTCTCAACTCCTACCGAAATCGGCGGACTTATGACAGAAGTACCGCACTAATCTCTTTGTACTAAGGAAGATACAATTTACAGATATATCGGCTTCGCTAAAAGTAGCTGTACGATTTCGTCAAGAGCATAAAATCGTACGCTACGCATAGCGCAGATACAAAGCAAATAAGATGCACCCAATTTATGTGTTATGATAAGAAATGTGCTTTCACACCATCTGTCGAACTGCCTGCAGTAAGCAGATGCACCCGAGCCATAGTAGCGTCTCATATAATTGATCGGAGTCAACTTGTGAGCCTTTGGCTGCTCCTAGAATTGATTGACGGTGGTAGTTAGGTGGCCTAATATTATTTGCCTATTGTTTGCTTTAATAAGCTGCATTTCATTATATCTGGTCTCTTAAAACGAAAGTGTTTAGGTTTAGATAAATCAGCACACATGTAAATCACAACAATAATACTGAGAAAATAAAAAAGAAAACAAGTAAGAAGGCTTTAGTCGAGAAATCAGGGCTTGCAAGTATGTGTGCGTGTGTGTACGACCATACTGCATACTGCATACTCAACTTCAAGATTCCATATCTCGGGTGTTTCTCAACCGATTTTAATAAAAATTTCACAGATTGTTATTATTTTGATTAATAATTCAAAAGCCATCTAAAGTTTTTCAAAGTCAAGATTTTATTGTTATCGATCCCATGTGTCTATCGGAAACGGGAAGAGTTATCGAAAACAAACTTGTACTGCCTAGGGATTAGGCGAGCTTAAGTTCCAAATCTGGAGTCTCTAGGTCTTAGTCTTTTAGATCGACGCGTTCATAAGTACAGACGGACAGACGGACGGTCGGACGGTCGAACGGACGGACGGACGGACGGACGGACAGACGGACATGGCTATATCGACTCGACTGTTGATGCTGATAAAGAATATATATACTTTATAAGGTCGGAGATGCTTCCTTCTGCCGGCTACATACTTTTGCACAATACCATTATACCCTTTTTACCCATTTTTAATGGGATTATGGTATAAATAAATCAATAATTGGGTTATATTATATTGTCCTTGTGGAACACCCTTCCTTTAATGAGGACTGTTTTCCCAAAGTCCGCTTCCACAGCTCTTTCTTCGCATAATGGCGTGAGCTTGTTTCCAAGTTTTTGGTTGGTTTTTTCCAATACATTTTCACTTACACGAGGCTTGGTCTGGAAGGAAGCCAAGCGTTAAGCATCTAAAGGTATTCGGCGCTAAGGCTATAGTGCTGAATAAAGCGTACAAGAGGAAGTTCCTGCCAAAGGGTGAAGAGCATTTTATGGTCGGCTATTCAGAAAATGCAAATGCTTATCGCTTAAACAATCCAGTTAAGCAAAAGGTAATAGAGGGATGCAACGGGATGTAATCTTTTTTGAGTCTATTTCAACAGGTGATGATCACATGCAGTTTCCGTATCGAGAACACGGTACTGATGCTATGGTGATCATGCCTCCTGTTGAGCCAACGGAGACACAACAAGAAGATCTACGAGACTCACAAGCAGTTTTAAGGCGGCGCTGCATACACCACAGTAAGAGGCCTGGAAATTATCGATGCAGAAGGAGATGGATAGCATGCAAGACAACGAAACATGGGAGTTCGTTGATTTACCGAACGGTGAAATAATCATCGACATTGGGTTTATTGCTTGCCCAAGTGAGCCGTGTGTGTACACACTTCGTAATGGTAAAGACTTAAATATTGTAGTAATATATGTTGACGATCTTATATTAGCCAGCTCAAGCAAAGAAGATCTCCTGAAGAAAAAGGCGCTCATATCCGATCAGTTTGACGTAGTTGATGGCGGCAATCTAGAACGTTTTTTGGGAATGGAGGTAGTATATCGAGAGAGAAAAACTGGAGCCATAACAATTGGCCACAAACATTATATAGAGAATCTGTTGCTCCAATATGGTATGGAAAACTGTAAGTCAATTGTTGTTTCCGTTGATGTTGGCTTTCAAGTCAAATGCGAAAATGGTGGAGGCGCCAAGGCAGACCAAGGAAAATATCAGTCGCTGATAGGCTCCCTGATTTACTTGGCTCTGACCGATTCGACCCGATATATTACATTCGGTATCCAAGCTTGCACAGAGGAATGCGGATCCACATCTGGAACATGAATCAGCAGCAAAGCGTTTGTTGCGCTTTCTAAAAGGAAAGCGTACTGGTAATTCAATTTACTGCTATGTGGACGCAGATTGGGCAGGTGACAGCATTCAGTGGGTGGGCCTTCTTCAGAGCAGGTGCTGCTTTTATGTGGGAATCAAAGAAGCAGAGCATAGTTGCACTAAGCAGCACAAAAGCTTAATACGTGGCTCTATCATCGGCGGCAAAGGAGGCAGCTTACCTCACAAAGCTGGTTGAAGGAATGGGATTCGGTAAAATGTCAGGTATCGTGATACATAGCGATAACCAGAACGCGCAATGCCTTGTTCAAAATATATATTTCATGCTCGTAGTAAACATATAGACATAAAGTATCACCATGTGAGAGAAATGTATAAGAACAATATAATCGAGATGAAATATGTTCCATATCTCCGGTGTTTCTCAACCGACTTCAATAAATTTCACAGATTGTAATTATTTTGATTAGTGTTTCAAATGCCGTTATCGAAAATCGAAAACAAGCTTATATTCAAAATCTGAGGTCTTTAGCTCCCATAGAGTCTGAGATCGACGCGTTCATACATACACACAGACGGACGGACAGACTGTTATGGTTATATCGACTCTGCTGTTGATGCTGATGAAGAATACATATACTTTATGGGGTGGGAGATACTTCCTTCTGTCTGTTACATACTTTTGCACAAAACCAATATACTCTTTTTACCCATTTTTAATGGGTTCAGGGTATAAAAATATCAGGGCTATCATTTTCGTAGGAGAAAATTTCCCGAAAAAAATCATTTAAATTAAAAAATATTTTTTTGGGGCTATATATAAAATTACAAATTAAAATATAAAATTTAAAGTGGTGTTTTCGTCTATAATAAAAACATCATATGAATTACAAAGTAACAAGAAATTATCACTTATATTTTCTGTGGGGCGAATTTTTTTTCTCAACTGTATATTACTTTCAGTTTGCCAACTAAACGATTACGCAAGGTAAAAAATTTAAATATTTTCAATTTAGAGCTATAGGGTCAAACTAGTTGTTGTTTTTAATTTAATTTTTTTTTAACATTCTCTTAAGCCTATTAAACAAAGCTTAAAAAGAATTTACAAAAACAATAAAATATACTAACAAAGGCACTAAATTTTCTAAAATATTTCATTATTGGAATATAGAATTTATATAAAATGCCACGCTAGCGGTTACCTTCCGACATGATCAAGTTGGCTTATTACAACTCCACCTTCGGGAAATCGGCCTCTGAGATTGCAGAAATGATATCAATTAGCAGAAAAACTGTTTACAGAGTTTTTAGCCGGGTTGAAATCGAGGGAAGGATGGTTGCGAAGCCCACAAATGGTCGGCCGCGGGCAATAGCATCGAGGGCAGAGCGAATTATGGTCAGAAGGACCAATGAAATTCCAACTTTTTTTTACCAGAACGCTTGCCAATAAGATGAAGAATGATTGTGGAATTACCATATTTCGCAAACGTGACCGAAAAGCTATTAAACCGACCTTTAAGACTCGAGCTGCGCGAAAAAACCCGTAATTTCAGCGGAGCAAAAAAATCACCTAGAAGGCATTCTACGCACGATTTAATTACTAAATCACCTTTTCTTGCCGAGTCTGGAAAAAGTAATCACGTCTTACTAATTCTATTGTTCGCTTAGCACTAAAGTGTCCTTGACGATAAGCAGTAGTTGTTAATTCATCCTCAATTTTTGACGTTATGACAATTAATTACTTTACACAGGCTTACAAATATGAACAAAAGATAACAATGAATTTCAAAATTTGTTAGACGAGGAATTTGTAGTTGAGTTACAAAAAGAGAAAGATTTGTTAAGGCAAATAGTAAAGGAAAAAGTTTGTTTATACAAGAAGAAAACCGTTACTTATTTAATAAATCAAGAAAGCAAGAAAAGGAGTACATCGTCAACGATATGGTTGCCATTAAGCGAACCCAATTTGGAGATGGACCAAATCTGAAGCGGAAGTTTATTGGTGCCTATGTTATGAAACATAAGTTGAGACGTGAACGGTACATTGTAGAAAAAGTGGGTAACTTTGAAGGACCTACAAATACTAGCACGATTGGTGAATAAATTAAGATTTGGAACCCATTATTCAGCTCTAGCTGCAGATTTCGAAAGCTATTTATTAAATAAGCTGTAATAATTGATCGTATATCTAGTATTAGCTAAAAAAATATCTATCAAAGTTGTTGTAACTAAACCGACGAAGCGTAATTGGAAATTATGTACACAATTAATTAAAATATCTCACCAAGCACCGGCTTGTTAAAGCGCGGACCCAACAATAATGCGACCCACCTCCCGCCCATCCGACCGAGGGGCGCACTGCGTAACGTGCGGTTACGAAGATCGCGAACATGTAGACAAATGACGTCAGATAATTTTTTTTAGAGAGCATGCAGAAGTGGTACTAGTAATAAGGTGGGAAAGATTGTTATATAATGAACATAAGATCCGAAAATGGTTATGGATAGCATAGTTAGAAAAGCAAGCATGCAGGGCTATTGGTAAAAAATATGTACTACTTCTAATAGGTACAGCAAAGTTAATTTGGTTTATTAGTATGGGGGAATTTATTTCACCATTTATAAATTTGTAAACAAAGGTTATTGCTAGCATAGTTCTTTGATGATTAAAAGAGGGATGATTTATTAGTAAAAGTCTACTGTGGTAAGCAGGTAAATTAGTACTATTGTCCCAGTTAAGACCCCGAAGGGCAAAGAGCAAAAATTGTTTTTGTAGGCGAATGCCTTTTTTACACCCTGATCCCATTAAAAATGGGAAAAAGGGTATCATGAAGTTGTGAAAAAGTATGTAACAGGCAGAAGGAAGCATCTCCGACCTTATAAAGTATATTCTTGATCAGCATCAACAGCCGAGTCCATATAGCCATGTCCGTCTGTCCGTCTCTATGTATGAACGTGTCGATCTTAGAGACTATAAGAGCTAGAGACTCCAGATTTGGAACTTAAGCTCGCCTAATCCCTAGGCAGTACAAGTTTGTTTTCGATTTTCGAAATACACATATATATATATACACGATATTCACATGGAATCGATAACAACAAAATCCTGAATTTTGAAAGCTTGGAGATGACATTCGAATTATTAAACTAAACAATGAAAATCTGCGAAATTTTTATTAAAATCGGTTGAGAAAAACCGGAGACACGGAACATTGAAGTTGAGTATGCAGTATGCGCCTAGAAACATACACACATTCTTGCAAGCACTGACTGTACACGTAAAGTATGGGGTTCAGGGTATCGTCTAGTCGGGAGTACAGTCTTTTTTAAAGAAAGATAGTACTTCAGAAATTAAATTTTCTTGCCTTGACCAAGTTTCAGTAAAGATAATGACAAGGAAAGGAATAAAAAGACAATTAAGATCTAGAATACTGATAGCCTAGTAAGAGATTGTTAGTTTTTTGAACTACTAGAAACTGGAAGAGTTATATAGGAACCAACACCAGGGAGATACATCGTGGGCCGATTTTCCTTTCTAGCAGTATGTATTTCCGGCCGAAATTCCTTACAACATATAGTGCTAAAGTCTGGCATCGAATCATAATTTTTAAAAGGCGAGATACCCCGAGTGTAAGCGAATTTATATTACTTCACTTCTTTTGATTTTCAGACATGTCAGGATCTGATGACCGCTCAAAATTGCTCAAAATACGCTTTGGAAAATCATTCATGATCCGCAATATTTTGCAACTGGCCGAAAGCTCCGTCAAAGCAGAGAGCTTTAGTCGCTAAATTTTGTGCAAAGATAGCTAGTGACTTCCCACAAAAGGGGTGCATTCATAAAGTTTGGACGCCACACGACTGCCGCCCGAAGCCCCCGCCTCTTTTAAACTGTGATGGACGTATCTTCAACACTTTTTAAGAGTCACCAAATTTTGTAGTTCTATAGTTTCCATAGTTTTTAGGCGCCAGTTATCAAATTTTATTTACCGAACGGTGAAATAATCATCGGCTGCAAGTGGGTCGACGCTATTAAGCGCGATAAGTTAGGTAACGTCGAGCGTTTTAATTCCCAACTGGTCGCAAAGGGTTGTAGTCAGCGCTATGGAGTAAATTATTTCCGGACATTTTCACCAGTGGCAAGGTACTCGTCAATAAGTATGGTGATAGCCATGTCAGTAGAGCATGGCACGTATATGCACCAAAAAGATTTGTCAGCAGCTTAAAAGAAAATGTCTACATGCGCCAACCACAAAGAGTCGTCGATGAAAGCCACGCCGATCGTGTACTATAGCTTAAAAAGTCACTGTTTGGACATAAACAAAATGGGCAAGAATGAAACGAAAAATTATGTAGTGTCTTAATAGACATTGGGCTTATTGCTTGCCCAAGTGAGCCGAGTGTGTACACACTTCGTAATGGTAAAGACTTAAATATTGTAGTAATATATGTTGACGATCTTATATTAGCCAGCTCAAGCAAAGAAGATCTCCTGAAGAAAAAGGCGCTCATATCCGATCAGTTTGACGTAGTTGATGGCGGTAATCTAGAACGTTTTTTGGGAATGGAGGTAGTAGTAGTAGTTATCGTACAGTTACATTAAATACATTTGAAATGTGTTTTCGACCTATGAAAGTTGCATGCTCCTTAATGTTAGAGTTTCGGCTATCAGTTCAAAAGCCAGAAGAAAAGCATGCAAATTCCATTTACAAATCATATATTATAAGTTTACAATTATAACCAGGACGGCTTTACAAAGACAGCTTAACTGCAAGGGGATTCAATAACTTTAAATTTTGACATTAATTTTGTTTCTTACATTTAAATTTAAAGTGCTAACATTTCATTGTATATATAGTTTGTTGTTAATTTTTATACAGTTCTTTTTAATGTGTTGATAGTTTTTTTTTTGCTGTCTGCATTGGTTTTGATCGTGTGATATATAATTTTTATATATTAACTATCTTGTTGATGCTCAGCGACAATAAATTATTTTTGCATTTGTTGCTTTTAAAGTGAACTGATTGGTTTTGTTTATATACTATATACACTTCGTATGTTTTTATCTTAAGAAATAAAAAATCGTTACGAAACTGTCACAGTTAATTTTAAGCCTTAAGCATATAAGCCTTCATTTTGTATTTTCGAAAATTGATATTATTGATTTGTTGGCTTATTTATTGGTTGTTTAGTTTTTTAAGTGATTTCTGCTGCTCCTGTTTTTTTGTTTGTTTTGGTTCCTGTCGGTGTCCTTGCTGGCAGGCATTTAAAGATGTTTGCTTTGTGATGTCATTGAGTTGTTGTTGTTTTGATTGTTGTTGTTGTTGTTTTGATTGTTGTTGTTGTTTTGTATGCGCATCGCAAGCAGCAGGCAGTAGTCATTAATTGCAATGTTAACTAAACAGAATCATCGTGGTACCACCATTTAGTCTTTTTTGGGTTCTTATTTCATGTCTTAACATATAGTGTGTTATCTGGCGGTCGCTTCAAAGTCAAATGCGAAAATGGTGGAGTCGCCAGGGCAGATCAAGGAAAATATCAATCGCTAATAGGCTCCTTGATGTACTTGCTCTGACTGATTCGACCCGATATATTACATTCGGTATCAAAGCTTGCACAGAGGAAAGCGGATCCACATCTGGAACATGATTCAGCAGCAAACCGTTTGTTGCGCTATCTAAAAGGAAAAGTTGATTTGAGTATGCATTACGAGCGTACTGGTAAGCCAATTTACTGCAATGTGGACGCAGATTGGGCAGGTGACAGCATTCAGTGGATGGGCCTTCTTCAGAGCAGGTGCTGCTTTTATGTGGGAATCATAGAAGCAGAGAATAGTTGCACTAAGCAGCACAGAAGCTGAATACGTGGCTCTATCGTCGGCGGCAAAGGAGGCAGCGTACCTCTTAAAGCTGGTTGAAGAAATGGGATTCGGTAAAATGTCAGGTATCGTGATACATAGCGATAACCAGAGCGCGCAATGCCTTTTTCAAAATTCTATATTTCATGCTCGTAGTAAACATATAGACATAAAGTATCACCATGTGAGAGAAATGTATAAGGAGTGAGGAGTGTTAAGAATATAAGTTGAACGGCAGCGTGTATGTTAAGTATGTTAAGTTGTACATGTTATATGTATGTAAATGTAAATGGATCAAAAAAGTATGATCCTAAGATGGAACTCAGTTCGTATTGTATGAAGTGGCCCAGTTCGTATTGTATGAAGTGGTTCATTTCGTTTTATTAAATCTGATTAAAAACAAATAAGAAGGCTTACGCGTTCAGTCAGTGCTTGTGTGTACGCACTTTCTGCATACTGCATAATCAACTTCAATGTTCCATATCTCCGGTGTTTCTCAACCGATTTCAATAAATTTCACAGATTGTAATTATTTGATTAATATTTCAAATGCCGTCTCAAAGTTTTCCAAATTCAAGATTTTGTTGTTGTCGAACCCATGTGTATATCGGAAACGGAAAGAGTTCTCGAAAACAAACTTGTACTGCCTAGCGATTAGGCGAGCTTATGTTCAAAATCTGAAGTCTCTAGCTCTTATAGTCTCTGAGATCGGTTGGCTCATACATACGGCCGGACAGACGGACAAACGGGTCGAATTTTTTTTCCTCACTTGTATATTACTTTCAGTTTGCCAACTAAACGATTACGCAAGGTGAAAAATTTATATTTTCAATTTAGAGCTATAGGGTCAAACTGGTTGTTGTTTTAAATTTAATTTTTTTTTCAATTCTCTTTAGCCTATAGAATTGATATAAAATGCCACGCTAGCGGTTACCTTCCGACATGATCCAGTTGAGATTGCAGAAACGTTATCAATTAGCGGAAAAACTGTTTACAGAGGTTTTAGCCGGGGGTAAAATCGAGGGAAGGATGGTTGCGAAGCCCATAACGGTCGGCCGCGGGCAACAGCGTCGAGGGCAGAGCGAATTATGGTCAGAAGGACCAATGAAATTCCAACTTTTTTTTGACCAGAACGCTTGCCAATAAGATGAAGAATGATTGTGGAATTACCATATGTTGCAAATGTGACCGAAAACCTATTAAAAGTACCGACTTGTAAGACTCGAGCTGCGCGAAAACAACCGTTGATTTCAGCGGTGCATGTTCAGACATATTGGGATTTTTAAGGAATATCTAACTTGTCGATAAGATTCACCTATAAGGCATTATACGCAAGATTTAATTACTAAATCAACTTTTCTTGCCGAGTCTGGAGAAAAGTAATCACGTCTTACTAATTCTATTGTTCGCTTAGCACTAAAGTGTCCTTGACGACAAGCAGTAGTTGTAAATTCATTCTCAATTTTTGACGTTATGACAATTAATTACTTTACACAGGCTTACAAATTTGAACAAAATATAAAAATGAATTTCAAAAATTGTTAGACGAGGAATTTGTAGCTGAGTTACAAAAACAGAAAAATCGTGTATCTAGTATTAGCTGAAAATATCTATAAAAGTTGTTGTAACTAAACCGACGAAGCGTAAAGACGTGTAATTTAAGATGTTGAAAATTGTGTACGCAATTAATTAAAATGTGTCCGCTGAATAAACTTTATAGTTATTATATTATATTTCAATCAACGAAGCCTAGAAATTGTTTTGTTTTATGTGGTTTTATAGCTTAGTCCTATATATATGTATTTACCCACTTTAATTTTTTTACAAAAACCTAGCTCTTAGCCTTACGATTAGACGTTTCCAAATATACTGATACGGATAAGGATAAAGTTAAGGGAAATAGAGAAGACGATCGAATGCGACTCGACTCGAAAATAGACTGTGAAGGGTTTATTGACCTATTCAATCCTCTAGTTAAGAAACTAAAATTTATTTATTTTAATCCTGTCTTTTAAATTTTAATGTAATTCTTACTATTAAAAACATAAGAATCAATCAAAGGAAACTTAGAAATGCAAAGAAATAAATGGCTTACCTAGATGTAGTGTGACCGCAAGGCATATGCTGCAATGTTGTATCAGCGGCGTAACACATCCCTCCTCCTTCCGCTGAGTTTTCTTGATCGAAAAAAATATATCTAAAAACTTCAAAAATTGGTTGCATTTACACTATCCCATCTCACATAATTTAGCTTAAAACTTTGCACATATCTGGGTCCATGTGTTTGTTAAAGAAAGTTTAAAAATAAACAATCCACATAAAACAATTTTTAATATCCCGCCCAATCAGATCAAGGTTTTTATTAAGATAAGTTTGTTTGATAGATGTAGATTTAATTGATTTGACTCAATGACATCCAAAGTATGTTGATCAAAAATTGATTCTGACTAAGCACCGCCTCGCCGAAGAGTACAGTCTTGTCTATAGATAGATAAATCTTTAGAATTTAGATTTGCTTGCTGTTGAAAGTATAAGTTTAAAGAAAACTTGAATGTTAATTATCTAGTTACACATGTTATATGTATGTTAAAGTTCAAACAAGTATGATCTTAAAGTGGTTCGTTTAAATAAACCTAATTATAATTTCAACAGGTTATGGGCCCAGACATTGCAAGTCTGCGGTAATGACTCGGTTCTAAAAAAAATGATGCCATCAATGCATCCTATCGAGAAGCTCGATGATGAGAACTACAGTGCATGGTCAGTTCAGATGAAAAGTGTTTTAATTCATGCTGATCTGTGGTCCGTAGTTTGCGGACGCGTGGTTAAATCAGAAGGTGATACACCACAGGCAAAAGCCGACTTCGATGCAAAAGACGAGAAGGCGTTAGCAAGCATTATGTTGAGCATAAGGGCTTCGCAAATAATAAATGTTAAACACATTAAAACATCATCGGAAGTTTGGAACCAATTACGTGAGGTTCATGTACCAAAAGGACCAGCAGGACGTGTTACATTGCTTAAGCAATTATTAGGCACCAAAATGAAAGAAGGGGAGAGCATCGTTGGACATCTCAATAACTTCTTTACCGTGGTAGAAACACTCAACGAAATCACTCAATCAACGATTTGCCCGATGAGTTTTTGTGCATACTTCTATTATCTACTCTGTCGAGAACTTTGTAGTGGCAGTCGAGACACGAGACTCGTTGCCGACGCTTAGTGCACTAAAAGTGAAGCTTCTGGAGGAAGGAGAGTGGCGCAAGGTGGACGAATGTATGGAGGAAGGAGAACAAAAAATGTACGGTATGCATGCACAAAGAAAATATGGTAAAAGTCAAAGCGACAAGACGGGCTGCTGGAAGTGTGGTCGTCGTGGCCACATAGCTGTAAATTGCAAATCCAAAGAGCGAAACGATAATAGCGGGAGTGACAACGAAAATGAAAAGAAATCATTTGCAATGTTCGGTATGTGTGCAATAACGAAAAATAGTAAAAATCAATGCGACAAGACGGGTTTGTGGAATTGTGGTTGTCGCGGCCACATAGCTGTAAAATATAACTCCAAAGAGCGCAAAGACAATAGCGAGAGTGACAATAAAGAGAAAAAGAGATCATTTGCAGCGTTCGATCCGAGCTTGACCAAAAGCTCGCAACATGATGTATGGTGCTTTGGCGCCGTTTATTGAATTTAAAAAGCACAAAGAGCGTATCAGTCTTGCAGGAGATAATTACATAGAAGCAAGCGGTCGCGGCACCGTACGATTATACTGGCAAAATAGATCAGTAGATCTAGTCGATGTTCTGTATGTAAAAGACCTGCAGTGCAACTTTATATCAGTTGTAAAAGCAATTAAAAAAGGATTTAAAGTTGAGTTTGCTGAGCAAAATGCATTCATAAAAGATGAATATGGTAAAGTTGTGCTAGCTGCAAAAAGGCAAAATGATTTATTTGTGTTTGGGACAAATGTGAAAAAATGTTTTGGTGTTAATGTTAACAATTCGGATATAATGAAATGGCACAATCGATTTGCTCAATTGAATTTTGACAGTCTACAAATGCTAGTGACACACAAAATGGTGCGTGGATTAAATACTGATTGCGATATAAAAGAACTTGAGTGTATAACATGCGCAAAGAGTAAAATTGTCGTGCAGAAATTCCCAAAGGAATCAGAAAGTCGTCGAAAGTCGGATATATGTGACCCAATGAGCAAACCATCAAACGGAGGGGCAAGATATTTTGCGACATTCATTGATGACAAAACTCGATTTGTACATGTATATTTCATGAAAACAAGAGATGAGATATTCGCAAAATTTAAAGATTTTAAAGCATATGCAGAGAATCAAACTGACAAAACAATTAAAGCGTTTAGAAGTGATAATGGACGCGAGTATTTAAGCGAAAAGTTTGAGAATTTCCTAAAAAGTAGTGGAATAAAGAGGCAACTAACAGTGGCGCACACACCGCAGCAAAACGGCGTGGCAGAGCGTGCCAACAGGACACTGGTAGAGATGGCTCGCAGTATGTTGATACATGCTGGTATGGATGAAGCATTCTGGGCTGAGGCTATAAACACAGCTTTCTATTTGCGGAATCGAGCTCAAACTTCGGCATTGGTAAAGATGACACCACACGAGGCTTGGTCTGGAAGGCAGCCAAGCGTTAAGCATCTAAAAGGAAGTTCCGGCCAAAAAGTGAAAAGCATTTTATGGTCGGCTATTCAGAAAATGCAAAGGCTTATCGCTTATACAATCCAGTTAAGCAAAAGGTAATAGAGGCGCGTGATGTAATCTTTTTTGAGTCTATTTCAACAGGTGATGATCACATGCAGTTTCCGTATCGAGAACAAGGTACTGATGCTATGGTGATCATGCCTCCTGTTCATCCAATGGAAATGCAAGCAGATGCACAAGCAATTGCATCTGGCATTGACGGTGATACACTGGATGAGGCATTTCATATTGATCATGAGATGCGCAGCAAAAGCATGGCAGATGCAGAAGCAGTGGTCAAGCAACATGAGCGTCGGGGTCCTGGGAGACCAAAGAAAATACAAACTGGAAAGCGTGAGGTCCACGTGTGCAGAACAATGACAGTGGTACACTGGATGAGGCAACTCATATTGATTATGAGATGCGTGGCGAAGGTGTGGCAGAAGCAGAAGCTGTGGTCCACGCGTGCAGTACAATGTTTTAAATACTATGACAAGACGATTTAATTGTACCAACCAGCTTTAAGGCGGCGCTGCATACACAACGGGAAGAGGCCTTGAAATTATCGATGCAGAAGGAGATGGATAGCTTGCAAGACAACGAAACCTGGGAGTTCATGATTTACCGAACGGTGAAATAATCATCGGCTGCAAGTGGGTCGACGCTATTAAGCGCGATAAGTTTGGTAACGTCGAGCGTCTTAAATCCCGACTGGTCGCAAAGGGTTGCAGTCAGCGCTATGGAGTAAATTACTTTGAGACATTTTCACCAGTGGCAAGGTACTCATCAATAAGGTTGGTGATATCCATGGCAGTAGAGCAAGGCACGTATGCACCAAATAAAAGAAAATGTCTACATGCGACAACCACAAGGATTCGTCGATGAAAACCACGCCGATCGTGTACTAAAGCTTAAAAAGTCGCTGTATGGACTTAAGCAAAGTGGGCGCGAATGGAATGAAAAATTAAGTAGTGTCTTAATAGACATTGGGTTTATTGCTTGCCCAAGTGAGCCGTGTGTGTACACACTTAAAAATGGTAAAGTCTTAAATATTGTTGTAATATATGTTGACGATCTTATATTAGCCAGCTCAAGCAAAAAGGATCTTCTGAAGAAAAAGGCGCTTGTATCCGATCAGTTTGACGTAGTTGATGGCGGCAATCTAGAACATTTTTTGGGAATGGAGATAGATCGAGAAGGAGAAACTGGAGCCATAACAATTGGCCACAAGCAATATATAGAGGATATGTTGCTCCAATATGGTATGGAAAACTGTAAGCCAATTTTTGTTCCCCTTGATGTTGGTTTTCAAGTCAAATGCGAAAATGATGGATGCGCTAAGACAGACCAAGGAAAATATCAGTCGCAGATAGGCTCCCTGATGTACTTGGCTCTGATCGATTCGACCCGATATATTACATTCGGTATCCAAGCTTGCACAGAGGAATGCGGATCCACATCCGGAACATGAATCAGCAGCAAAGCGTTTGTTGCGCTATCTAAAAGGAAAAGTTGATTTGAGTATGCATTACGAGCGTACTGGTAAGCCAATTTACTGCTATGTGGACGCAGATTGGGCAGGTGACAGCATTCAGCGGATGGGCCTTCTTCAGAGCAGGTGCTGCTTTTACGTGGGAATCAAAGAAGCAGAGCATAGTTGCACTAAGCAGCACAGAAGCTGAATACGTGGCACTGTCGTCGGCGGCAAAGGAGGCAGCGTACCTCACAAAGCTGGTTGAAGAAATGGAATTCGGTAAAATGTCGGGTATCAATAGCTACCGAAATTGTTCACAATGAATTAATAAAAATGCACCGAAATTAGCATTTATATAAATGTAGTTTATTTGCCTTCGTGGCCAAACTTAAAATAGTTATAATTGTTAATTGTAAGCTCCGAGTTGAGCTGTGCACCTTTAATTAAACGAATTATATTTTGGCAAGCGGTGTCGAATACCGCGCCGCGACTTTAATTCCCGATTGATTAAACAGAACTGATTAGCTGCCGAATTGCAACAGAAAATATGATACAAAGAAAGTCCGATGAGCATATGCAAAACAACAGTTATGATAGTTACGTTAATTTGCTCTTATGCTGCGCAGAGCATAACTTATCGAAAGGTTAAATATTAAGAGCGAAGCTGCTTTAGTTGTTGTTTGGCGCGGATGCATGCGTAACCAAACATTCTCCCCCCGTTGAAAGACACGGGCTTTCAACAGCATCCTCTTTCGGAAGCGCACAGAACTTGCGCACAGCTATCTTTATTGTTCCAGTTGACGTCTTGAGAACAGCTACTCGGGAAACGCCGTCAGCACCAGCAACAACCTCGACAACACGAGCCAGTGGCCATTTAAGGGATGGCAAGTTTTCATCCTTTACAAGGACAACATCATTAATGTGAACGCCCGGGTAGGATGTTCTTCATTTGGACCGTTGCTGAAGAAGCGTTAAATATTCGTTACGCCAAAACGCTATACGCTGCCAGCGATCTAGGCGGCTAACGTTTAGCTTGGTGACATCCGGCTCCGGATAAATTGCGAGTGGCGCAGTGCCAAGGAAGTGCGCAGGAGTTAACACATCCAGATCTGCAGGTCTGCAGATCTGCAAAAGAGGTCGAGAGTTTATTATTGCCCCAATGTGGCAGACGAGTGTGCGCAGATCATCCAGGGGCAAAACCGAGGGTCCGACCGACCGCTAAAAATGGTATTTTGCTGTCTTCACCGCCGCCTCCCAAAGTCCACCAAAGTGTGGGGAGCGAGGTGGGATGAATTCCCATTCGATGTCGTCAGAAACACAAAACTCTCGGACAGAGTCGATGTGCTTCTCGCTGAGGAAGAGTCGCTTGAGTTCAGCTAGGTCATTCTTGGCACCGACGAAATTTGTCGCATTGTCCGACCATATGCGAACAGGTTTACATCTGGTAAGAATAAAACGCTTAAGCGCATTAAGAAAGGCTGCTGTTGACAAATCAGGAACCAATTCGAGATGCACTGCCTTTGTTGCGAAGCAAATGAAGACCGAGATGTAGCATTTTACTGGTCCTTTGTTCCGAATCTCGCTCTTGTAGTAAAACGGTCCACAGTAGTCCACTCCAGTGACAGCCATGATTGTCTCAGCCAGGACCGGTTTAGCTCGAAAACACATAATGCAATAGGCCCCCAATAGGCCAATAGTGGAGCCGAATATGAGCAAGCAGAGAACGAGGTCCGGCATGCAGCTGACGCCTGTGAAAATGCATGATGATGGTTCGTGTGACAGGATGATGCCTCGGAAGTATAATCGGATGCTGAGCATCGAAATCCTGGCTCGAGTGCTTCAGACGGCCACCAACACGAAGAAGTCCAAACTCATCGATGAATGGGTTAAGCGAGGCAATAGAGCTGGATGATCTGATCGTCCGTCCGTCTTGAAGAGCCCTATAGTCATCACTCAGATCCGCCTTCTGGATGCTCCGCAAGAGTAGTTGAGTGCCCTTGTGTATCCAATTTACTGTTAGACTGGGATGCCTGATGCGATTCCGATATTTATATATATAGCCGACACGACGCAGGTTATGAAAGGAATTTGCAAACTTGCATCCTAAGCTGACATCAGAGCATCTAGGGATAGCAACTAGCACCCTTTGCCGCAGCTCAGGAAGCGTACGGGCCGGTAAACATGATGCGGGCCAGTCGCACTCTCCTTTGGTTAAGAAATCGGGACCATGAAACCACAACGATGATTTTAAAAGGTCGCTGGGAAGTGCTCCTCTAGAAAGAATGTCTGCCGGGTTGCATTCCGTCGGTATGTAGCGCCATTCCATTCGGTTTCAACTAATGTTGAGAAGTCATCAAAACATGCCCGTAACTCACTCCCGATTTCATCATAATCCAGCTCCTCCAACGCGTCATGCATATTGTAAAATGTCTGCTGAGCCCTTTCCAACGTCTTAAGCCGAACAGCCAACTTTTGTTCGCTGAGATGCACAATTTGCTCCGTAGCAATTGCTTTGGCCATCCGTTTTACTTGCTCATCAATAGCTTTGGCCTTGGCTTTGTAAAACGGGGCACCAGGAGACTGACCGGCAGCCGAATTATGCATTTTTATACCCTGATCCCATTAATCATGAAGTTGTGCAAAAGTATGTAACAGCCAGAAGGGAGCATCTCCGACCCCATAAAGTATATATATTCTTTATCAGCATCAACAGTCGAGTCGATATAGCCATGTCCGTCTGTTCGTCCGTATGTATGAGCCAACCGATCTCAGAGACTATAAGACTAGAGACTCCAGATATGGAACTTAAGCTCGCCTAATCCCTAGGCAGTACAAGTTTGTTTTCGATTTTCGATAACTCATCCCGTTTCCGATATACACATGGGATCGATAACAATAAAATCTTTGAAATTTTTATTAAAATCGGTTGAGAAACACCCGAGATATGGAACCTTGAAGTTGAGTATGCAGTATGGTCGTACACACACGCACACATACTTGCAAGCACTGACTGTACGCGTAAAATATAGGGATCAGGGTATCGTCTAGTCGGGATTTCTCGACTTGAGCCTTATTACTTGTTAAATATTCAATTGAGGGCAATGTCAATGTCAATTTGAGGGCAAAACACTTTTTTCGCAAGCGTAAGCAAAACGAAACGGGAAAAGCAATAACAATGCAGAAACGGCTGCTGCAACTGTTTAAGCAAACGCGATAAGGGAATCGACTGCGCAGGCGCCAATGCAGGTCAAACACCTGAACCGAAAGTGAGCACAAAACGAACCGAGAATAGCGAAGACGACGAAAGAGCGAGAGCGCGAGGTTTATTAACTCTATACTTTAAATAATTGGTATTTATTTAAACAAACAGAGCTAATGTGCATTCACGTCGGGGTCACCAAATGTTGAGCTATTGAGCTTTTTCAATAGCTATCGAAATTGTTCACAATGAATTAATAAAAATGCATCGAAATTTGCATTAATATAAATGTAGTTTATTTGCCTTCGTGGCCAAAATTAAAATAGTTTATAATTGTTAATTGTAAGCTCCGAGTTGAGCTGTGCAGATTTAGTTAACGAATTATATTTTGGCAAGCGGTGTCGAATACCGCGCCGCGACTTGAATTCCCGGTTGATTAAACAGAACTGATTAGCTGCCGAATTGCAGCTGCTGCTTGCGCTCAGCTAAGGCCAAGGGCAAGCAACAGAAAATATGATACAAAGAAAGTCCGATGAGCATATGCAAAACAACAGTTATGATAGTTACGTTAATTTGCTCTTATGCTGCGCAGAGCATAACTTATCGAAAGGTTAAATATTAAGAGCGAAGCTGCATTAGTTGTTGTTTGGCGCGGATACATGCGTAACCAAACAGACAACGTGAACGTTAATTATCTAGTTACACATGTTTTATGTATGTTAAAGATCAAACAAGTATGATCTTAAGATGCAACTCAGTTCACACTGTATCCAACTGAGAGCAAGCTGCCTGCGTGCAGCTGAAGGCATAAGTAGTCACAATTTGCACACCACATAAAGTGGTTCGTTTAAATAAACCTAATTATAATTTCAACACTTACAAATAAAACAGCTTGACCAAGTTTCAGTAAAGATAATGACAAGGAAATGAATAAAAAGACAATTAAGATCTAGCCAAGTAAGAGATTGTTAGTTTTTTGAACTTCTAGAAACTGGAAGAGTTATATAGGAACCAACACCAGGGAGATACAATCGTAGGTCGATATTCCTTTCTAGCAGTATGTATTTCCGCCCGAAATTCCTTACAACATATAGTGCTAAAGTCTGGTATCGAATCATAATTTTTAAAAGGCGAGACATCCTGAGTGTAAGCGAATTTATATTACTTCACTTCTTTTGATTTTCAGACATGTCAGGATCCGATGACCGCTTAAAATTGCCATTTTTGCGCTTTGGAAAATCATTCATGATCTGCAATGTTTTGCAACTGGCCGAAAGCTCCGACAAAGCAGAGAGCTTTAGTCGCCAAATTTTGTGCAAAGATAGCTAGTGACTCCCCACAAAAGGGGTGCATTAATAAAGTTTGGATGCCACATGGCTGCCGTCCGAAGCCCCCGCCTCTTTTAAACTGGGATGACAGCTAGTGCTTTCCCCCAAAAATGCCCACGCCTGTTACCAAATTTGGTGTCAATATAGCAAGTGACATCCACTCGGAAACGATCACAGAGCAGTGTACCCGACACGTGTGTGAAACAGAGAAGATGAGCAAACACAAAATGAGCACAGTAAACTGATGACAAAGGTTAAGACACAAATGTTTTTTATCAATCCGCAAGATGCCACAGTAAAGGTTATCGGGACTCACTGTCAACTACAAGTTAACACACTTGGCCTTAAAATCACTTTAACAACTATTGCAAATAGTGCCAAATGACAAAAAATTTTCAGATGTGGGACGAGTTTGTCCACCAATACTCTTCTAGTTCAAAATTCGGCGCTAAGGCTATAGTGCTGAATAAAGCGTACAAGAGGAAGTTCCTGCCAAAGGGTGAAGAGCATTTTATGGTCGGAAAATGCAAATGCTTATCGCTTATACAATCCAGTTAAGCAAAAGGTAATAGAGGGATGCAACGGGATGTAATCTTTTTTGAGTCTATTTCGACAGGTGATGATCACATACAGTTTCCGTATCGAGAACACGGTATTGATGCTATGGTGATCATGCCTCCTGTTGAGCCAACGGAGACACAACAAGAAGATCTAGGAGATGCACAAGCAGATGCATCTGGCATTGACGGTGATACTCTGGATAAGGCAACTCAAATTGATTATGAGATGCGAGGCAAAAGCATGGCAGATGCAGAAGCAGTGGTCAATGAACATGAGCGTCGGGATCCTGGGAGACCAAAGAAAATACACACTGGAAAGCGTGGGCGTCCACCCATGCAGTACAATGTACCTACCAGCTTTAAGGCGGCGCTGCATACACCACAGGAAGAGGCCTGGAAATTATCGATGCAGAAGGAGATGGATAGCTTGCAAGACAACGAAGCCTGGGAGTTCATGATTTACCGAACGGTGAAATAATCATCGGCTGCAAGTGGGTCGACGCTATTAAGCGCAATAAGTTTGGTAACGTCGCGCGCCTTAATTCCCAACTGGTCGCAAAAAGTTGTAGTCAGCGCTATGGAGTAAATAACTTCGCGACATTTTCACCAGTGGCAAGGTACTCGTCAATAAGGTTGATGATAGTAATGGCAGTAGAGCATGGCACAAATTGCTTACATGCGCCAACCAAAAGGCAGACCAAGTAAAATATCAGTCGCTGATAGGCTCCCTGATGTACTTGGCTCTGACCAATTCGACCCGATATATTACATTTGGTATTTAAGCTTGCACAGAGGAATGCGGATCCACATTTGGAACATGAAGCAGCAGAAAAGCGTTTGTTGCGCTATCTAAAAGGAAAAGTTGACTTGAATGCTGCTATGTGGACGCAGATTGGGCAGGTGACAGCATTCAGTGGATGGGCCTTCTTCAGAGCAGTTGCTGCTTTTACGTGGGAATCAAAGAAGCAGAGTATAGTTGCACTAAGCAGCACAGAAGCTGAATACGTGGCACTGTCGTCGGCGGCAAAGGAGGCAGCGTACCTAACAAAGCTGGTTGAAGAAATGGGATTCGGTAAAATGTCAGGTATTGTGATACATAGTGATAACCAGAACGCGCAATGCCTTGTTCAAAATATATATTTCAAGCTCGTAGTAAACATATAGACATAAAGTATCACCATGTGAGAGAAATGTATAAGAATAAGATAATCGATATGAAAAATGTACCCACTGAAAAAAATATGATTTCCGACGTGTTGAATAAAAATCTAAAAATCTTATAGGAATGCTAGGGTTGCATTAATTATGAAATAATTGTTAGAGTAACATATCCCATTGAGCAAAGATAATGTAATGAATAAAGATAGAAAACAAGCTACCCCTCTTTTTTAACAGAAACGATAAAACCTGAAATAAGCACCTGGGGAAATGAATATCGTTTTTGCTTTGTTAACTCCAATGAGAATCTTGATGTACATGGATTCTCATTAGCTCGAAGCGTGTGATGCTTCAGACAAAGATTAAACGTTGTCGTACTTCATTTTGCCGTTGTGTGGTGGCCGAAGTTGAGATTTTAAATATTCGACTTTTGTTTCTGTCTGCTTGCTATGCCTCAAATGAGAGATTAGTATTTTATATGATTTTTGTGCAATTGTATGACCAAACGTAAGATACTTAAATGTGACTTCCCATATATATGCGTATGTATATATTGGGAATTAGGTAGATCACTAATGACTTATTGAACAATTTTAAAATGACTAAAAACCAAATTAACACTAACCATAAAATAAACACATTTTGCATTCAAATAATTGTCCCTGTATTAAAAATATACATTAATAATTTCATTGACATTAATTAAATATTTCAACAAAGGGTAGTAAAACACATTGAGCAGCGTTTGCGTTTCAGCAACGTGAACCATACCGTGTTTTTGTTGTTATTATTTTTGCGTTCTGCCTAGTCCCGTTAGACGTACAAGCCTACATACACAAAAAGACGGACTAAGGCACATGCAGCAGGCTAGCTGCAGATGATTTGCCTTTGACACCAATGAGCATACGAACGAGAACGAGAAATCCCGACTAGACGATACCCTGAACCCTATACTTTACGCGTATAGTTAGTGCTTGCAAGTATGTGTGTGTATACGTAAGCACATACTGCATACTCAATTTTAATGTTCCATATCTCCGGTGTTTCTTAACCAATTTTAACAAAAATTTTCGCAGATTGTTACTGTTGAGCTATTGAGCTTTTTCAATAGCTATCGAATTTTTCACAATAAATAAATAAATAAAAATGCACCAAAATTTGCATTTATATAAATGTAGTTTATTTGCCTTCGTGGCCAAACTTAAAATAGTTATAATTGTCAATTGTAAGCTCCGAGTTGAGCTGTGCACCTTTAGTTAAACGAATTATATTTTGGCAAGCGGTGTCGAATATCGCGCCGCGACTTGAATTCCCGATCGATCAAACAGAACTGATTAGCTGCCGAATTGCAGCTGCTGCTTGCGCTCAGCTAAGGCCAAGGGCAAGCAATAGAAAATACAATACAAAGAAGGTCCGATGAGCATAAGCAAAACAACAGTTATGACAGTTACGTTAATTTGCTCTTATGCTGCGCAGAGCATAACTTATCGAAAGGTTAAATATTAAGAGCGAAGCTGCTTTAGTTGTTGTTTGGCGCGGATACATGCGTAACCAAACATTCTCCCCCCGTTGAAAGACACGGGCTTTCAACAGCATCCTCTTTCGGAAGCGCACACAACTTGCGCACAGCTATCTTTATTTTTCCAGTTGACGTCTTGAGAACAGCTACTCGGGAAACGCCGTCAGCACCAGCAACAAGCTCGACAACACGATCCAGTGGCCATTTAAGGGGTGGCAAGCTTTCATCCTTTACAAGGACAACATCATTAATGTGAACGCTCGGGTAGGATGTTCTCCATTTGGACCGTTGCTGAAGAAGCGTTAAATATTCGTCACGCCAACGACTCCAGAAAATTTGCTGATAATAAGCTATAGGCTGCCAGCGATCTAGGCGGCTAACGTTTAGCTTGGTGACATCCGGCTCCGGATAAATTGCGAGTGGCGCAGTGCCAAGGAAGTGCGCAGGAGTTAACACATCCAGATCTGCAGGTCTGCAGATCTGCAAAAGAGGTCGAGAGTTTATTATTGCCCCAATGTGGCAGACGAGTGTGCGCAGATCATCCAGGGGCAAAACCGAGGGTCCGACCGACCGCTAAAAATGGTATTTTGCTGTCTTCACCGCCGCCTCCCAAAGTCCACCAAAGTGTGGGGAGCGAGGTGGGATGAATTCCCATTCGATGTCGTCAGAAACACAAAACTCTCGGACAGAGTCGATGTGCTTCTCGCTGAGGAAGAGTCGCTTGAGTTCAGCTAGGTCATTCTTGGCACCGACGAAATTTGTCGCATTGTCCGACCATATGCGAACAGGTTTACATCTGGTAAGAATAAACCGCTTAAGCGCATTAAGAAAGGCTGCTGTTGACAAATCAGGAACCAGTTCGAGATGCACTGCCTTTGTTGCGAAGCAAATGAAGAGCGAGATTTAGCATTTTACTGGTCCTTTGTTACGAATCTCGCTCTTGTAGTAAAACGGTCCACAGTAGTCCACTCCAGTGACAGCCATGATTGTCTCAGCCAGGACCGGTTTAGCTCGAAAACACATAATGCATTTTGTTGTTACGCTGGAGACAGTCTTACGCCCCAATAGTGGAGCCGAATATGAGGAAGCAGAGAACGATGGCGCGTGTGACAGGATGATGACTCGGAAGCATAATCGGATGCTGAGCAACGAAATCCAGGCTCGAGTGCTTCAGACGGCCACCAACACGAAGAAGTCCACACACATCGATGAATGGGTTAAGCGAGGCAATAGAGCTGGATGATGTGATCGTCCGTCCGTCTTGAAGAGCCCTATACTCATCACTCAGATTCGCCTTCTGGATGCTCCGCAAGAGAAGTTGAGTGCCCTTGTGTATCAAATCTACTGTTAGACTGGGATGCCTGATGCGATTCCGAAATTAATATATATAGCCGAAGACACGACGCAGGTTATGAAAGGAATTTGCAAACTTGCATCCTAAGCTGACATCAGAGCATCTAGGGATAGCAACTAGCACCCTTTGCCGCAGCTCAGGAAGCGTACGGGCCGGTAAACATGATGCGGGCCAGTCGCACTCTCCTTTGGTTAAGAAATCGGGACCATGAGACCACAACGATGATTCTAAAAGGTCGCTGGCAAGTGCTCCTCTAGAAAGAATGTCTGCCGGGTTGCATTCCGTCGGTCGGTACGTAGCGCCATTCCATTCCTGTCGTTAGCTCCTGTATTAAAGATAGGCTCATCTCGTATCCAGGATAAAACAACTGTCGAATCCGACCAACAATAGTATCTACAGTTAAATAAATTCATTTGAGCGAATAAGTTGAGATAGAAGTGCAGCAGCAGATAATTAGCTTTGGTACTGTGAGAGTTCGTAAAGGTGCCACTCGAGACTTAGAGCACAACAAATGAGCTATGCGCCGTCCCTCTGTTATGGATACAACGTAAATGCATCTGTGTTGCAAATATCGGCACACAAGCTGTTCCAAGAACAGTGCAAAAAATCAGAAAGATTCTCATCCCAATCCAATTGATCTCTCCAAATGTGATGCAAAAAGATCTTGGCCTTGGCTACCACGGGTCCGATAAGTCCAAGCGGGTCATAGAAACGAGCAATGGTAGACAGCACAGACCGTTTGCTAGGCTTTCCAGGCGCTTTCATAGGCGAAAAATTGAACAGAAGGCAGTCAGAGGCTGGATCCCACGCAAGTCCGAGAGTATTCGTGACATCCGTGCCATCGTCAAATTTTAGAAAGGTCTCCCTTTCCTCATCAGGAACCTGTTGAAGCACGCGATGATCGTTGGAGCACCACTTCCTAAGTTTAAAGTTTCCCTTTCGAAGCAGACTGACTAATTGCTCCATAATATGAACTATTTCCTCGGCAGAGTCACCTCCAGTGATGAGATCATCTACATAAAAATCGTTCAAAATCACTTTAGATCCAGCAGGAAATGATCTTCTTTCATCAATAGCTAACTGCTGCATGGAACTAACCGCCAGAAAAGAAGCTGGCTTTGTGCCATAGATGACAGTATCCAGCTTGAAAACTTGAATTTCCTGATGAGGCGAATCACGCCACAAGATACATTGCAAATAGGAATCGGGTTCAGCCATCCTAGCACACCTATACATTTTGCAAATGTCACCAGTCAGGGCTATTGGGAATGTCCTAAACTGCAACAGTGTAGCAAACAGCTTGCGTTGAACAGTTGGGCCTGCCATGAGGATTTCATTCACGGAATAACCAGACGAAGACACTGCCGAACCGTCAAAAACAACTCTAAGCTTAGTTGTTGAGCTGTCTTTCTTGAGAACACAATCATGAGGAAGATAATACTTGCAGCGACTTAGCATGTGCGACTCCACAAGAGACATGTGATTCAAATCCACATACTCCTTGATAAATGCTGAATATTGTGACTTCAAACCAGGATGACGCTCTAATTTGCGCTCCAGGTTGCAAAAACGACGATATGCCTGCTGATATGAATCTCTAAGTAGATCCACAGTATGCTTGACTGGAAGGCGTACCGAATATTCGCCAGTGTCCAAAAGAGCAAAAGTTTGTTTAAAATGCGCTTCACAATCAAGTTCCTGCTTGGTAGATTCGTTGACTAAACGAGAACACGATTCTACCTCCCAAAACCGACGAACGATTTCATCAAGCGTGTGATCTGGGCTGGGATTTGGCATCAGAGCCGAGCTAGTGACCATCAATGAGGCAGGGCTCGCTGAAGAAGTTCCTCCTGTCACTATCCAGCCCAATTGAGTTTTTTGAAGAATGGGCAAGCCAGGAGCGATTTTGATTTGACCGACACACAACAATTCAAAAAACAGGCCAGCTCCAATTAACAAATCAATTTTGTGCGCCTTAAAGAACTCTGGATCAGCCAAGCGAATATTTGAGGGTATATTCCAGAGCTCAGTGCTAATATCGTAGCTAAGCTGATTTCCAGTTATAGACAAAGCTAAGAGAACTGAGATGTTGGCAGAGTACGCAGATGCTAGCGATTGAAAACTTATATCGGCTGAATAGCCTTCTGAGGAAACAGTAGACTCCCTTAATCCTGAAATCAAAGTAGGTGAGCGATGCTTTCGCAGTTTGAGGTGTTGAGCTAAACGAGACGTAATAATGTGCACCTGCGAACCAGAATCAAGTAGCGCTCGGCAAGGGACTAAAACTTCAGTACGACTTCTAACGTTGATTACAGCAGTTGCCAAGAGCACCATGTCTTGACTAAGATTTTGGGCTACAAGGGTTGCAGAAGGGTTTGCAGCAGGCGGATGCGGAGCAAAGTTAACTTGAGAGCCGTCAATCTGATTCTCAAAATGCGGAAGCGTATGATGCTTGGCCTTGCAACGGTGGCAGGTAATGGAGCTGCACTCCTTTAACCGATGACCTTTACACAGGCAACTGATGCAAAGGTTGAGCTTCTTTACCTCTCGTAGACGCAGTTGCGGAGACAGATTTCCAAAACGGGAACAGTTGTAAATTAATTGGCCAGAGGTCTCACAAAACACACATTTATTTGTGTTGGATTTAGTAGCAACTACAAGTTAACACACTTGGCCTTAAAATCACTTTAACAACTATTGCAAATAGTGCCAAATGACAAAAAATTTTCAGATGTGGGACGAGTTTGTCCACCAATACTCTTCTAGTTCAAAATTCGGCGCTAAGGCTATAGTGCTGAATAAAGCGTACAAGAGGAAGTTCCTGCCAAAGGGTGAAGAGCATTTTATGGTCGGAAAATGCAAATGCTTATCGCTTATACAATCCAGTTAAGCAAAAGGTAATAGAGGGATGCAACGGGATGTAATCTTTTTTGAGTCTATTTCGACAGGTGATGATCACATACAGTTTCCGTATCGAGAACACGGTATTGATGCTATGGTGATCATGCCTCCTGTTGAGCCAACGGAGACACAACAAGAAGATCTAGGAGATGCACAAGCAGATGCATCTGGCATTGACGGTGATACTCTGGATAAGGCAACTCAAATTGATTATGAGATGCGAGGCAAAAGCATGGCAGATGCAGAAGCAGTGGTCAATGAACATGAGCGTCGGGATCCTGGGAGACCAAAGAAAATACACACTGGAAAGCGTGGGCGTCCACCCATGCAGTACAATGTTTTGAATGCTATGACAAAAGACGATTTAGTTGTACCTACCAGCTTTAAGGCGGCGCTGCATACACCACAGGAAGAGGCCTGGAAATTATCGATGCAGAAGGAGATGGATAGCTTGCAAGACAACGAAGCCTGGGAGTTCATGATTTACCGAACGGTGAAATAATCATCGGCTGCAAGTGGGTCGACGCTATTAAGCGCAATAAGTTTGGTAACGTCGCGCGCCTTAATTCCCAACTGGTCGCAAAAAGTTGTAGTCAGCGCTATGGAGTAAATAACTTCGCGACATTTTCACCAGTGGCAAGGTACTCGTCAATAAGGTTGATGATAGTAATGGCAGTAGAGCATGGCACAAATTGCTTACATGCGCCAACCAAAAGGCAGACCAAGTAAAATATCAGTCGCTGATAGGCTCCCTGATGTACTTGGCTCTGACCAATTCGACCCGATATATTACATTTGGTATTTAAGCTTGCACAGAGAAATGCGGATCCACATTTGGAACATGAAGCAGCAGAAAAGCGTTTGTTGCGCTATCTAAAAGGAAAAGTTGACTTGAGTGCTGCTATGTGGACGCAGATTGGGCAGGTGACAGCATTCAGTGGATGGGCCTTCTTCAGAGCAGTTGCTGCTTTTACGTGGGAATCAAAGAAGCAGAGTATAGTTGCACTAAGCAGCACAGAAGCTGAATACGTGGCACTGTCGTCGGCGGCAAAGGAGGCAGCGTACCTAACAAAGCTGGTTGAAGAAATGGGATTCGGTAAAATGTCAGGTATTGTGATACATAGTGATAACCAGAACGCGCAATGCCTTGTTCAAAATATATATTTCATGCTCGTAGTAAACATATAGACATAAAGTATCACCATGTGAGAGAAATGTATAAGAATAAGATAATCGATATGAAAAATGTACCCACTGAAAAAAATATGATTTCCGACGTGTTGAATAAAAATCTAAAAATCTTATAGGAATGCTAGGGTTGCATTAATTATGAAATAATTGTTAGAGTAACATATCCCATTGAGCAAAGATAATGTAATGAATAAAGATAGAAAACAAGCTACCCCTCTTTTTTAACAGAAACGATAAAACCTGAAATAAGCACCTGGGGAAATGAATATCGTTTTTGCTTTGTTAACTCCAATGAGAATCTTGATGTACATGGATTCTCATTAGCTCGAAGCGTGTGATGCTTCAGACAAAGATTAAACGTTGTCGTACTTCATTTTGCCGTTGTGTGGTGGCCGAAGTTGAGATTTTAAATATTCGACTTTTGTTTCTGTCTGCTTGCTATGCCTCAAATGAGAGATTAGTATTTTATATGATTTTTGTGCAATTGTATGACCAAACGTAAGATACTTAAATGTGACTTCCCATATATATGCGTATGTATATATTGGGAATTAGGTAGATCACTAATGACTTATTGAACAATTTTAAAATGACTAAAAACCAAATTAACACTAACCATAAAATAAACACATTTTGCATTCAAATAATTGTCCCTGTATTAAAAATATACATTAATAATTTCATTGACATTAATTAAATATTTCAACAAAGGGTAGTAAAACACATTGAGCAGCGTTTGCGTTTCAGCAACGTGAACCATACCGTGTTTTTGTTGTTATTATTTTTGCGTTCTGCCTAGTCCCGTTAGACGTACAAGCCTACATACACAAAAAGACGGACTAAGGCACATGCAGCAGGCTAGCTGCAGATGATTTGCCTTTGACACCAATGAGCATACGAACGAGAACGAGAAATCCCGACTAGACGATACCCTGAACCCTATACTTTACGCGTATAGTTAGTGCTTGCAAGTATGTGTGTGTATACGTAAGCACATACTGCATACTCAATTTTAATGTTCCATATCTCCGGTGTTTCTTAACCAATTTTAACAAAAATTTTCGCAGATTGTTACTGTTGAGCTATTGAGCTTTTTCAATAGCTATCGAATTTTTCACAATAAATAAATAAATAAAAATGCACCAAAATTTGCATTTATATAAATGTAGTTTATTTGCCTTCGTGGCCAAACTTAAAATAGTTATAATTGTCAATTGTAAGCTCCGAGTTGAGCTGTGCACCTTTAATTAAACGAATTATATTTTGGCAAGCGGTGTCGAATATCGCGCCGCGACTTGAATTCCCGATCGATCAAACAGAACTGATTAGCTGCCGAATTGCAGCTGCTGCTTGCGCTCAGCTAAGGCCAAGGGCAAGCAATAGAAAATACAATACAAAGAAGGTCCGATGAGCATAAGCAAAACAACAGTTATGACAGTTACGTTAATTTGCTCTTATGCTGCGCAGAGCATAACTTATCGAAAGGTTAAATATTAAGAGCGAAGCTGCTTTAGTTGTTGTTTGGCGCGGATACATGCGTAACCAAACATTCTCCCCCCGTTGAAAGACACGGGCTTTCAACAGCATCCTCTTTCGGAAGCGCACACAACTTGCGCACAGCTATCTTTATTTTTCCAGTTGACGTCTTGAGAACAGCTACTCGGGAAACGCCGTCAGCACCAGCAACAAGCTCGACAACACGATCCAGTGGCCATTTAAGGGGTGGCAAGCTTTCATCCTTTACAAGGACAACATCATTAATGTGAACGCTCGGGTAGGATGTTCTCCATTTGGACCGTTGCTGAAGAAGCGTTAAATATTCGTCACGCCAACGACTCCAGAAAATTTGCTGATAATAAGCTATAGGCTGCCAGCGATCTAGGCGGCTAACGTTTAGCTTGGTGACATCCGGCTCCGGATAAATTGCGAGTGGCGCAGTGCCAAGGAAGTGCGCAGGAGTTAACACATCCAGATCTGCAGGTCTGCAGATCTGCAAAAGAGGTCGAGAGTTTATTATTGCCCCAATGTGGCAGACGAGTGTGCGCAGATCATCCAGGGGCAAAACCGAGGGTCCGACCGACCGCTAAAAATGGTATTTTGCTGTCTTCACCGCCGCCTCCCAAAGTCCACCAAAGTGTGGGGAGCGAGGTGGGATGAATTCCCATTCGATGTCGTCAGAAACACAAAACTCTCGGACAGAGTCGATGTGCTTCTCGCTGAGTGTTTACAAATGGAACGCCAAAAGTGTCACTGTTTAAATTGATATTTATTTGGTTTCACCGAACATTAACTTAACTTATAGATCGCGATGCGCTGTGGTTGCATTGGTAGCAAAAGTATGACTGACTGTACGTTCCTGCACAAAGGCAAGAGTAGCCAAAATTAATAAGAAAAAACTCTGAATGGAAAAGTACTGGCAGACCATGCGCTTGGTCTAAGCTTTTACAAATACACATAAAGTCAAGCTGCGCTGTGTCTATGTGCGTGTGCGAGTTACTAAGAATAACAGATAACGCATCAAACGGCGACTACGGCTACAGCAGAAATAGAGAAAATATTTACAGGGTGTCTGGGTCCCAAACATACCGGCCCCCCTGAACGGTTGTTCAGCAAAGAGGCAGTGCAGCAACTTTAGTGATTGGGCGTTTGTAAATTCCGTTGGCGGTTTTAACTGTAACAACCCTGACCTTGTCATCTTGACCAGTGTGCACCTCAATGATACGTCCTAGGATCCATTTGGATGGTGGTAGATTAGGTTCCTTAAGTACGACCAGAGTATCGACCTTTAAGTTGGTTTTCTCCAACTGCCACTTTGAACGTTCCTGAAGAGATGTCAGATACTCCGAATGCCAACGGTTCCAAAAACTTTGAACCCTCGCTTGCAATTGGTTCCAGCGCTCTAATCTGTTAATAGGGAGCTCAAGACGTGATGGTTCCGGTAGCGCAGTATATGGAGATCCAGTCAAGAAATGAGCAGGCGTGAGCGGATCTAAAGTATTGTCCCCCGATGGGCAAAGAGGGCGTGAGTTGAGGATGGCTTCAATCTGCGTCAAAACTGTAGAAAGTTCCTCGAACGTTAAAGCTGTGACTCCCAAAACGCGTCGCATGTGTAGTTTTATTGATCGAACTCCCGCTTCCCATATGCCCCCAAAATGGGGCGCAGAAGGGGGTATGAAGTGCCAAGCAATTCCTTCATTGGCGAAAAAGTTGGCTAACTCTTCATCCTTGGCTTGCTTCATGGCCAGAAGCCGCATTTCGTCTAAAATACGATTACTGCCATGGAAAGTGGTTCCGTTATCCGAGTAAAGATCAGTTGGCCTTGATCGGCGGGCGATGAACCGTTGAAACGCTGCGATAAAGGCCTTGGTAGTTAGGTCACTTACAACTTCAATATGAAGTGCCTTAGTTGATAGACATATGAAGATTGAAAACCATGCCTTTCCGATCCGTGGTGTCCGTCCCTTCGATTCCTTAATTGAGAATGGACCCGCATAATCCAAGCCTGTATGTTGAAAGCAGCGGCTTGCTTGAACTCGGGGAGTAGGCAACTCGCCCATTATCTGGTTACTGGTGCATCTGCGTTGGAGAAAACAGCGTTTGCATTGAAAAATCGCCTTCCGGACGAGGTTTCGGGCACCCATGATCCAATATTGCTGACGAATATTGATGAATGTTGCATCAACTCCTGTGTGAAAATGTCTGACATGAAAATGTTGAACGAGTAACTCAGCCATTGGAGAACTCTTTGGAATCAAAATTGGATGCTTGGCGTTGTAACCCAGAGTTGAATTCTCGATTCGTCCTCCTACTCGCATTATTCCATACTCATCTAGAAAAGGGGAAAATCGCAATAATTGCGATTTTGCATGAAGCTGACATCGATTTTTTAGGTTTAAGTATTCCTTGTGAAAAGCCTTTCGTTGGATATGCCGAATGAGTTGGCATCTTGCTTCCAGCAGCTCTGTTGATGTGAGGAACGGAGACGTAACCCCATGGGGTGAGCGGAGTCTGCTAACAAAGCGATAACAATAGCTCGTTACCCTGACCAAACGCGTCCATGATGAAATCTTATTGATTAACAACTCGGCGATGCTTTCGTCAGGAAAGCTGTGTAGAGTTGTTGGCTGGTTTGAACGTTTCTCAATGTCGACCTCAGGATTAGACAATACTCGAAATTTGTTGGTCGACGGTGGCCAATTGGGTTGTGGCATGGCCAGCCAGGGCGGTCCCTTCCACCAAAGTTCATGTTCCAGAAGTTTTGACGGGTGAAGTCCTCTGGAGGCGCAATCGGCAGGATTGTCCTCCGAACGTACATGGCCCCAGCAGCTACGTGGAAAATCGTTAAGGATTTCTGCGGTTCTGTTGCAGACGTATGTGTTCCAGTGCCGTGGTGGAGCTGATAACCAGTGTAGTACTATCTCTGAATCTGTCCAGCAATTGATGCTGAAAATAGGAATCGTTAATGAAGTTCTGATTACGGTCAGTAAACGTGAAAGGAGCAGAGCAGCATTCAATTCCAAACGTGGAATGGAGACCATGCGATTGATGGCCTGTGGAAGTGTTGAAGCGAAAGGTGGCACTTCATCCTTAAACGGATACTCGACAATATACGCTCCGTCTTGGGAGCGCTTGTGAGTGGACACAAAATGACGCTCTGTTGGATCACTGGCGTCTAAGAGATCTTGACTGGGCTGTATACTATCCATCTCCAAGAGAGACCGAACCATAGTGTCAAGGTCTGCGTGGTGTATGACGGCAGGAACTATGGGTTCATCGATTACAGTGTATGAACCTGCAATAATCCAACCAAAAATTGTATTGAGAGCTATAGGAAAGTTGTTACCAAAAGATTTTCTTTCTCCAGTATATATAGACCATAGTTGATCTGATCCAACGATAACGTCAATAGATCCCGGTGTGCAAAAAGTTGGATCAGCTAATGGAAGCGCGCAAATTTGCTTCCACGCTGGAGAAGAGGTGTCTAGAGCTTGCCCTGGTATCGACGACGTCAGCTTAGTCAAGATAAACGAAGCCAATTCGATGACTTGGTTCGAATTGCGAGAGCGCAACTGAAAGAATGTGCGTCCTCGAGTAACGCCAGCACTGTTGGCTGCAAGACCAAGAATTGAAATGCGTGCGTGCGTTCGACGCACGCCTATCCGCTGGACAAATGATTCCGATGCCATTGTTATAGTAGATCCTGTGTCCAAAAGCATCCTGCAAGTTGTATTATTTCCCCAGGCGTCGATGACGTCTGCAAGAATGGTTGGCAATAGTGTTTGCGAACCAACATTCGGAATATTCTCCAGGGTATGATGAGAACAGTTGCTGTTAGTGGGAGGATTGGTCTCCCCTTCAAGTGGTTGAGGCTGTTTGATGACAATTGAAGATTCAGATCGTGAACTTGAAAGAAAATCGCTGTTGGCAATGTTAGCTTGCGCAACGTTGATACCATGGTCACTGTGCTGCTGCGAACCGTGAACCAAAGAATGATGTTTGCGCTGGCAGATCCGACACGTGTTTTTCGATGTACAATTGCCAACCATGTGTGAGGGGCTGAGGCAATTAAAACAGAGCTTCTTTGTCTTCAAAAGCTCTCGGCGAGCTGCGATGTCCAATGCTAAGAATTGGTTGCATCTGAAAAGTTGATGATTCTGCTGGCATGCAGAACACTGTGGTTCATCCCGTCGCGGGTGAGCATCCGCGTGATGTGTTGTAGCTAATCGTCGAGCTTGTGGTGTACGAACGACTAGTGTCGGTATAGACTGAATGTCGTCCACGAATTTAATGGCATTATTATGCGCACGAGTGATTTGGCTTTTGCAGAAGCCCCTTTGTTGAATCACACTCCGCATGACGATCGAGGTTAGGAGACGGTTCTATACGATGTAGCAATCTATAGATCACCGTTGGCAAAAACAATTAGTTAATGTAAATGTCCCGAAACCAAACGTGTAACTGGCGATCCGGCTCGAAGGACCAAAATTATGTTTACAAATGGAACGCCAAAAGTGTCACTGTTTAAATTGATATTTATTTGGTTTCACCGAACATTAACTTAACTTATAGATCGCGATGCGCTGTGGTTGCATTGGAAGCAAAAGTATGACTGACTGTACGTTCCTGCACAAAGGCAAGAGTAGCCAAAATTAATAAGAAAAAACTCTGAATGGAAAAGTACTGGCAGACCATGCGCTTGGTCTAAGCTTTTACAAATACACATAAAGTCAAGCTGCGCTGTGTCTATGTGCGTGTGCGAGTTACTAAGAATAACAGATAACGCATCAAACGGCGACTACGGCTACAGCAGAAATAGAGAAAATATTTACAGGGTGTCTGGGTCCCAAACATACCGGCCCCCCTGAACGGTTGTTCAGCAAAGAGGCAGTGCAGCAACTTTAGTGATTGGGCGTTTGTAAATTCCGTTGGCGGTTTTAACTGTAACAACCCTGACCTTGTCATCTTGACCAGTGTGCACCTCAGTGATACGTCCTAGGATCCATTTGGATGGTGGTAGATTAGGTTCCTTAAGTACGACCAGAGTATCGACCTTTAAGTTGGTTTTCTCCAACTGCCACTTTGAACGTTCCTGAAGAGATGTCAGATACTCCGAATGCCAACGGTTCCAAAAACTTTGAACCCTCGCTTGCAATTGGTTCCAGCGCTCTGTTGATGTGAGGAACGTAGACGTAACCCCATGGGGTGAGCGGAGTCTGCTAACAAAGCGATAACAATAGCTCGTTACCCTGACCAAACGCGTCCATGATGAAATCTTATTGATTAACAACTCGGCGATGCTTTCGTCAGGAAAGCTGTGTAGAGTTGTTGGCTGGTTTGAACGTTTCTCAATGTCGACCTCAGGATTAGACAATACTCGAAATTTGTTGGTCGACGGTGGCCAATTGGGTTGTGGCATGGCCAGCCAGGGCGGTCCCTTCCACCAAAGTTCATGTTCCAGAAGTTTTGACGGGTGAAGTCCTCTGGAGGCGCAATCGGCAGGATTGTCCTCCGAACGTACATGGCCCCAGCAGCTACGTGGAAAATCGTTAAGGATTTCTGCGGTTCTGTTGCAGACGTATGTGTTCCAGTGCCGTGGTGGTGCTGATAACCAGTGTAGTACTATCTCTGAATCTGTCCAGCAATTGATGCTGAAAATAGGAATCGTTAATGAAGTTCTGATTACGGTCAGTAAACGTGAAAGGAGCAGAGCAGCATTCAATTCCAAACGTGGAATGGAGACCATGCGATTGATGGCCTGTGGAAGTGTTGAAGCGAAAGGTGGCGCTTCATCCTTAAACGGATACTCGACAATATACGCTCCGTCTTGGGAGCGCTTGTGAGTGGATACAAAATGACGCTCTGTTGGATCACTGGCGTCTAAGAGATCTTGACTGGGCTGTATACTATCCATCTCCAAGAGAGACCGAACCATAGTGTCAAGGTCTGCGTGGTGTATGACGGCAGGAACTATGGGTTCATCGATTACAGTGTATGAACCTGCAATAATCCAACCAAAATTTGTATTGAGAGCTATAGGAAAGTTGTTACCAAAAGATTTTCTTTCTCCAGTATATATAGACCATAGTTGATCTGATCCAACGATAACGTCAATAGATCCCGGTGTGCAAAAAGTTGGATCAGCTAATGGAAGCGCGCAAATTTGCTTCCACGCTGGAGAAGAGGTGTCTAGAGCTTGCCCTGGTATCGACGACGTCAGCTTAGTCAAGATAAACGAAGCCAATTCGATGACTTGGTTCGAATTGCGAGAGCGCAACTGAAATACTGTGCGTCCTCGAGTAACGCCAGCACTGTTGGCTGCAAGACCAAGAATTGAAATGCGTGCGTGCGTTCGACGCACGCCTATCCGCTGGACAAATGATTCCGATGCCATTGTTATAGTAGATCCTGTGTCCAAAAGCATCCTGCAAGTTGTATTATTTCCCCAGGCGTCGATGACGTCTGCAAGAATGGTTGGCAATAGTGTTTGCGAACCAACATTCGGAATATTCTCCAGGGTATGATGAGAACAGTTGCTGTTAGTGGGAGGATTGGTCTCCCCTTCAAGTGGTTGAGGCTGTTTGATGATAATTGAAGATTCAGATCGTGAACTTGAAAGAAAATCGCTGTTGGCAATATTAGCTTGCGCAACGTTGATACCATGGTCACTGTGCTGCTGCGAACCGTGAACCAAAGAATGATGTTTGCGCTGACAGATCCGACACGTGTTTTTCGATGTACAATTGCCAACCATGTGTGAGGGGCTGAGGCAATTAAAACAGAGCTTCTTTGTCTTCAAAAGCTCTCGGCGAGCTGCGATGTCCAATGCTAAGAATTGGTTGCATCTGAAAAGTTGATGATTCTGCTGGCATGCAGAACATTGTGGTTCATCCCGTCGCGGGTGAGCATCCGCGTGATGTGTTGTAGCTAATCGTCGAGCTTGTGGTGTACGAACGACTAGTGTCGGTATAGACTGAATGTCGTCCACGAATTTAATGGCATTATTATGCGCACGAGTGATTTGGCTTTTGCAGAAGCCCCTTTGTTGAATCACACTCCGCATGACGATCGAGGTTAGGAGACGGTTCTATACGATGTAGCAATCTATAGATCACCGTTGGCAAAAACAATTAGTTAATGTAAATGTCCCGAAACCAAACGTGTAACTGGCGATCCGGCTCGAAGGACCAAAATTATGTTTACAAATGGAACGCCAAAAGTGTCACTGTTTAAATTGATATTTATTTGGTTTCACCGAACATTAACTTAACTTATAGATCGCGATGCGCTGTGGTTGCATTGGTAGCAAAAGTATGACTGACTGTACGTTCCTGCACAAAGGCAAGAGTAGCCAAAATTAATAAGAAAAAACTCTGAATGGAAAAAAACTGGCAGACCATGCGCTTGGTCTAAGCTTTTACAAATACACATAAAGTCAAGCTGCGCTGTGTCTATGTGCGTGTGCGAGTTACTAAGAATAACAGATAACGCATCAAACGGTGACTACGGCTACAGCAGAAATAGAGAAAATATTTACAGGGTGTCTGGGTCCCAAACACTGAGGAAGAGTCGCTTGAGTTCAGCTAGGTCATTCTTGGCACCGACGAAATTTGTCGCATTGTCCGACCATATGCGAACAGGTTTACATCTGGTAAGAATAAACCGCTTAAGCGCATTAAGAAAGGCTGCTGTTGACAAATCAGGAACCAGTTCGAGATGCACTGCCTTTGTTGCGAAGCAAATGAAGAGCGAGATTTAGCATTTTACTGGTCCTTTGTTACGAATCTCGCTCTTGTAGTAAAACGGTCCACAGTAGTCCACTACAGTGACAGCCATGATTGTCTCAGCCAGGACCGGTTTAGCTCGAAAACACATAATGCATTTTGTTGTTACGCTGGAGACAGTCTTACGCCCCAATAGTGGAGCCGAATATGAGGAAGCAGAGAACGATGGCGCGTGTGACAGGATGATGATTCGGAAGTATAATCGGATGCTGAGCAACGAAATCCAGGCTCGAGTGCTTCAGACGGCCACCAACACGAATAAGTCCACACACATCGATGAATGGGTTAAGCGAGGCAATAGAGCTGGATGATGTGATCGTCCGTCCGTCTTGAAGAGCCCTATACTCATCACTCAGATTCGCCTTCTGGATGCTCCGCAAGAGAAGTTGAGTGCCCTTGTGTATCAAATCTACTGTTAGACTGGGATGCCTGATGCGATTCCGAAATTAATATATATAGCCGAAGACACGACGCAGGTTATGAAATGAATTTGCAAACTTGCATCCTAAGCTGACATCAAAGCATCCAGGGATAGCAACTACCACCTTTTGCCGCAGCTCAGGAAGCGTACGGGCCGGTAAACATGATGCGGGCCAGTCGCACTCTCCTTTGGTTAAGAAATCGGGACCATGAGACCACAACGATGATTCTAAAAGGTCGCTGGCAAGTGCTCCTCTAGAAAGAATGTCTGCCGGGTTGCATTCCGTCGGTCGGTACGTAGCGCCATTCCATTCCTGTCGTTAGCTCCTGTATTAAAGATAGGCTCATCTCGTATCCAGGATAAAACAACTGTCGAATCCGACCAACAATAGTATCTACAGTTAAATAAATTCATTTGAGCGAATAAGTTGAGATAGAAGTGCAGCAGCAGATAATTAGCTTTGGTACTGTGAGAGTTCGTAAAGGTGCCACTCGAGACTTAGAGCTTAACAAATGAGCTATGCGCCGTCCCTCTGTTATGGATACAACGTAAATGCATCTGTGTTGCAAATATCGGCACACAAGCTGTTCCAAGAACAGTGCAAAAAATCAGAAAGACTCTCATCCCAATCCAATTGCTCTCTCCAAATGTGATGCAAAAAGATCTTGGCCTTGGCTACCACGGGTCCGATAAGTCCAAGCGGGTCATAGAAACGAGCAATGGTAGACAGCACAGACCGTTTGCTAGGCTTTCCAGGCGCTTTCATAGGCGAAAAATTGAACAGAAGGCAGTCAGAGGCTGGATCCCACGCAAGTCCGAGAGTATTCGTGACATCCGTGCCATCGTCAAATTTTAGAAAGGTCTCCCTTTCCTCATCAGGAACCTGTTGAAGCACGCGATGATCGTTGGAGGACCACTTCTTAAGTTTAAAGTTTCCCTTTCGAAGCAGACTGACTAATTGCTCCATAATATGAACTATTTCCTCGGCAGAGTCACCTCCAGTGATGAGATCATCTACATAAAAATCGTTCAAAATCACTTTAGATCCAGCAGGAAATGATCTTCTTTCATCAATAGCTAACTGCTGCATGGAACTAACCGCCAGAAAAGAAGCTGGCTTTGTGCCATAGGTGACAGTATCCAGCTTGAAAACTTGAATTTCCTGATGAGGCGAATCACGCCACAAGATACATTGCAAATAGGAATCGGGTTCAGCCATCCTAACACACCTATACATTTTGCAAATGTCACCAGTCAGGGCTATTGGGAATGTCCTAAACTGCAACAGTGTAGCAAACAGCTTGCGTTGAATAGTTGGGCCTGCCATGAGGATTGCATTCACGGAATAACCAGACGAAGACACTGCCGAACCGTCAAAAACAACTCTAAGCTTAGTTGTTGAGCTGTCTTTCTTGAGAACACAATCATGAGGAAGATAATACTTGCAGCGACTTAGCATGTGCGACTCCACAAGAGACATGTGATTCAAATCCACATACTCCTTGATAAATGCTGAATATTGTGACTTCAAACCAGGATGACGCTCTAATTTGCGCTCCAGGTTGCAAAAACGACGATATGCCTGCTGATATGAATCTCTAAGTAGATCCACAGTATGCTTGACTGGAAGGCGTACCGAATATTCGCCAGTGTCCAAAAGAGCAAAAGTTTGTTTAAAATGCGCTTCACAATCAAGTTCCTGCTTGGTAGATTCGTTGACTAAACGAGAACACGATTCTACCTCCCAAAACCGACGAACGATTTCATCAAGCGTGTGATCTGGGCTGGGATTTGGCATCAGAGCCGAGCTAGTGACCATCAATGAGGCAGGGCTCGCTGAAGAAGTTCCTCCTGTCACTATCCAGCCCAATTGAGTTTTTTGAAGAATGGGCAAGCCAGGAGCGATTTTGATTTGACCGACACACAACAATTCAAAAAACAGGCCAGCTCCAATTAACAAATCCATTTTGTGCGCCTTAAAGAACTCTGGATCAGCCAAGCGAATATTTGAGGGTATATTCCAGAGCTCAGTGCTAATATCGTAGCTAAGCTGATTTCCAGTTATAGACAAAGCTAAGAGAACTGAGATGTTGGCAGAGTACGCAGATGCTAGCGATTGAAAACCTATATCGGCTGAATAGCCTTCTGAGGCAACAGTAGACTCCCCCAATCCTGAAATCAAAGTAGGTGAGCGATGCTTTCGCAGTTGGAGGTGTTGAGCTAAACGAGACGTAATAATGTGCACCTGCGAACCAGAATCAAGTAGCGCTCGGCAAGGGACTAAAACTTCAGTACGACTTCTAACGTTGATTACAGCAGTTGCCAAGAGCACCATGTCTTGACTAAGATTTTGGGCTACAAGGGTTGCAGAAGGGTTTGCAGCAGGCGGACGCGGAGCAAAGTTAACTTGAGAGCCGTCAATCTGATTCTCAAAATGCGGAAGCGTATGATGCTTGGCCTTGCAACGGTGGCAGGTAATGGAGCTGCACTCCTTTAACCGATGACCTTTACACAGGCAACTGATGCAAAGGTTGAGCTTCTTTACCTCTCGTAGACGCAGTTGCGGAGACAGATTTCCAAAACGGGAACAGTTGTAAATTAATTGGCCAGAGGTCTCACAAAACACACATTTATTTGTGTTGGATTTAGTAGCAACAAAGGCCTTTCTACTGGTGTTAACGATTTTGCTACTTTTTCCCACCCTAGAGCTAGGCGTATACGATGCCATAGCGTGTTCCACATTTTCCAACCTCTGACATCTTCGATCCAGAAATGCCATGAACTGCTCACAGGTCGGAATAGTATCCATCGGTGCTGTCTCCTCCCAACTGATCTGCGTTGCCTTGTCCACTTTCTGCAGCAAACTGTACACGATAATGAAACCCGCAATCTGCTCAACGTTGCCCAGGCTTTGTAGAGCGCGAATGTTGGCGTTAACCGTATCCGAAAGGGTTCGAAGTTTTAGTGCTGACGACGACTCGATGCAATCTAAACCCAAAATCTCCGTGACATGTGCTTGGAACATGAGACGCTTGTTGTTAAACCGTTTTTTAAGGAGCTCCAATGCAACTGGATAGTTAGCGCTGCTGATTTCCAACGAAGAAACACTATCTAAGGCTGGTCCTTTCAGACACGATCGCAAGTGCTGAAACTACTCCACATCCGAAAGTCCTGAGTCCGCATCAATGATTGAAGAGAACATCGCTATGAACTCTGCAAACTTTGTATACCCTCCACTAAACTCAAAGCATTGATTTCAGGCAACCGGATTCTGCCTTGAGACAATGTGTGATTGTCACCACATGTATCTTGCCTCATAGTCGAACACGACGGCGATGATAACTTTCGTTTGTCAATTTTGCGTCGCAAGCCGGTTTTGACTAATATTGAGAAGTCATCAAAACATGCCCGTAACTCACTCCCGATTTCGCCTTAAGCCGAACAGCCCACTCGCTGAGATGCACAATTTGCTCCGGAGCAATTGCTTTGGCCGTCCGTTTTACTTGCTCATCAATAGCTTTGGCCTTGGCTTTGTAAAACGGGGCACCAGGAGACTGAACGGCAGCAGAATTATGCATTTTTAAATATTCCTGTAGGAGTCACTGAATTTTTCCACTAATGCATTAACACACACGTTCAACCGACGCAATGTCAATTTGAATAGCGAAGACCATGCTAGAGCGCGAGCACGAGGTTTATTAACTCTATACTTTAAATAATTTGTATTTATTTAAACAAACAGAGCTAATGTGATCACGTCGGGGTCACCAAATGTTGAGCTATTGAGCTTTTTCAATAGCTATCGAATTTTTCACAATAAATAAATAAATAAAAATGCACCGAAATTTGCATTTATATAAATGTAGTTTATTTGCCTTCGTGGCCAAACTTAAAATAGTTACAATTGTCAATTGTAAGCTCCGAGTTGAGCTGTGCACCTTTAATTAAACGAATTATATTTTGGCAAGCGGTGTCGAATATCGCGCCGCGACTTGAATTCCCGATCGATCAAACAGAACTGGTTAGCTGCCGAATTGCAGCTGCTGCTTGCGCTCAGCTAAGGCCAAGGGCAAGCAATAGAAAATACAATACAAAGAAAGTCCGATGAGCATATGCAAAACAACAGTTATGACAGTTACGTTAATTTGCTCTTATGCTGCGCAGAGCGTAACTTATCGAAAGGCTAAATATTAAGAGCGAAGCTGCTTTAGTTGTTGTTTGCCGCGGATACATTTTGATTAATAATTCAAATGCCATCTCCAAGTTTTTCAAATTCAAGATTTTTTTGTTATCGATCCCATAAATATATCGGAAACGGGATGATGTATCGAAAATCGAAAACAAACTTATACTGTGTTATGAACCGGCTTTTCCTTCCCAACACTGTATCGATAGCCAGCTAGCAAATCGGTCGCTCAGGGATGGATAAGAGCTAAATAAAGTGCTGGCCGGTGTAACAAAAATTTATATTTTTCTTTGCGAATAACTAACAAAAAAAACAAACGGGTGAATATTTAATCTTTACAGATTCGGACAACGATGGAACATACAAAGGTAAAAAGCTGGAAACATTTACCCCCAACGCGCCCTCCCTACCTATGGGTCGGTATTTTTGCATTTTATTGCCGACTTCTATACATCACAACTCTATCAACAACTTACCCCGACATCAACACACAATCGTCCCACGCACACATAAATTTCTACTCACACATTTTATGTAAACAGTACACACTTATATTTATTCATTTAAAACTATACATGGTTTTCTTAAAATAAATTTACTTTTTATAAATCGAAAAAAAGAATGACAATAGTGTTTAAATAAATAAATAAACAAAAATGAACATGGACTAATAAACGTAGAACATATAAACAGTACACTACTACGAAGAGAATGATTACATAAATAAATTAAATAATAATAAATAAATGGTAAATAAACTATATAGGGGCGGGGATAAATCGCTAAATAGATTAATTAACTACATCTGATCCGGCCCTTTGACAATCGGTCGCGGCCCACTGTGCCTGTGACGGCGGCTGAATAGCTGTTGCGCAAGCGCTGATGTTTTATTCTTTTTGGGGACGCTACTTCTACGGGCACAAACTTGCTAATCCCCTCGACGGGTTTGCTGATCCTCGTCTGGTGGTCTCCTGCCTCTGCCTTGGCCACTCCTGGTGCGTGCGGAACTGCTGTCTGCCTTTTTGGATTGAGTTGCTGGCGCCACTGCTGGTGTGTGCGGATCTAAATGTTTGTGTCGCTTCGCCCCGAAATTGCATCAGTTGATGCTAAGCTTCTATTTTACTTTTGGGTTTTACGCGCGCCGCTCACATAAATTTATTTAAATTTTATTTCAATTTTGCACTTGCACTCCGACCTTTTTTTGAATTTCTTGCTGCCTCATGCCTGCTGTTTTTCCTCCTCCCTTTTTTTTAGCCATTCCCTCTAAACGTCTTCACTAATCCAATCTCTTGGCCTGCACGACTCTCCAACCCTCGTTCGACAACCACAACCATCGATAGTAGATCGCCGACCATAACAGCACACTCCGGTTCGCTTGTGTGCGCTGCAAACAGGAGTGCAAAAAGGAGGCGTCTGCTCGCCAAGCTGCCCAACGCAGGCCTACGCCCACGCCCTGAGATCAAGAGTCTCATGCTCTACCAACTGAATTAGCCGGGCACAGATCCAACACTCGGGGGTTACTGCTTGAGATCCTTAGCGTGGAACACCCCGAGCGGGTTTCCCTGAAGTGTCTCCAGCTCATATAGGCAACGTCCTACTGGCCTCACTACCCGGCACTTGGTGTAACGGCGGCAGAACTTCGCGTTGAGGTTCTTCGCGAAGTCACTCAACACGAAATTACGCTTATACACCTCCTGCCATGCCGTGTATTGAACGTCTCGTGCTTTCAAGTTGTACTGCCTCGCTGACTTTTCATATGCCCGGTGTAGCGTCTCCTGGATGCGAGCACGGTATATTTGTTGCTTCGCTGACCTCTCTAAGGACTTGATGGTTGAGTCGCTTACATCGCCAAGCCTCTTGGCTAGGCTATATTCGCTGCCGTGACTCAACATGTGCTGTCCGAACAATGCGAAGTATGGCGAGGTTCCGGTCGCAGAGTGCACTGCGCTTCGCAACGCCATCGCGATCTCGGGCAACGCTTCGTCCCACACCGTCTGGTCGGCGCCAATATGCGCTCGTATCGCTGCCAACACTGACTGGTTAGCACGTTCGGACGCGTTCGCTTGCGGGGCATAGTTCCCGGTGCGACAGTGCTTTATCCCGTTGTGTTCTATCATCGCTCCAAACTCCTGTGACACGAACTGCTTTCCGTTATCGGTGTGGACGATTTCGGGGACTCCATACGCCGAGAACACCTCTTCCCTTAGGAACCGGATGACCGCTCCCGCTGTCGTCTTCGGTATCGCCTTTAGCCAGACAAATTTGCTAAAGTGGTCTAGCACCACTAGAATATAGGCGTTGCCCTGGCGAGAACGTGGATACCTGCCCAAGAAATCCAAATAAAGTTTTTGTATCGGCCGCTCCGTCGCCATCTCCTTGCCCATCCTCGGCCTTGCAATCTGCGTGCTGTGTTTGGTTTCTTTGCAGACTTCGCACCCGAGCACATGCTCCCGTACTTGCACTGCCATCCTCGGCCAAAAGTAGAATTGGCGCAGCCTTGCCAATGTTCGGGCTATGCCTCCGTGCATCCCCTTAACACTGTCGTGCGCCTGGTGAACTAGTGTGCTAGTTAGCGATTCCGGGATCCATAGCTTCCAAAGGAACTCCTCGCTATCGTCCCGTGCGAAAGTGCTAGGGACCACCTCGCCAGTCTTCCACTCAGGTCTTTGAGTGACATTAGCCACTGCAAGCTCGAATGGTCCGTAATGACCGTAAACGGCATTAGCTCTACGTATGGCCTAAATCGCTCTATCGCCTTCACCGCTGCGAGGCACTCCTTCTCTGTTACGCTATAATTCAGCTGGGCTCCATGCAGCTTTGCTGAAAAGAACGCTATGGGTCGATCTGCACCCTCGTCGTCACGCTGAAAGAGGACTGCACCAATCCCCAGGTGGCTTGCGTCGCACTGGATGAAATAAGGCCGTCGAAAATCCGGTGCACAGGTAAGTGCCTTCTTCAACTTGTGGAATGCCCCGACTGCTTCAACCGACATTTCAAACTTCTTGCCGATTTTTAGGCAATCAGTTAATGGCGCAGAAAGGCTCGAGAAATCTCGGATGAATCGCCTGTACCAACCTGCTGTTCCCAAAAATCTCCTTAGCTGCTTAGTGGTTCTCGGGACGGGAATCTGGACTATTGCCTACACCTTGCTCGGATCCGTTCGCAGAGCTCCGTCACCAACAATGTACCCTAAGTATCTCAGAAACTTGAAGCAGAACTTAGATTTTTGCAAGCCGATGGTCAGATTGGCCTTCTTTAAGCAGTGTGCTACATCCTTCAACAGCTGCACATGCTCCTCGAAGGTGCGGGCGATGATCAGCAGGTCATCCAAATAGACGAACACGCGATTCCGCAGACGTTGTGGTATCACCCGGTCCATCAATCGACACAACCGCTGAGCGGCATTACACAGACCGAAAGGCATCATCCGGAATTGATACAGCGGACGGCCCGGAATTGTGAATGCGGTGTATGCTCTGCTCTTGGGCTCCAATTCAATCTGCCAGAATGCGTGTTTTAAATCGACGCTGCTGATAAAGATAGTGTCATCCACGCGGCTTAGGATCGACTCAATATTTTGTAACGGGTAAGCATCTTTTACTGTTACACTGTTCAGCTTACGAGCGTCTAGGCACAACCTATTTTTGCCAGGTTTTCGTACCAGCGTCGTCCTGTTTCTCCAGGGGCTTTCGCTTGGCTCTATGACGCCAAGTCGAAGCATTTCGTCGACCTCCGCGAAAAGAAGCTCCTGCACTGCTGGTGACACTGGATAAAAACGCTCCTTCACTGGTACGGTGCCTTCTACTAGTTCATTCGTATGACGCTCCATGTGAGTCTTTCCTAAACCTTGCTGCTCGAACGCTCGGAATTCAGCCTTGATCGCCTCCAGTTGTTCCTGCTGCTCGACGTTTAGCTCGTGTGGCTCGATCGGCTCTCCCCTAGTTTTGAGCTCTGAGTCCACCTGCTCAAGCGACTCCACTCCTACGACCTCGGGTACTAGGCGAAACTTCTTCCAGAAGTCGATGCCCAGGTACAAACTCTGAACCAGTGCGGGGCACACATACAACGTCATCTTGTGCGTCTCGTTTTTATATTGGATCGGCACAAGAATCTTACCCAGCACCGAGTAGCTCGTACCTCCTGCGGCTCGCACCTTAGAAGTCTGAGGGTGCCAGGCTATTCCCAGCTTCTTGATCAGGTCCACTGCTCCTGCACCTAACAAGCTAACGGTCGCCCCAGTGTCCAGAAGCCCCTTTACTGTGTGCCCTTGAAGCTGCACTTCGGCAAAGGGTCGGTCGTCGTCCTTGAGCGCTTCAAGTGCTTCGCACACGCGATTGCGTTCCCTCCGGCGTAATGTGTGCCTTCTCCGCCTTCTCCGAACTGGTGGGTTCTGGCGCCGCTTTGAGTCCTCCTCTTCGGCAAAGATCCGGGTTCTTGCTTCTTCGTACGCGGCTTGGCTCGCTTCAACCGGCAGTCGTGTTGACCACTTTGGCCTTGGCCAGGGCTCGCAGTTGGCTTTCCTAAAAATATTCTTAGCTGCTATGTGATCCTTACTGCTGCTTAATCCTAACATGTCGGGTGGGGAGGGTTTTAGTGGTTTCTCAACCGTGGCATTGAGCGCGACTCCTCTGCCTGCGTCATGCTCTGCATCTCGTTTCCCGAGCGACATTTTGGGCATTTGGGCAACATCACTCCTGGGCGTCCACATTTATAGCAGAATATGTTTCTGACCGTGGCTTCGCATTCCCAAAAAGTATGCCCTCGCTGGGCACAGTTCCAGCACGTAAGCGCGTTGTGGTCGCCGCTACCGCCTCTAGGCCTGTGCAGTGCCTCAACTGCCTTATCCGGTGCAACCTCTGCAGTGGCTTCTTCCTCATCATGGAACGCCTCGTTCACCTGGAAATGGCCTCTAGGTCTACCAACTGGTTCCGCTGTGGTCTGACTTCTCGACCAACGTGAAGACAGCATTCTCTCGGCGTCATGGCATTCTTCACGCAGTCTCTCCAAGTCCGTGATCCACATAGGATAGATGATCCGTGAGATACCGTCCCGTATGTTTACCTTCACGACCTTGATCAGGTCGTGGTCGCTGACGGGTCCCTCCAATCTCGACCTGAGCGCAAACATGGCCTGGAGATAATCGTCGACGCTCTCTCCTGGCTTTTGTCGCCTCTCGCGAAGCTCCTGCTCGCGTTCGAAGTTTGACCTTCGCGTCTGAAACCGCTGTTTCAGCGCGTACCGCAGATTCGGCCAGTCTGTTGTCCCACTTGTCCTGAGGAACATCCAATACCATTCCTTTGCGCGTCCCTCAACCAGCGTGTGGAAATCCCGCAGGACATCCGGCCACGGCACCTGGTAGGTCTGTCTTAGATGATCCAGCCTAAAGATAAATTCGCCGACTGGCATTCCAGAAGGGCTGGCATCAAAAATAAGACCCCAGCGACGCATCGGGATCATCTCGGGTCTGTATTCGGACCTATCGACTGGCCTACGCATGGGTTGGTCGTATCTCGCCTGTGCTTCGGTACGCGATCCAGAACTCCAATGCTCGGCTTGCTCGCGATGCTCGAACTCCAGAGCGCGGTTGCCGACCCAGAATCCCTGTGCAGCTGGAGGCTTTCGCTGAGGCGCCGCGCGATCTGGTGGTGGTGCTGCGTTCTGTACGGCCGGTGGGCGAACAGTTGGCTGTGTTTCTCTTGGCCCTGACAGATGTGTATATAGGCTGCTTTCTCGGATTGCCTGCATATACTCCAGCATCTCACGCCTATGTTCTTTTTGTAGCTCGGCCATTCCCGACGCCATGACGGCCAGGAAAGTTTCCCGCGCCTCCGTTAGAGCTGTATTTATCGCGGCTCTCATCTCGCTTTGTAAATCCGGTGGAGATGGCTGTTCCTTTGCCATCGTTGAGCAGCTGCGTTTTGGCACTGCTCCTAGGCTGTTGGGATGTGTATCCCCGCCTACTGCTCCTGCCTCCGAGATGTCCATTTCCTCTTGTGGCGACGTGTCGTTGGATGCTGTGTCGGTTGTCTGTTTTCGTGCTTGGGACGCCGAACGAGTGATAGGAGCCATTAATTCGGCCCCTCTACTCCGATTGAAATTCTCCCCACGCTTGTCTTTTCTTTGTTCTTCTACTCTTTCCTTTACCCCACGCATTTTCTTTCTACTTCTTATTAAACTAATTTCTCTTTTCCTTTTATTTACTTATAACTACGGAATGAGACGAACATGGAACATGATACGGGTATGGTAAGTGTTGGGTGTACCTACATTGGTCCTAATCCTAAAATTGTCCTACTCCTATATCACAGTTGGGTTATTGAAACTAAGTGTTATGGCCTGGCAGGAAACACAATGCCGGTCCTGAAGGACATGACACGGACCTTGGCCTCGACACATATACACGTATAAGGTAAACTGGAATAACATATTGACATTTACTTGAGTGTAACTACGTGTTATACCGTACTTTGACTGGCAGGAAACGCAATGCCGGTCCTGAAGGACATGACACGGACCTTAGCCTCGACACAAATACAAGTATATAATAAGCTGGACTAAACTATTGACATTTACTAAGTGTTATACCGTACTTGGCCTGGCAGGAAACGCAATGCCGGTCCTGAAGAACCTGGCACGGACCTTAGCATCGACACAAATACACGTATATAACTTATACAATAAACTGAACATATACTGTGACTCCACTAGCGTCTTTCATTAGTTTTTCTACCATTGGGCGCCATTTGTTATGAACCGGCTTTTCCTTCCCAACACTGTATCGATAGCCAGCTAGCAAATCGGTCGCTCAGGGATGGATAAGAGCTGGATAAAGTGCTGGCCGGTGTAACAAAAATTTATATTTTTCTTTGCGAATAACTAACAAAAAAAAACAAACGGGTGAATATTTAATCTTTACAGATTCGGACAACGATGGAACATACAAAGGTAAAAAGCTGCAAACATTTACCCCCAACGCGCCCTCCCTACCTATGGGTCGGTATTTTTGCATTTTATTGCCGACTTCTAAACATCACAACTCTATCAATAACTTACCCCGACATCAACACACAATCGTCCCACCCACACATAAATTTCTACTCACACATTTTATGTAAACAGTACACACTTATATTTATTCATTTAAAACTATACATGGTTTTCTTAAAATAAATTTACTTTTTATAAATCGAAAAAAAGAATGACAATAGTGTTTAAATAAATAAATAAACAAAAATGAACATGGACTAACAAACGTAGAACATATAAACAGTACACTACTACGAAGAGAATGATTACATAAATAAATTAAATAATAATAAATAAATGGTAAATAAACTACATAGGGGCGGGGATAAGTCGCGGCCCACTGTGCCTGTGACGGCGGCTGAATAGCTGTTGCGCAAGCGCTGATGTTTTATTCTTTTTGGGGACGCTACTTCTACGGGCACAAACTTGATAATCCCCTCGACGGGTTTGCTGATCCTCGTCTGGTGGTCTCCTGCCTCTGACTTGGCCACTCCTGGTGTGTGCGGAACTGCTGTCTGCCTTTTGGGATTGAGTTGCTGGCGCCACAGCTGGTGTGTGCGGATCTAAATGTTTATGTCGCTTCGCCCCGAAATTGCATCAGTTGATGCTAAGCTTCTATTTTACTTTTGGGTTTTACGCGCGCCGCTCACATAAATTTATTTAAATTTTATTTCAATTTTGCACTTGCACTCTGACCTTTTTTTGTATTTCTTGCTGCCTCATGCCTGCTGTTTTTCCTCCTCCCTTTTTTTTAGCCATTCCCTCTAAACGTCTTCACTAATCCAATCTCTTGGCCTGCAGTAGATCGATAGTAGATCGCCGACCATAACAACTGCCTAGGAATTAGGCGAGCTTATGTTCCAAATGTGGAGTCTTTGGCTCTTATAGACTCTGATCGGTTGGCTCATACATACGAACGGACAAACGGACAGACGGATCGAATTTTTTTTCCTCAACTGTATATTACTTTCAGTTTGCCAATAAACGATTACGCAAAGTGAAAAATTTATATGTTTTCAATTTAGAGCTATAGAGCTATACAATTATTTTTTTTTTTAATATTCTCTTAAGACTATTAAACAAAGCTACAAAGTATTTACAAGAAAAAAAATATACTTCTAAAGGCACTAAATTTTCTAAGGTTTTCAATATTGGAATATAGAATTGATATATAATGCCACGCTAGCGGTTACCTTCCGACATGATCCAGTTTCTTATTACAACTCCACCTTACCTAAAATCGAGGGAAAGATGGTTGCGAAGCCCATAACTGGTCGGCCGCGGGCAATAGCATCGAGGGCAGAGCGAATTACTTTTTTTTAACAGAACGCTTGCCAATAAGATGAAGAATGATTGTGGAATTACCATATGTCGCAAATGTGACCGAAAAGCTATTAAAAGTACCGACCTGTAAGATTCGAGCTGCGCGAAAGAAACCGTTGACTTCAGCGGAGCACGTTCAGACACATTTAACTTTTTCTAGGACCCACGTGGGAAAGCCAGAATCATATTGGGATTGTTAAGGAATATCTAACTTGTCGATAGGATTCAATAATCCTTCCTATTTGCCACACTTTAAATCACCTATAAGGCATTCTACGCACGATTTAATGACTAAATCAACTTTTCTTGCCGAATCTGGAGAAAAGTAATCACGTCTTACTAATTCTATTGTTCGGTTAGCACTAAAGTGTCCTTGACGACAAGCAGTAGTTGTAAATTCATTCTCAATTTTTTGACGTTATGACAATTAACTCATAATATATATAAAAAGTTTGTCTATACAAGAAGAAAACCGTTACTTATTTAATAAATCAAGAAAGCACGATAAGGAGTACGGCGTCAACGATATGGTTGCCATTAAGCGAACCCAATTTGGAGCTGGACCAAAACTGCAGGGGAAGTTTCTTGGTGCCTATGTTATGAAACATAAGTTGAGACGTGAACTGTACATTGTAGAAAAAGAAGGTAACTTTGAAGGACCAACAAAAACTAGCACGATTGCTGAATAAATGAAGATTTGGAACCCATTATTTGAAACGAATAATAAGTAGCATGGCCGAATGTTGGATTGGCAGCTCTAGCTGCAGATTTCGAAAGCTATTTATTAAGTAAGCTGTAGTAATCGATCGTATATCTAGTATTAGCTGAAAATATTTATCAAAGTTGTTGTAGCTAAACCGACGAAGCGTAAAGACGTATAATTTAAGAAGTTGGAAACTGTACACACAATTAATTAGAACTTGTCTGCTAAATAAACTTTTTAGTTGTTATGTTATATTTCAATCAACAAAGCCTAGAAATTGTTTTGTTTTATGTGGTTTTATAGCTTATATATATGTACGTACCCACTTTAATTTCTTTATAAAAACATAGCTCTTAGCCTTACGATTAGACGTTTCCAAATGTACTGATACGGATAAGGATAAAGTTAAGGGAATTAGAGAAGACGATCGAATGCGACTCGACTAGAAAACAGACTGTGAAGGGTTTCTTGACCTATTCAATTCTTACTGTTAAAAAACAAGAATCAATCAAATGAAACTTAGAAATGCAAATAAATAAATGGCTTACTTAGAAGTAGTAGTGACCGCAAGGCATAGGCTGCAATGTTGTTGTAGCAAACATTTTTTAATATCCCGCACAATCAGATCAAGTTTTTTATACCCGGATCCCTTTAAAATGGGAAAAAAGGGTATAATGGTTTTGTGCAAAAGTATGTAACAGGCAGAAGGAAGCATCTCCGACCCTATTAAGTACATATATATTCTTGATCAGCATCAACAGTCGAGTCGATATAGCCATGTCGGTCTGTCCGTCTATCCGTCCGTCTGTCTGTATGTATGAACGCGTCGATCTCAGAGACTGTAAGTGCTAGAGACTCCAGATTTGGAACTCAAGCTCGCCTAGAGCCTTCTTACTTGTTATTAAGATAAGTTTAATTGATAGATATGGATTTCATTGATTTGACTCAATGACATCCAAAGTATGTTGATCAAAAATTGATTCTGACTAAGCACAGCATCGCCTCGCCGAAGAGTAGTCTTTTGTAAAGATAGATAGAACTTCAGAATTTAGATTTTCATGCCTTGACCAAGTTTCAGTAAAGATAAGGACAAGGAAAGGAATAAAAAGACAATTAAGATCTAGAATACTGATAGCCAAGTAAAAGATTGTTAGTTTTTTGAACTACTAGAAACTGGAAGAGTTATATAGGAACCAACACCAGGGAGATACAATCGTAGGTCGATATTCCTTTCTAGCAGTATGTATTTCCGCCCGAAATTCCTTACAACATATAGTGCTAAAGTCTGGTATCGAATCATAATTTTTAAAAGGCGAGACATCCTGAGTGTAAGCGAATTTATATTACTTCACTTCTTTTGATTTTCAGACATGTCAGGATCCGATGACCGCTTAAAATTGCCATTTTTGCGCTTTGGAAAATCATTCATGATCTGCAATGTTTTGCAACTGGCCGAAAGCTCCGACAAAGCAGAGAGCTTTAGTCGCCAAATTTTGTGCAAAGATAGCTAGTGACTTCCCACAAAAGGGGTGCATTAATAAAGTTTGGATGCCACACGGCTGCCGCCCGAAGCCCCCGCCTCTTTTAAACTGGGATGCACGTATCTTCAACACTTTTTAAGAGTCACCAATTTTTGTGGTTAGACAGCTAATGCTTTCGCCCAAAAATGCCCACCCATAACGCCTGCATTTAAAAATCTGAAATCTCTATAATTTCCACAGTTTTTAGGCGCCAGTTACCAAAATTGGTTTCAATATAGCAAGAGACATCCACTCGGAAACGATCACAGAGCAGCGTACCCGACACGTGTGTGAAACAGAGAAGATGAGCAAACACGAAATGAGCACAGTAAACTGATGACAAAGTTTAATACACAAATGTTTTTTATCAATCCGCATGATGCCACAGTAAAGGTTATCGGGACTCACTGTCAACTACAAGTTATCACACTTGGCCTTAAAATCACTTTAACCACTATTGCAAATAGTGCCAAATGACAAATACTGTCAGATGTGGGACGAGTTTTTGATCCACCACTACTCTTCTAGTTTAAAATATTGTTTCAGGTGCTGTGGCTTCTGTGTTTCTCAACTCCTACCGAAATCGGCGGACTTATGACAGAAGTACCGCACTAATCTCCTGGTACTAAGGAAGATATAATTTACAGATATATCGGCTTCGCTAAAAGTAGCTGTACGATTTCGTCAAGAGCATAAAATCGTACGCTGCAGATAGCGCAGATACACAGCAAATAAGATGCACCCAATTTATGTGTTGTGATAAAAAATGTGCTTTCACACCATCTGTCGAACTGCCTGCAGTAAGCAGATGCACCCGAGCCATAGTAGCGTCTCATATAATTGACCGGAGTCAACTTGTGAGCCTTTGGCTTCTCCTAGAATTGATTGACGGTGGTTGTTAGGTGGCCTAATTTTATTTGCCTATTGTTTGCTTTAATAAGCTGCATTTCATTATATCTGGTCTCTTAAAACGAAAGTGTTTAGGTTTAGATAAATCAGCACACATGTAAATCACCACAATAATACTGAGAAAATAAAAAAACAAACAAGAAAGAACGCTCTAGTCGAGAAATCCCGACTAGACGATACCCTGAACCCTATACTTTACGCGTACAGTCAGTGCTTGCAAGTATGTGTGCGTGTGTGTACGACCATACTGCATACTGCATACTCAACTTCAAGGTTCCATATCTCGGGTGTTTCTCAACCGATTTTAATAAAAATTTCACAGATTGTTATTATTTATATTAATAATTCAAATGCCATCTAAAGTTTTTCAAATTCATGATTTCATTGTTATCGATCCCATGTGTATATCGGAAACGGGATGAGTTATCGAAAACAAACTTGTACTGCCTAGGCGAGATTAAGTTCCAAATCTGGAGTCTCTAGGTCTTATAGTCTTTGAGATCGACGCGTTCATAAGTACAGACGGACAGACGGACGGTCGGACGGACGGACGGACAGACGGACATGGCTATATCGACTCGACTGTTGATGCTGATCAAGAATATATATGTACTTAATAGGGTCGGAGATGCTTCCTTCTGCCTGTTACATACTTTTGCACAAAACCATTATACCCTTTTTTCCCATTTTAAATGGGATTAGGGTATAAAAAACCAATAATTGGGTTATATTATATTGTCCTTGTGGACCACCCTTCCTTAAATGGGGACCGTTTTCCCAAGGTCCTCTTCCACAGATCTTTCTTCGCATAATGGCGTGAGCTTGTTTCCAAGTTTTTGGTTGGGTTTTTCCAATACATTTTCACTTACACGAGGCTTGGTCTGGAAGGAAGCCAAGCGTTAAGCATCTAAAGGTATTCGGCGCTAAGGCTATAGTGCTGAATAAAGCGTACAAGAGGAAGTTCCTGCCAAAGGGCGAAGAGCATTTTATTGTCGGCTATTTAGAAAATGCAAAGGCTTATCGCTTATATAATCCAGTTAAGCAAAAAGTAAGAGGGATGTAACGGGATGTAATCTTTTTTGAGTCTATTTCAACAGGTGATGATCACATGCAGTTTCCGTATCGAGAACACGGTACTGATGCTATGGTGATCATGCCACCTGTTGAGCCAACGGAGACACAACAAGAAGATCTAGGAGATGCACAAGCAGATGCATCTGGCATTGACGGTGATACTCTGGATAAGGAACCTCATATTGATTAAGGGATGCGCGGCAAAAGCATGGCAGATGCAGAAGCAGTTGTCAATGAACACAAGCGTCGGGATCCTGGGAGACCAAAGAAAATACTCACCACAAATACGTCCACCCCTGCAGTACAATGTTTTAAATGCTATGACAAAAGACGATTTAATTGTACCTACCAGCTTTAAGGCGGCGCTGCATACACCACAGGAAGAGGCGTGGAAATTATCGATGCAGAAGGAGATGGATAGCTTGCAAGACATTGAAAACTGGGAGTTCATGATTTACCAAACGGTGAAATAATCATCGGCTGCAAGTGGGTCGACTCTATTAAGCGCGATTAAATTGGTAACGTCGAGCGCCTTAATTCCCAACTGGTCGCAAAGGGTTGTAGTCAGCGCTATGGAGTAAATTACTTTGAGACATTTTCACCAGTGGCAAGGTACTCGTCAATAAGGTGATGGCCATGGCAGTAGAGCATGGCACGTTGTAACGTGCACGACACTGCTGTCTTGGCTATTCTCTTTCTACTATACGGTTCCGGCCGTGCTCAGGGAAATTGGGGTGGGGTCTTCGAAATAGCCATTTGTTTGACACGCTTCACAAATCATAAGAATCGTAGACAGTAAGGGAAATTGGGAAGACCAAAGTCAAATAAGCTGAAGATATGTGGGAGGTGAAGAACTTTGTAATACTGTTCTTCTTCTCTAATGGGTATCTGGGATTCTACCCTATAAATGTTATTGTGTGTGAATTAGATTAGGTGCCCAAATTAACAAGATTTTAATTACATCAACATCAACATTTACTTTATAATGCCTTCATGGCTTAATATTAACTTCATTTTGTGCTTTTGATTCTTATTAAACTAATTTTTCTAACATTATTCTTACACTTATAATTTTCATATGTATAATTTCTATAAACTAATTTTATTATTTGTTTTTAACTCTATTTCCTAATGCGCGCTTTGTTGTTTGTTTGTCTTTGTCTTATATATTTGTTCAGAATTTCTTTTACGTTTTTGTTTTTAAATTTTCTTAATCATTATTATTTTTTTTTTCTTTAATTCACACTGCATCTTTCTCTGTTTTTGGCTAGGCTAAAGGTTACAAAAATCATAAGTATAAATATTCGTTAATTGTTAAACTCAAAACTTATTCCTTCGATACCAAATATCCTCAAAGCGCATCGCAGTTACCATCGCTTAGTTCGTTTATGGTAACGCCTGTGTAGAGAAGTGGGGTGTGGGCGCTTCTTTACGCCTTAGGCCTCTGCTACCGGCTATGTAGATAGGCCTTGGCCTCTTTCAGGCCTCAGCTACCGCTATGTAGGTGGCCTTGGCCTCTTTTAGGCCTAAGCCATTCTCCAACGGTTTATATCATGCCTCTAATCGAGGGCTTACAGGCCCCTAACCGTGTAGTATAGGGACGGTGGCTTTGGTTTAGGCTGAACGCACCACCAGCCACCACAAGTTTCACTTGTCTGAAAAAACACAAGCTTACCTTGCAAAAACAAAGGTTGAAACGGCACAAAAAGGTATCCCTCCCGGCAGTATTTGCTGCAGCAATCTTTGCTTGAGCAGCCGGTGCATACAGCACAATTTTAATTCAAATAAGTCCAAGTAGAATCTGGATGGTCGCAGATTAATTTTTAATATGAGCGTCAGCTAGCACGAAAGTTTTGCACTTTTTATAGCGGAAATGAGTGAAGCTGCCGGTGCATGTGTTGACAGTGCAGCCGTGCAGACTTGCATGCCGATCGTTAGGGGCTGCCAGACCTGCGTGCAGCTCAGCTGACGGTTGGGGTTGCCGGACTTTTACCTTTTGCGGACAAATCACCGTTAAGGTTTGATTTCAATTTAAATTATAATAATAATAATTAAATTAATAATTATCTCATCGAACCCTTACACCACCCCCCACAGTTTTGATCGCTACCCAATGGGTGAAGATAAAACCTGGAAAGAACTAAAAGGGGTGAAGATGGAATCGATTACCATAAATCTTTGGCATGAAATCTTCCCAACTCTTTGCCACTTAGGTCTTCGATTAAATAAATCGAGTGTCCAAGCATTGCTTTAATGCGCGCTTTAGTTCCGACCGGAGCTAATTTTGCACTATAAGTAGCGGCCGCATTACTCAAAGTAAAAATACGCTTAATGACTTCTTGGCCGACTTCAAATGATCGAGGTCGACAAAGTAAATCATACGTATTCTGATTTTTATACCCTGATCCCATTAAAAATGGGAAAAAGGGTATAATGAAGTTGTGCAAAAGTATGTAACAGGCAGAAGGAAGCATCTCCGACCCCATAAAGTATATATATTCTTTATCAGCATCAACAGTCGAGTCGATATAGCCATGTCCGTCTGTATGTATGAACGCGTTGATCTCAAAGACTATAAGACCTAGAGACTCCAGATTTGGAACTTTAGCTCGCATAGTTCTTAGGCAGTACAAGTTTGTTTTCGTTTTTCGATAACTCATCCCGTTTTCGATATACACATGGGATCAAAAACAACAAAATCTTGAACTTGAAAAAAACTTAGATGGCATTTGAATTATTAATCAAAATAATAACAATCTGTGAAATTCTTATTAAAATCGGTTTAGAAACACCGGAGATATGGAACCTTGAAGTTAAGTATGCAGTATGCAGTATGGTCGTAAACACGCACACATACTTGCAAGCACTGACTGTACGCGTAAAATATAGGGATCAGGGTATCGTCTAGTCGGGATTTCTCGACTAGAGCCATCTTACTTGTTCGTATAGGCTTTTGATAGGTTCTTTTCAATGTTTGAGCGGATATCATGAAACTCATCCGTTCGATTCAGCTGTTGCGTACCATCGCTAAGCGCCTTTAGGTTCCGCAATAACTTATAGTCTTGGCCATGTACAATCATGTATTGGCCGAATACTATACGATAAGGTGACATTCCAACAGACTGATAAAGGGAATTGCGTACTGCACAATTGACACTGGGTAAATATACATCCCATTTTCTCTGATCAGTACGAATATAAACTCTTAGAGCTGCGTTTATGGACCGATTTACCCTTTCCGCTGCGTTTGACTGGGGAGCATTATCTCCGGTGCGTATGTGTTCAATACTAGATTGTGAAATGAAAGTAGAAAAATCATGGCTTTTCAACTGAGAACCATTATCACTCACAATTATTTAAACATGTAAAAAGCTCATTCCTCAAGTAATCAATTATCTTTTGTGAACTAAATTTCTTTACCGCTTTGAGGAATGTGAATTTTTAAAAATGGTCAAGTACTATGAAAACGCCAATATTTCCTTTTTTCGTACGTGGAAAAGGTCCAATAAAATAAATATATAGTCTTTGAAACGGTCTCTCGCTAGACACTTGACTACCCATGGGCGGTTTTAAAACGCAGGTAGGATACTTGGTTGTCTTGCATATATCACACTTGACTATATAGCTACGTACATCCACCATCATTTTCGGCCAAAAGAATCTTCGCCGAATTCGTTCTAAGCATTTGGCTATGCCACAATGACTAGACGAAGGCTGATCGTGTGTTGAACGTATCACTTGTTCACGCAGTAGTTCTGGAACATATAATACTACGCCAATAAATAAACTTGTCTATGACTTTAACATCAGGGGGATTCACTTCCTGATAGTTGTCTCTCAACTTGCTATACTCTTCAGACTAAAAAGCATCTGAATCTAAATCTATTTCCGTAAAATTATCAAATTCGAGGATGGCAATATCGTCAACCTCTTCGTAACACCGTGAAAGCGCATCAGCTACGACATTGTCACTACCTTTTCGATACTCAATATCGAAGGAAAACCCTTGCAATTTAATTGCCCATCGCTTTAATCTGCCACTCAGATGGTTCATTAACCAACGAAGATTTGCATGGTCGGTAACGAATTTGAAAGATTGACCTTCGATGTACATGCGAAACTTTTTAATCGCTATGACGACTGCTAAACATTCAAATTCTGTAACAGTATAGTTACGCTGAGCCTTGTTTAACTTTTTTGAAATATATGCTATTGGTCGTTCACATCCTAACTCATCAACTTGAGCTAGTACGGCTCCTACTCCATACAAAGAAGCATCACATTGTAGAATGAAAGGTTTCTCATAATCAGTGCACAACTTGTGCTTGATTTCTACGAACGCTGCTTGAGCTTGATCATTCCATTCGATTGATTTTCCGCGCAACAATTCGGTAAGCGGAAAAATTGCAGTTGAATACTGAGATATAAAACGCTGATACCATCCGGTCATCCTTAAAAATCTTCTTATCTGCTTGCGCGTTTTTGGGACGGGGAATTCATCCACAACTTGAATCTTATCAGAGTAACCTTCCCGGGCTTAAAAACGAGTGTAAGTGGAGAAGACCATGGGGATGTCGGAGCTTCTTCAATGACGCCTAGTTGTATCATTCGATCGACTTCCTCACATAATAATTTTTCTTTAGAAGGGCACAAATGATAAAAGTTTTGCTTTATTGGTTTGGCATCTGCTGTGTCGATCTCATGCTTAACCATAAATGTCTCACCAAGACCACTAAGTTCCGATGAAGGAAATTTATCGATAACCGATTGTAATTTTATTCTTTGAACATCCTTGCTTGAAATTTCTTCATTGGTGCTTTTTATTTCATTCACAACATATGCAGATTGGATAGAAACGCCAAAGGCTTTCCAAAAATCCATTCCACATATAACATTTTGTTTGATGGAAGGTACAATCAAAAACTCGAAATCAATTTTTAAAGAATTGAACGCTACCTGCTTCTGACCATCGGCTGTCTGAACCACTCCATTCAATTTCTCGACTTTTATCGACTCTGAGATAAGGTAGCCAAGTCTGCACCAATAACGCTCTTATTGGCACCGCTGTCCAAAAGTGCTAAATATGGTTTCCCAAAAACTTCTATCTCAGTAAAGGGTCTAATGTCGCAGGGTTTATTTATAATTGAGGATATTGTGTAGAGATTTGGGCGATGTTTACTACACCAAAAGTTTTTCATATGCAAGGCAGAACGAGTCTTTTGCCATTTAACAGCATCCACATTTAAGATGACTGCTTTGCGCTTTCTATACTCTCGCAAATGGACATGAAACGGCTTAAAAATCTGAGATTGGTCTGGTGTTTCAGATAATTTAATAGGTAGGTCAGGTAAATAAGATTTTTCTGGTAATGATAAGTGAACGTCTGGAAGTTTGTTTTATGTCGGATGTTCGTTTTCGGAACTCGATGAACATCCTTCAAAGAGTTTTCCGATTTTGATTTGCAATCGCCACAATTCGGCTTATACATATCTTATAGTCTACATCCATAGCAGAAAACTCGACGTGATTTTAGACAGTCATGGTATCTGTAACCTTGCTCATCACAGTTCCAACATTTTAGTTTCTCGCTTAAGCGAAGTGCACATATTTCATCAACATTGATGTCAGTGTCAGTTAACTCGTCTTAACTCACCACTTCGTTGACATAACGCTTCGGCACGTTTGTACGAACGACAGGCTTGGATCGTAAATTTCGAAAGAATTCTTCATGACGATGAGACTCCTTGCGAAGAATTGCAAGATTTTGAGTTTCGACATGAAGAAGTTCATGAATTAAATCAGGCTTTAAATTATGCCTTACTTCTATGACTAAGTCTCTCTCTGACATGGGTTCTCGAAGAGAATCAGCTATTGCTATCATCGCGTCAAGGAACTCATCAAAATTTTCATTTCCGCCTTGCTTGCGACATCGCCTGACATTTTTGATATCTCGATCAGTTTGCTGGTCTTGATATCTTTCTCTTAAACTGTGGCACAGCTCATGCCATCCCATATGACCCACAGTTCTATGTACCCGCCAATAGAATACAAGCGCTGGGCCTTTAAAAAGTAAATTTCCAAACTGGTGTAACAACTCGAAATTGTTCTCGAAATATTGAGAGGTAAGACAATTAACGCGATAAATAAAGTCTTTAATGTGATGTCATTCGAAGCCCCTGAAAATTGTATTTTCCAGTTCGAGATAACATTAGAAATCCTATCCGGACGATCTATCATATAATTTCTGTTGTCATTATTCTCACGAGATGGACCTCGCCTATCTCTCGTGAAGTTTCCTTGCTCAAAGCTCGTACGCCTTCCACTGATCTGGATGTCGCTCTCCCATATTAGCTGAGGTTCTTCTCGATTCTCTCTAGCCCTAGAAGCCAAATTTAAATTTTGCATTGCCGAACTGATTTGATCAGCCACAGATGAAGCAATACTACTACGAAAGCCTTCCAAGGAACTCGTAATAATCTGCTGGATACAACTTTCTGATACTTCTACGTTTTCCACTGCATTATTGCTTGTGTTACTTCCTATCTGCGAACTGACCAATTGTAGTGACAAATTTGTAGTGTTACGATTAATGGCTTTCGTAACTGGTGTAGCAGAACCTGTTTGACTAGCGGCAGAAGCACGACCTCTACCTCTTGTGCTACTGGAATTAGTTCTCGGTTGAGCAGTAATGTTTTCTAAACTCTGCGATACAGTGAACGGCTGCTTAAACTTTGGGCAGTCGTTGTGATTACGCGAACATTGAGACAAACATAGTTTATGAAAACGATGTCTACAACGAGTTTTCGTAACTTAAATTGAAGAGGAACATGCCGAATATATCCAGCATGAACCATCTCGATTCAATTAAAATAGATTAGTTTATTTTAAATATATATCCTGGAATAGAATCGACAAAATCTAGACTTATAATCCGAGAAATATATATTTAAATTAGAATAAGGAACGCGAAAAAAATTCAACGTATAACTAAAAGATCTTATCTGTTGGTCTGACTCCGAAAATATTCAGACAGTCAGCTATTCCTAACCAGCTAAGAAATATTTTCTGAAGCTAATTAAAATTTTTGGATCATTATTAATTTGGAAAATTTGAAAATTTGATTTTGAAAAGGGGTTAGTTATCGGTAACCTCGGCTGTTGTTTTATAATTAAAATACCTCGGGCCACATGTTCGGGCTCCATTTTAGGTTTATATATGCCACGGGCCACACGTTCGGGCGCAATTTTAGGTTTATGTAACGTGCACGACACTGCTGTCTTGGCTATTCTCTGTCTACTGTACGGTTCCGGCCGTGCTCAGGGCCGCTTCATAAATCATAAGAATCGTAGACAGTAAGGGAAATTGGGAAGACCAAAGTCAAATAAGCTGAAGATATGTGGAAGGTGAAGAACTTGATGATACTGTTCTTCTTCTTTACCCGCCCTACCTGTAGAATCTAATGGGTGTCTGGGATTCTACCCTATAAATGTTATTGTGTGTGAATTAGATTAGGTGCCCAAATTAACAAGATTTTAATTACTCATTTTCAACATTTACTTTATAATGCCTTAATGGCTTAACATTAACTTCATTTTGTGCTTTTGATTCTTATTAAACTAATTTTTCTAACATTATTCTTACACTTATAATTTTTATATGTATAGTTTCTATAAATTAATTTTATTATTTGTTTTTAAATCTATTTCCTAATGCGTGCTTTGTTGTTTGTTTGTATTTGTCTTATCTATCGGTTCGGATTTTTTAGGTTTTTGTTTTCAAATTTTCTTAATCATTATTTTTTTTTCTTCTTTAATTCACATTGCATCTTTCTTTGTTTTCGGCTAGGCCGTAGTCACGCAAAATCCATCGATGTCAGCAGGCCTGATGACGACGAGGTGTGTATTTATGAGTTGGTGCATCTGTATTAATGAGTGTGTGTGTATATTAAACACCAAAATGCGCATGACTTTAAAATAAAGGTTACAAAAATCATAAGTAGAAAAATTCGTTAATTGTTAAACTCAAAACTTATTCCTTCGATACCAAATATCCTCAAAACGCATCACAGTTACCATCGCTTAGTTCGTTTATGGAAACGCCGGTGTAGAGAAGTGGGGTGTAGACGCTTCTTAACGCATTAGGCCTCTGCTACCGGCTATGTATATAGGCCTAGGACTCTTTTAGGCCTCAGCTACCGCTATTTGGTAGGCCTTGGCCTCTTTTAAGCCACAGCTACCGGCTATAAAGGTAGGCCTTGGCCACTTTTAGGCCTCATCCATTCTGCAACGGCTTATATCATGCCTCTAATCGAGGGCTTACAGGCCCCTAACCGTGTAGTGCGCCGCGGGAGGCGCTGACGGCGGGCTGGTAGGGACGGTGGCTTTGGTTTAGGCTGAACGCACCACCAGCCACCACAAGTTTCACTTGTCTTGCAAAAAAACAAAGGTTGAACGCACCACCAGCCACCACAAGTTTCACTTGTCTGAAAAAACAACAAAACACTTGATCCACTATATAACACTTTTGGCACAAGCTTACCTTGCAAAAAACAAAGGTTGAAACGGCACAAAAATGTATCCCTCCCGGCATATAGCACAATTGTAATTCAAATAAGTCCAAGTAGAATCTGGATGTTCGTAGATTAATTTTTAATATGCGCGTCTGCTAGCACGAAAGTTTTGCACTTGTCATAGCGGAAATGAGGGAAGCTGCCGGTGCATGTGTTGACAGCGCAGCCTTGCAGACTTGCATGCCGATCGTTAGGGGCTGCCAGACTTGCGTGCAGCTCAGCTGACGGTTGGGGTTGCCGGACTTTTACCTTTGGCGGACAAATCGCCGTTGAGGTTTGATTTCAAATTTAAATTATAATAATAATAATTAAATTAACAATTATTAAAGTGGATTTATGTCGATTCTCATCGAACCCTTACAACGTATATGCACCAAATAGATGTGTCAGCAGCATATTTGAACAGCAGCTTAAAAGAAAATGTCTACATGCGCCAACCACAGGGATTAAGCGATGAAAGCCACGCCGATCGTGTACTAGTTTCGTTATTAGTTTCTCAAAAATCTTAGGAATAGCAGACAACTTGGAGATACCCCTATAATTTTGAGCACTAGATTTGTTTCCTTTTTTGTGCAAAGGAATAATATAAGACTCTTTCCAAATTTTTGGGAAAGAGCATAGCTCCACGGACAAACTAAACAATTTACGAAATCAAAAAACCGTTTAGGATCCTGCTGAAACTGTAATCTACACCTAGTCAGGTAATTCCTGTAACATTGGTTATTAAGGACTGAAAAGTTGGAACGAGCAATCAAGTTTGCAGAACAAGCTAACTGAGAGCTTGATTTTCTAAAACTCTTGTAGAGTTTCGATTTACGGTTTTTTAGAATTGTCAACTCTCTGGTAAACCACACAGGTTTGTTTGACCTGTTTGGCGTTCCATAAGGGACACACAAATCAAATAAAGAATTTAAAGTATTATAAAAAATACTGATTGCCACGTCCAAATTGTCAGACCCGTAGAGGGTAGACCAGTCAGTCAGGGCCAACAGCCGAGTAAGTTTTGCAAAATCGGTTTTCCGAAATTGACGTAGTCGGCTTAAACGATTTCTACTGGGGCATAGCCCCAAGCAAGCGTACGGTCTTTTCTATAGATACAGTATCTGTTGGATACTACTTCAGAATTAAGAATGTCGTGCCTTAACCAAGTTTCAGTTAAGGCAATGACATGTAAAGGAAAAGCAAGGCTATTAAGATACAAACTACTGAGTTTGCTACAAATACCTCTTACGTTCTGATAGCCAAGTACCAAAGAAGTTGTTAGTTTTTTGAACTATCAGAATCGAGAAGAGTTTTAGGCAAAGCTACTGGGGTGGGAGATAAAATCGGATTTTTTTCCTGGCAGTATATTCATTAACACCAACGTGCTACGCCAAAACTCTTTGCAACATATAGAGCTAAGGTCTTGACTCGAGACACTGATTTTAAACGAAATATTCCTAGTATAATTAAATTTGATTTCTCCACCGTGAAATTGGCCTTAGATTTGGCCGTGACATCTTCTGATGTCAAATCAGGGGCAATTAATTTTAATTTAATTATTTTTTAAATTTTAATTTAATTAATGATTGAAAAAAAATACTGCTCAAAAAAAAAGAAGTTAAGGACCACCCTAGAGTTAAAAGTAAGAATACGCTTGTAAATACTCACAAACCAAAACACAAACAAAAACGTACCGGCGCGAGCGCAGTAACCCTAGCAACAACAACGGAATAATTTAAACCGGGAACAGCACCAACACAAAAGAGCGCGTGAGAGCCAAAAACGGTTTTATGCACAGAGAGCGAGCACAGAAGAACTAAAAGAGTGCAAGTATGAAAATACAAAAACAAAATACTAACAGGGCAAAGCAAACTAGGCAACTTGTATTTTGGCACTTGCAAAATAAGTGGAAATAAATTATTTAAATTAATGTTCAAAACATGGGTTTACAAAACCGATGAAACCCAAAGTCACAAAACTATTTATTTTCACAGAGTCGCGAAATTAAAAACAAACGTAAAACGCACAAAATCAAAAAACCGAAGAGAACAAAAATAAAACGTCCGTTGCCAAGCGAAGAGAGCGAGATGTATGATGGTATGGAAAACTGTAAGCCAATTGTTGTTCCCGTTGATGTTGGTCGCTGATAGGCTCCCTGATGTACTTGGCTCTGCCCGATTCGACCGGATATATTACATTCGGTATCCAAGCTTGCACAGAGGAATGCGGATCCATCTCTGGAACATGAATCAGCAGCAAACCGTTTATTGCGCTATCTAAAAGGAAAAGTTGATTTGAGTATGCATTACGTGCGTACTGGTAATCCAATTTACTGCAATGTGGACGCAGATTGGGCAGGTGACAGCATTCAGTGGATGGGCCTTCTTCAGAGCAGGTGCTGCTTTTATGTGGGAATCATAGAAGCAGAGCATAGTTGCACTAAGCAGCACAGAAGCTGAATACGTGGCTCTATAGTCGGCGGCAAAGGAGGCAGCGTACCTCTTAAAGCTGGTTGAAGAAATGGGATTCGGTAAAATGTCAGGTATCGTGATACATAGCGATAACCAGAGCGCGCAATGCCTTTTTCAAAATTCTATATTTCATGCTCGTAGTAAACATATAGACATAAAGTATCACCATGTGAGAGAAATGTTTAAGGAGTGAGGAGTGTTAAGAATATAAGTTGAACGGCAGCGTGTATGTTTAGTATGTTAAGTTATACATGTTATATGTATGTAAATGTAAATGGATCAAAAAAGTATGATCCTAAGATGGAACTCAGTTCGTATTGTATGAAGTGGCCCAATTCGTATTGTATGAAGTGGTTCATTTCGTTTTATTAAATCTGATTAAAAACAAATAAGAAGGCTTACGCGTTCAGTCAGTGCTTGTGTGTACGCACTTTCTGCATACTGCATAATCAACTTCATTGTTCCATATCTCCGGTGTTTCTCAACCGATTTCAATAAATTTCATAGATTGTAATTATTTGATTAATATTTCAAGTGGCGTCTCAAAGTTTTCCAAATTCAAGATTTTGTTGTTGTCGAACCCATGTGTATATCGGAAACGGAAAGAGTTCTCGAAAACAAACTTGTACTGCCTAGGGATTAGGCGAGCTTATGTTCAAAATCTGAAGTCTCTAGCTCTTATAGTCTCTGAGATCGGTTGGCTCATACATACGGCCGGACAGACGGACAAACGGGTCGAATTTTTTTCCTCAACTGTATATATTTTCAATTTAGAGCTATAGGGTCACACTGGTTATTGTTTCAATTTTTTTTTTTTTAATATTCTCTTAAGCCTATTCAACAAAGCTACAAAGTATTTACAAGAAAAAAAAATATACTACTTAAGGCACTAAATTTTCTAAGGTTTTCAATATTGGAATATAGAATTGATATATAATGCCACGCTAGCGGTTACCTTCCGACATGATCCAGTTGGCTTATTACAACTCCACCTTACCTAAAATCGAGGGAAGGATGGTTGCGAAGCCCATAACTGGTCGGCCGCGGGCAATAGCATCGAGGGCAGAGCGAATTACTTTTTTTTAACAGAACATGTGGAATTACCATATGTCGCAAATGTGACCGAAAAGCTATTAAAAGTACCGACCTGTAAGATTCGAGCTGCGCGAAAAAAACCGTTGACTTCAGCGGATCACTTTCAGACACATTTAACTTTTTCTAGGACCCACGTGGGAAAGCCAGAATCATATTGGGATTGTTAAGGAATATCTAACTTGTCGATAGGATTCAATAATCCTTCCTATTTGCCACACTTTAAATCACCTATAAGGCATTCTACGCACGATTTAATGACTAAATCAACTTTTCTTGCCGAATCTGGAGAAAAGTAATCACGTCTTACTAATTCTATTGTTCGGTTAGCACTAAAGTGTCCTTGACAATAAGCAGTAGTTATACATTCATCGTTAATTTTGACGTTATGACAATTAATTAATTTACACAGGCTTACAAATATGAACAAAATATAACAATGAATTTCAAAAATTGTTAGACGAGGAATTTGTAGTTGAGTTACAAAAAGAGAAAGATTTGTTAAGGCAAATAGTAAAGGAAAAATAGTTTGCTTATACAAGAAGAAAACTGTTACTTATTTAATAAATCGAGAAAGCAAGAAAAGAACCAAATCTGAAGGGGAAGTTTCTTGGTGCCTATGTTATGAAACATAAGTTGAGACGTGAACGGTACATTGGAGAAAAAGTGGGTAACTTTAAAGGACCAACAAATACTAGCACGATTGCTGAAATGAAGATTTGGAACCCATTATTTGGACGAATAATAAGTAGCATGGCCGAATGTTGGATTGGCAGCTCTAGCTGCAGATTTCGAAAGCTATTTATTAAGTAAGCTGTAGTAATCGATCGTGTATCTAGTATTAGCTGAAAATATCTATCAAAGTGGTTGTAACTGAACAGGCGAAGCGTAAAGACGTATAATTTAAGAAGTTGGAAATTGTGTACACAATTAATTAAAATATGTCCGCTGAATAAACTTTTTAGTTGTTATATTATATTTCAATCAACGAAGCCAATAAATTGTTTTGTTTTATAGCTTAGTCCTATATATTTTTTATTTTTATTGGACGTAGATGTACAAAACGAGACAGTACATACAAGTGGCCCTAACGATACCAAGCACCGGCTTGTAAATGATTCAAAACTATTATTTTAAGCGAGACACTAGAAGTGGAACCATTAAATAAGCTAAAGAGCTCATTATAAATTGAGCATAGGATTCGGACGGGGCTATGTAGCTCTTAGACTTACGATTAGACGTTTCCATATATACTGATACGGATAAAGATAAGGGAAACAGAGAAGACGATCGAATGCGACTCGACTAGAAAACACTCTGTGAAAGGTTTCTTGACCTATTCAATCCTCTAGTTAAGAAACTAAAATTTATTTATTTGAATCCTGCCTTTTAAATTTTAATGTAATTCTTACTATTAAAAACATAATCAATCAAATTAAACTTAGAAATGCAAAGAAATAAATGGCTTACTTAGAATTAGTATGACCGCAACGCATAGGCTGCAATGTTGTTGTATCAGCGGCGTGACACATCCCTCCTCCTTACACCGAGTTTTCTTGATCGAAAAAAATATATCTGAAAACTTTAAAAATTGGTTGCATTTACACTTTCCCATCTCACATAACTTAGCTTAAAACTTTGCACATTACTGGGTCACATGTCCTTATCTTTACTGAAACTTGGTCAAGGCAAGAAAATCTAAATTCTGAAGTTCGATCTATCTTTAGAAAAGACTGTACTCTTCGGTGAGGCGGTTCTTAGTCAGAATCAATTTTTGATCAACATACTTTGGATGTCATTGAGTCAAATTAATGAAATCTACATCTATCAAACAAACTTATCTTAATAAAAATCTTGATCTGATTGGGCGGAATATTAAAAATTGTTTTATGTGGATTGTTTATTTTTAAACTTTCTTTAACAAACACATGGTAAGATCTAGAATACTGATAGCCAAGTAAGAAATTGTTAGTTTTTTTAAATACAAGAAACTGGAAGAATTATATAGGAACCAACACCAGGGAGATACAATCGTAGGTCGATATTCCTTTCTAGCAGTATGTATTTCCGCCCAAAATTCCTTACAACATATAGTGCTAAAGTCTGGTATCGAATCATAATTTTTAAAAGGCGAGATATCCTGAGTGTAAGCGAATTTATATTACTTCACTCCTTTTGATTTTCAGACATGACAGGATCCGATGACCGCTTAAAATTTGCATTTTTGTCCTTTGGAAAATCATTCATGATCCGCAATATTTTGCAACTGGCTGAAAACTCCGTCAAAGCAGAGAGCTTTAGTCGCTAAATTTTGTGCAAAGATAGCTAGTGACTTCCCACAAAAGGGGTGCATTCATAAAGTTTGGATGCCACACGGCTGCCGCCCGAAGGCCCCGCCTCTTTTAAACTGGGATGCACGTATCTTCAACACTTTTTAAGAGTCACAAGTTTTGTGGGAAGACAGCTAGTGCTTTCCCCCAAAAATGACCACCCATAACACCTGCATTTAAAAATCTGAAATCTCTATAATTTCCACAGTTTTTAGGCGCCAGTTACCAAAATTGGTTTCAATATAGCAAGAGACATCCACTCGGAAACGATCACAGAGCAGTGTACCCGACACGTGTGTGAAACAGAGAAGATGAGCAAACACGAAATGAGCACAGTAAACTGATGACAAAGTTTAATACACAAATGTTTTTTATCAATCCGCATGATGCCACAGTAAAGGTTATCGGGACTCACTGTCAACTACAAGTTATCACACTTGGCCTTAAAATCACTTTAACCACTATTGCAAATAGTGCCAAATGACAAATACTGTCAGATGTGGGACGAGTTTTTGATCCACCACTACTCTTCTAGTTTAAAATATTGTTTCAGGTGCTGTGGCTTCTGTGTTTCTCAACTCCTACCGAAATCGGCGGACTTATGACAGAAGTACCGCACTAATCTCCTGGTACTAAGGAAGATATAATTTACAGATATATCGGCTTCGCTAAAAGTAGCTGTACGATTTCGTCAAGAGCATAAAATCGTACGCTGCAGATAGCGCAGATACACAGCAAATAAGATGCACCCAATTTATGTGTTGTGATAAAAAATGTGCTTTCACACCATCTGTCGAACTGCCTGCAGTAAGCAGATGCACCCGAGCCATAGTAGCGTCTCATATAATTGACCGGAGTCAACTTGTGAGCCTTTGGCTTCTCCTAGAATTGATTGACGGTGGTTGTTAGGTGGCCTAATTTTATTTGCCTATTGTTTGCTTTAATAAGCTGCATTTCATTATATCTGGTCTCTTAAAACGAAAGTGTTTAGGTTTAGATAAATCAGCACACATGTAAATCACCACAATAATACTGAGAAAATAAAAAAACAAACAAGAAAGAACGCTCTAGTCGAGAAATCCCGACTAGACGATACCCTGAACCCTATACTTTACGCGTACAGTCAGTGCTTGCAAGTATGTGTGCGTGTGTGTACGACCATACTGCATACTGCATACTCAACTTCAAGGTTCCATATCTCGGGTGTTTCTCAACCTATTTTAATAAAAATTTCACAGATTGTTATTATTTATATTAATAATTTAAATGCCATCTAAGTTTTTTTCAAGTTCAAGATTTTGTTGTTTTTGATCCCATGTGTCTATCGAAAACGGGATGAGTTATCGAAAAACGAAAACAAACTTGTACTGCCTAGGAACTAGGCGAGCTTAAGTTCCAAATCTGGAGTCTCTAGGTCTTATAGTCTTTGAGATCGACGCGTTCATAAGTACAGACGGACAGACGGACGGTCGGACGGACGGACGGACAGACGGACATGGCTATATCGACTCGACTGTTGATGCTGATAAAGAATATATATACTTTATAAGGTCGGAGATGCTTCCTTCTGCCTGCTACATACTTTTGCACAAAACCATTGTACCCTTTTTTCCCATTTTAAATGGGATTAGGGTATAAAAAACCAATAATTGGGTTATATTGTATTGTCCTTGTGGACCACCCTTCCTTTAATGGGGACCGTTTTCCCAAGGTCCGCTTCCACAGATCTTTCTTCGCATAATGGCGTGAGCTTGTTTCCAAGTTTTTGGTTGGGTTTTTCCAATACATTTTCACTTACACGAGGCTTGGTCTGGAAGGAAGCCAAGCGTTAAGCATCTAAAGGTGTTCGGCGCTAAGGCTATAGTGCTGAATAAAGCGTACAAGAGGAAGTTCCAGCCAAAAGGTGAAGAGCATTTTATGGTCGGCTATTCAGAAAATGCAAAGGCTTATCGCTTATACAATCCAAAGCAAAAGGTAATAGAGGCGCGGGATGTAATCTGTTTTGAGTCTATTTCAACAGGTGATGATCACATGCAGTTTCCGTTTCGAGAACACGGTACTGATGCTATGGTGATCATGCCTCCTGTTGAGCCAACAGAGACGCAAGAAGAAGATCTAGGAGATGCATATGGCATTGACGGTGATACTATGGATAAGTCAACTCATATTGATTATGAGATGCGCGGCAAAAGCATGGCAGATGCAGAAGCAGTGGTCAATGAACACGAGCGGCGGGGTCCTGGGAGACCAAAGAAAATACACACTGGATTTAATTGTACCTACCAGCTTTAAGGCGGAGCTGCATACACCACAGGAAGAGGCCTGGAAATTATCGATGCAGAAAGAGATGGATAGCTTGCAAGACAACGAAACCTGGGAGTTCGTTGATTTACCGAACGGTGAAATAATCATCGGCTGCAAGTGGGTCGACGCTATTAAGCGCGATAAGTTAGGTAATGTCGGGCGCCTTAATTCCCAACTGGTCGCAAAGGGTTGTAGTCAGCGCTATGGAGTAAATTATTTCCAGACATTTTCACCAGTGGCAAGGTACTCGTCAATAAGTTTGGTGATAGCCATGGCAGTAGAGCATGGCACGTATATGCACCAAATAGATGTGTCAGCAGCTTAAAAGAAAATGTCTACATGCGCCAACCACAAAGATTCGTCGATGAAAGCCACGCCGATCGTGTACTAAAGCTTAAAAAGTCACTGTTTGGACATAAACAAAATGGGCAAGAATGAAACGAAAAATTAAGTAGTGTCTTAATAGACATTGGGTTAATTGCTTGCCCAAGTGAGCCGTGTGTGTACACACTTCGTAATGGTAAAGTCTTAAATATTGTAGTAATATATGTTGACGATCTTATATTAGCCAGCTCAAGCAAAGAAGATCTCCTGAAGAAAAAGGCGCTCATATCCGATCAGTTTGACGTAGTTGATGGCGGCAATCTAGAACGTTTTTTGGGAATGGAGGTAGTAGTAGTAGTTATCGTACAGTTACATTAAATACATTTGAAATGTGTTTTCGACCTATGAAAGTTGCATGCTCCTTAATGTTAGAGTTTCGGCTATCAGTTCAAAAGCCAGAAGAAAAGCATGCCATTTCCATTTACAAATCATATATTATAAGTTTATAATTATAACCAAATGTGGCTAGTTATGATTAATTTCCCGTGGAACATCCCAGTCATAGTATGTATGTAGGTGTATCGCTTGATCATATTGGAATGTGGCAGCTTCCACTGTCTGCGCGGCAGCATAGAACATGACCGGGTGTGGGATTGTAGGACGGCTTTACAAAGACAGCTTAACTGCAAGGGGATTCAATAACTTTAAATTTTGACATTAATTTTGTGTCTTACATTTAAATTTAAAGTGCTAACATTTCATTGTATATATAGTTTGTTGTTAATTTTTATACAGTTCTTTTTAATGTGTTGATAGTTTTTTTTTTGCTGTCTGCATTGGTTTTGATCGTGTGATATATAATTTTTATATATTAACTATCTTGTTGATGCTCAGCGACAATAAATTATTTTTGCATTTGTTGCTTTTAAAGTGAACTGATTGGTTTTGTTTATATACTATATACACTTCGTATGTTTTTATCTTAAGAAATAAAAAATCGTTACGAAACTGTCACAGTTAATTTTAAGCCTTAAGCATATAAGCCTTCATTTTGTATTTTCGAAAATTGATATTATTGATTTGTTGGCTTATTTATTGGTTGTTTAGTTTTTTAAGTGATTTCTGCTGCTCCTGTTTTTTTGTTTGTTTTGGTTCCTGTCGGTGTCCTTGCTGGCAGGCATTTAAAGATGTTTGCTTTGTGATGTCATTGAGTTGTTGTTGTTTTGATTGTTGTTGTTGTTGTTTTGATTGTTGTTGTTGTTTTGTATGCGCATCGCAAGATCAAGGAAAATATCAATCGCTAATAGGCTCCTTGATGTACTTGCTCTGACTGATTCGACCCGATATATTACATTCGGTATCAAAGCTTGCACAGAGGAAAGCGGATCCACATCTGGAACATGATTCAGCAGCAAACCGTTTGTTGCGCTATCTAAAAGGAAAAGTTGATTTGAGTATGCATTACGAGCGTACTGGTAAGCAATGTGCAATGTGCAATGTGGACGCAGATTGGGCAGGTGACAGCATTCAGTGGATGGGCCTTCTTCAGAGCAGGTGCTGCTTTTATGTGGGAATCATAGAAGCAGAGCATAGTTGCACTAAGCAGCACAGAAGCTGAATACGTGGCTCTATAGTCGGCGGCAAAGGAGAAATGGGATTCGGTAAAATGTCAGGTATCGTGATACATAGCGATAACCAGAGCGCGCAATGCCTTTTTCAAAATTCTATATTTCATGCTCGTAGTAAACATATAGACATAAAGTATCACCATGTGAGAGAAATGTATAAGGAGTGAGGAGTGTTAAGAATATAAGTTGAACGGCAGCGTGTATGTTAAGTATGTTAAGTTGTACATGTTATATGTATGTAAATGTAAATGGATCAAAAAAGTATGATCCTAAGATGGAACTCAGTTCGTATTGTATGAAGTGGCCCAATTCGTATTGTATGAAGTGGTTCATTTCGTTTTATTAAATCTGATTAAAAACAAATAAGAAGGCTTACGCGTTCAGTCAGTGCTTGTGTGTACGCACTTTCTGCATACTGCATAATCAACTTCAATGTTCCATATCTCCGGTGTTTCTCAACCGATTTCAATAAATTTCACAGATTGTAATTATTTGATTAATATTTCAAGTGGCGTCTCAAAGTTTTCCAAATTCAAGATTTTGTTGTTGTCGAACCCATGTGTATATCGGAAACGGAAAGAGTTCTCGAAAACAAACTTGTACTGCCTAGGGATTAGGCGAGCTTATGTTCAAAATCTGAAGTCTCTAGCTCTTATAGTCTCTGAGATCGGTTGGCTCATACATACGGCCGGACAGACGGACAAACTGTATATGACTTTCAGTTTGCCAACTAAACGATTACGCAAGGTGAAAAATTTATATTTTCAATTTAGAGCTATAGGGTCAAACTGGTTGTTGTTTTAAATTTTTTTTTTTTTTTCAATTCTCTTGAGCCTATAGAATTGATATAAAATGCCACGCTAGCGGTTACCTTCCGACATGATCCAGTTGAGATTGCAGAAACGTTATCAATTAGCGGAAAAACTGTTTACAGAGGTTTTAGCCGGGGGTAAAATCGAGGGAAGGATGGTTGCGAAGCCCATAACTGGTCGGCCGCGGGCAACAGCGTCGAGGGCAGAGCGAATTATGGTCAGAAGGACCAATGAAATTCCAACTTTTTTTTGACCAGAACGCTTGCCAATAAGATGAAGAATGATTGTGGAATTACCATATGTTGCAAATGTGACCGAAAAACTATTAAAAGTACCGACTTGTAAGACTCGAGCTGCGCGAAAAAAACCGTTGATTTCAGCGGAGCATGTTCAGACATATTGGGATTTTTAAGGAATATCTAACTTGTCGATAAGATTCACCTATAAGGCATTCTACGCAAGATTTAATTACTAAATCAACTTTTCTTGCCGAGTCTGGAGAAAAGTAATCACGTCTTACTAATTCTATTGTTCGGTTAGCACTAAAGTGTCCTTGACAATAAGCAGTAGTTATACATTCATCGTTAATTTTGACGTTATGACAATTAATTAATTTACACAGGCTTACAAATTTGAACAAAATATAAAAATGAATTTCAAAAATTGTTAGACGAGGAATTTGTAGCTGAGTTACAAAAAGAGAAAAATCGTATATCTAGTATTAGCTGAAAATATCTATCAAAGTGGTTGTAACTAAACCGACGAGCGTAAAGACGTATAACTTAAGAGGTTGAAAATTGTGTACACAATTAATTAAAGTATGTCCGCTGAATAAACTTTTTATTTATTATATTATATTTCAATCAACAAAGCCTAGAAATTGTTTTTTTTTATGTGGTTTTATAGCTTAGTCGTAAATATATGTACTTACCCACTTTAATTTTTTTATAAAAACCTAGCTCTTAGCTAGGTAACATAGCTAACATAAGAATCAATCAAATGAAACTTAGAAATGCAAAGAAAATAATGGCTTACTTAGAAGTAGTATGACCGCAACGCATAGGCTGCAATGTTGTTGTATCAGCGGCGTGACACATCCCTCCTCCTTACACCGAGTTTTCTTGATCGAAAAAAATATATCTGAAAACTTCAAAAATTGGTTTCATTTACACTTTCCCATCTCACATAACTTAGCTTAAAACTTTGCACGTATCTGGTCCATGTGTTTGTTAAAGAAAGTTTAAAAATAAACAATTCACATAAAAAAATTGTTCATATCCCGCCCAATCAGATGGATGGATTTGACTCAATGACATCCAAAGTATGTTGATCAAAAATTGATTCTGACTAAGCACCGCCTCGCCGAAGAGTACAGTCTTGTCTAAAGATAGATAAATCTTCAGAATTTAGATTTGCTTGCAAATAAAACAGCTTGACCAAGTTTCAGTAAAGATAATGACAAGGAAAGGAATAAAAAGACAATTAAGATCTAGAATATTGATAGCCATGTAAGAGATTGTTAGTTTTTTGAACTACTAGAAACTGGAAGAGCTAAATAGGAACCAACATCAGGGAGATACAATCGTAGGCCGATTTTCCTTTCTAGCAGTATTTCCGGCCGAAATTCTTTACAACATATAGTGCTAAAGTCTGGCATCGAATCATAATTTTTAAAAGGCGAGATACCCCGAGTGTAAGCGAATTTATATTACTTCACTCCTTTTGATTTTCAGACATGTCAGGATCCGATGACCGCTTAAAATTGGCAATTTTACGCTTTGGAAAATCATTCATGATCTGCAATATTTTGCAACTGGCCGAAAGCTCCGACAAAGCAGAGAGCTTTAGTCGCCAAATTTTGTGCAAAGATAGCTAGTGACTTCCCACAAAAGGGCTGCATTCGTAAAATTTGGATGCCACACGGCTGCCGCCCGAAGGCCCCGCCTCTTTTAAACTGGGATGCACGTATCTTCAACACTTTTTAAGAGTCACCAAATTTTGTGGGAAGACAGCTAGTGCCTTCCCCCCAAAAATGCCCACCCATAACGCCTGCATTTAAAAATCTGAAATCTCTATAATTTCCACAGTTTTTAGGCGCCAGTTACCAAAATTGGTTTATATTATTGGACGTAGATGTACTAACGGACAGTACATTCAAGTGGCCCAACGATACCAAGCACCGGCTTGTTAACGCGCGGACCCAAGCATAAAGCAACCCACCTCCCGCCCTTCCGACCGAGGGGCGCACTGCATAACGTGCGGTTACGAAGATCGCGAACATGTAGACAAATGACGTCAGATAATTTTTTTTAGAGAGCATGCAGAAGTGGTACTAGTAATAAGGTGGGAAAGATTGTTATATACTGAACATAAGATCCGAAAAGGGTTATGGATAGCATAGTTAGAAAAGCAAGCATGCAGGGCTATTGGTAAAAAATGTCTACTACTTCTAACAGGTACAGCAAAGTTAATTTGGTTAATTAGTATGGGGGAATCTATTTCACCATTTATTAATTTGTGAAAAAGGTTATTGCTAGCATAGTTCTACGATGATTAAGAGAGGGAAGATTTATTAGTAAAAGTCTACTGTGGTAAGCAGGTAAATTAGTACTATTGTCCCAGTTAAGACCCCGAAGGGCAAAGAGCAAAAATTGTTTTTGTACCGATTCTATTCTATCCTGATGAGTCCTGTATTTGGGATACCATATACAAGATCCATATTCAAGAATAGGTCGGACAAGAGACACATAAAGAGTTTTTGTTAAGTAGGGGTCGTCGAATTCCTTCGACCAGCGTTTAATGAACCCCAAGACACTTGATGCTCGATTTGAGATTAAAGCAATATGCTTGTCAAACTTAAGCTTTGGGTCCATTAAGATACCCAAATCCTCAACCAAATCAATCCGATCCAATGGTAGGTTATCCAGAAGATAGATATTAAAAAAAGGCATTCGCCTATAAAAAGACATAACTTTGCATTTACTGCAATTGAGATGCAGTAAATTTACTCTGCACCAAGTTTGAAAATTGTCTAAGTCACTTTGCAGTCTATGACCAGACAGAAGACTTGCAGCTGACATGCATAATTTTACATCATCAGCATACATTAGTACCCGAGAATGATTAATAACAGACGGAAGGTCGTTTATGAACAGTGTAAATAATAACGGTCCAAGGTGACTTCCTTGTGGAACACCAGAAGTGACCTGCACCGCTTTAGATACTGAGCCATTAAAATAGACTCTCTGAGTTCTAGAAGTTAAATAATCTTGAATCCAAAGGATAAGATTATTAGGAAAGCCCAAAAGTTTAAGTTTATAAATTAACAGGAGGTGATTTACAGAGTCAAAAGCCTTACTGAAATCAGTGTAAATAACATCAGTTTGCAATTTGTCTTCAAAGCCCTTAATAACAAATGATGTGAATTCTAGTAAGTTAGTAGAGGTAGATCTATGTTTCATGAACCCGTGCTGGCACGGTGAAATCATAGATTTACAAAGATGTTGAAGATGAGAGGTTATTAGTTTCTCAAAAATCTTAGGAATAGCAGACAACTTGGAGATACCCCTATAATTTTGAGCATTCGATTTGTTTCCTTTTTTGTGCAAAGGAATAATATAAGACTCTTTCCAAATTTTTGGGAAAGAGCATAGCTCTACGGACATACTAAAAACTTTATGCAAAGGTTTTACAAGATCCTGAGCACAGTACCTAAGCACACAGCTTGGTATTCCATCAGGTCCTGGAGAAAATGTGGGCTTTATAACCAGAAGATCACAAAGTAGTGAGCTCTCTGTGATTTCCGGTATAAAAATGGAATTTGAGGCATTAAGCTGATAGGGATAAGGCGTGACGACTGGTTGAAAACAAGGGCTATGGTCGTTGTTTGAAAAAATTCAGCAAATAGATCGGCAATGGCCTGATCTGAATTGGCTTTCATTTTATCAAAGAATATATTAGATGGAAGAGTCGATGTCTTGCGTTTCGCATTAACGAAATCAAAAAACCGTTTAGGATCCTGCTGAAACTGTAATCTACACCTAGTCAGGTAATTTCTGTAACATTTGTTATTGAGGACTGAAAAGTTGGAACGAGCAATCAAGTATGCAGAACAAGCTAACTGAGAGCTTGATTTTCTGAAACTCTTGTAGAGTTTCGATTTACGGTTTTTCAGAATAGTCAACTCTCTGGTAAACCACACAGGTTTGTTTGACCTGTTTGGCGTTCCATAAGGGACACACAAATCAAGTAAAGAATTTAAAGTATTATAAAAAATACTGATTGCCACGTCCAAATTGTCAGACCCGTAAAGGGTAGACCAGTCAGTCAGGGCCAGCAGCCGAGTAAGTTTTGCGAAATCGGTTTTCCGAAATTGACGTACTCGGCTTAAAACGATTTCTACTGGGGCATAGCCCCCGGTAGGGTAAAGTGATCGACACCTCCAACGTTGGGTGGTATAAATCCTCTGGATAAGATATGGGCTGTGATCGGGTAATGGATGAGGAGGACGGATCCAAAACAAAAACCAGATCAAGCATTTTATTAAGAGAATTTGGGATATCATTTATTTGATTCAATGATATCCCAAGTAAATCAATCAAGAATTCATTCTGTGCCGAGGGGGTCAGTGCGCCAGAGTCGGAACAAGAAATCCAAGTAACTTCAGCAATATTGAAATCACCGAGAACTACAAGGATATCGCGATCGAAAGCATGCAAGAAACGGACATTATAGCAGACAAATGAGCATCGTAGACAGAGTTATCAGAGGTTGGGGGTATATATGAACAAGTTATAAAAACACCAACACCATTAAAAGTCAACTTAATAGCAACAAATTCTATATCCATAGAACCACCTACTATTACTGTCTCCGAAAAATAATTTTCATCAACAGCAATCAGCAAGCACACCTCCGCCACGTCGAAGTGTACGGTCTTTTCTATAAATACAGTATCTGTTGCATACTACTTCAGAATTAAGAATGTCATGCCTTAACCATGTTTCAGTTAAGGCAATGACATGAAAGGGAAATGCAAGGCTATTAAGGTACAAACTACTGAGTTTGCTACAAATACCTCTAACGTTCTGATAGCCAAGTACCAAAGAAGCTGTTAGTTTTTTGAACTATCAGAAACGAGAAGAGTTTGAGGCAACGCTACTGGGGTGGGAGATACAATAGGAGACTTAGGCAAAGCTACTGGGGTGGGAGATAAAATCGGAGGCCGATTTTTTTTCCTGGCAGTATATTCATTAACAACAATGTGCTCCGGCCAAAACTCTTTGCAACATATAGAGCTAAAGTCCTGACTCGAGACACTGATTTTAAACGACGAGATATTCCTAGTATAATTAAATTTGAATTTCTCCACCGTGAAATTGGCTTTCGATTTGGCCTTAATATAGACCGTGACATCTTCTGATGTCAAATCAGGGGGAAGCCTTGAAACAAATACTTGTTTTTTAGGTGGAACGGCTACAAATTTTTTAATTATGTCTTCAACCGAAGATACATTTTTATCTAATGGAATATTTGGCTCTATGGGTATATTAGGTTTGTTTGGTTGAGCTACGTCAACTTTACTCACCACCAAAGAGACCGAAGGACTGGGATTAGATGAAACAACATCCATAGGGACTATAGCGTTTACATCCGTTATCTCGTTAATTATGGGGACTGGGGCAGAAGAATTGTTTTTTAGCCTATTTTTATTTTTGGTCTCGGGATTGTTTGGCTGAATTTCAGACATGACCGGTCCCGATGACGGCCCAACATTGGCTTTTTTGCGCTTAGGAGAATCAGTCAAGAGATTTTTCTCCTTAAAGTTTCTCTGCACAATTGAGAAATTATCGCACATTTTTTTCAATTGGCCGAAAACTCCCTCAAAGCCAAGCTGAGTCTCCATAAAGTTTGCCATGTCTTTTTTCCGCTCCAAACAAGACCAACATGGCCACTCTAAATTAGTAGTGCCCATCAAGTCGATGACTCGGCCGTTAAGACCAGCACATTTTTCATGAGCGACATTTGGGCACATCCAGCAGCTAATAAAAGCCATCTTTGTATTAGTGCGAACTTGGCAGCCCTTGAAACAGCAGGCAACCATTGTTATTTAAATTTCTTTTTATTTTGTTAAAAAAAATAAAATAAACAAAATAAAAACAAATAAATAAACAAATAAAAATACAAAAAAAGGAGAGACACAAATAAAATTTTATTATATTTTTTTTTTAAATTATTGATTGAACAAAAATACTGCTCAAAAAAGAAAGACCACCCTAGGGTTAATAGTAAGAATACGCTTGTAAATACTCACAAAATAAAACACAAACAAAAACGTACCGTCGCGAGCGCAGCAACCGTAAGCAACAACAACGGAATAATTTAAACCGGGACCAGCACCAACACAAAAGAGCGCGTGAGAGCCAAAAACGGTTTTATGCACAGAGAGCGAGCACAGAAGAACTGAAAGAGTATTAAGCGCGATAAGTTTGGTAACGTCGAGCGCCTTAATTCCCAACTGGTCGCAAAGGGTTGTAGTCTGCGCTATGGAGCAAAATATTTCGAGACATTTTCACCTGTGGCAAGGTACTCGTCAATAAGGTTAATGATAGCCATGGCAGTAGAGCATGGCACATATATGTGTCAGCAGCATATCACGTATATAGTGAAATTTACGTCAGTACAGGTGTAAAAGGAAATCTGCTCAGCTTCCGTGCCCCATTAAACCAGAATCTAAGCACAATGGTGGCCCTACCCGAGTTAATAGGTCGAAACCTATTATTCCACCGAACATCGAAAGGTTCGATAGAAAGAAAAAGGTTGATTTTACGTTGAACAAATAAATAAAACATTTCTGAGTAATTGCAGTTTTGCCATGAATGGAGTGAATTAAGAAAGGAGTGTCTACCGAGCGGACGTCTCTCAATCCCTTATGTGGTCGGATGAAATTTTTCGATGCAATCGTGTCAATGACGTCGTCTGCTGACGGGCAGCAGGGACCTACCCCTAAGCAAGTAAGAAGGCTCTAGTCGAGAAATCCCGACTAGACGATACCCTGATCCCTATACTTTACGCGTACAGTCAGTGCTTGCAAGTATGTGTGTTTGTATGTACGCACATACTGCATACTGCATACTCAACGTCAAGGTTCCATATCTCCGGTGTTTCTAAACCGATTTTAATAAAAATTTCACAGATTGTTATTATTTTGATTAATAATTCAAATGCCATCTAAAGTTTTTTCAAATTCAAGATTTTGTTGTTATCGATCCCATGTGTATATCGAAAACGGGATCAGTTATCGAAAATCGAAAACAAACTTGTACTGCCTAGGGATTAGGCGAGCTTAAGTTCCAAATCAGGAGTCATTATCTCTTATAGTCTCTGAGATCGACGCGTTCATACATACGGTTAAACGGACGGACGGACGGACGGACAAACGGACATGGCTGTTTCGACTGGGCTGTTGATAATGATCAAAAATATATATACTTTATGGGGTCGGAGATGCTTCCTTCTGCCTGTTGCATACTTTTGCACAAATTCATTATACCCTTTTTTCCCATTTTTAATGGGATCAGGGTATAAAAATTTAAGACATCTAAGTCATTGTCGTAAACTTCTGCCGCTGCGTTAGAGGCATCACTGGGATACGATTCTGTTCTTTGTGCCGCGTCCTGTGTGACATGGTTCATTCTTTGTTGTTCTTTATGGAAGCCTGTGCGTTCAGACGTGGCTTTTCTCTTGTTTGAGTAAGTTAGGGATTGGTTGGGCTGATGATGACAGGGAAGACAGGGAAGGCTCTTGCATATTACAGTACCCCTGCTGCCTATTACTGCGCTGGCAGAACTGTTCCTGCTAACGCTGTTTGCTAAAATGTGGGCTTTTCCCACCAAATGGTTGAGCGTCTGCTTGCTGAGAAGTTAACTCCTTTTGATGAACATTTGGCTTGTGGTCTTCCTGTCTTTTCGCAAAGTTAGCTGTAAACGTATATCTATCATGGTTCGATTCTATATACTGTGCGAGCGCCAGAGCCGAAGGTAAGTCCTTGGGCTTTGCTACTACGCTTAAGCCCTGATACAAACACCCTAAAAGCATCACTGCGGAATTTTTCGCACAGGCCCTTCGCCAACGATGGCTCATAGGACATATTGTAGTATTCTAATAAATGCTGGGCACCTTGTCTTAACGTGCCTAACTCTTGCTGTATCGGTTGTTTGTCGCTTTAAGTGAAATCAAGGCGACTTATTATCGCGTCAAAGTTTAATACTGTGCCAAATAAAGCCAGCATCAACGGAACCTCAAATCTTGCTTCTTATAACGATGATCGCCTGGTAGTGGCGTAAACTTCCATTATATGGTTTAAATATGTAGTAAGCGGCTAAAACCGCTTGCACCCCAAAAAATTCGGACAGGCATTTCACAGCATCAAGTGGCTCGTCGCATCGGACATCGTTACCTTCGGAGTCACAAATTGCGTTGCCGCCACCCGATCAGACAGTTTATTGATTCTGTTCACTAATGCTTGTTCTCTCCGTTGGAACACAGCAGCTTGCTCGACTAAGGCGCTGCTGACTATGTTTCTGATTTGGTGAGCGTCCATATTATAAGACGCGACTGGAGCTATGGGTGCGTTTCTTGGATCTTGAAGGCGAATACGATCTTCGTAGACAGGCTCTGAATCACTGCTATGTTCCTGAGGGGTTTCTATATTTGAGGAACCGCGAACTCATGGGTCTTAAACCTCAAGCACGCAAAGAAATAAAAATATATGCAACAACCTGAGCACAAAAAAAATGATGGTTTTCTCCAAACGCAGTACACTTCCTCAACCAGTTAGTTTTATATTCGGTGAATAAAGGTTTTTAACCCTGATCCCATTAAAAATGGCAAAAAAGGGTATAATGGTTTTGTGCAAAAGTACGTAACAGACAGAAGGAAGCATCTCCGACCTTATAAAGTATGTATATTCTTTATCAGCAACAACAGTCGAGTCGATATAGCCATGTCCGTCTGTATGTATGAACGCGTTGATCTCAAAGACTATAAGAGCTAGAGACTCCAGATTTGGAACTTAAGCTCGCCTTATTCCTAGGCAGTACAAGTATGTTTTCGATTTTCGATAACTCATCCCGTTTTCGATAGACACATGGGATCAAAAACAACAAAATCTTGAACTTGAAAAAAACTTAGATGGCATTTAAATTATTAATATAAATAATAATAATCTGTGAAATTTTTATTAAAATAGGTTGAGAAACACCCGAGATATGGAACCTTGAAGTTGAGTATGCAGTATGCAGTATGGTCGTACACACACGCACACATACAAAGTAAAGGGATCAGGGTATCGTCTGGTCAAGATTTCTCGACTAGAGCCTTCTTACTTGTTTTTTTTTTATTTTTTATTTTTTAAAGCGCTATTGCGCACCTCAACCAATTGTACCGTAAGGTGAGGCCGATTCACTGCAACTTTTGCTGCCTGTGTGAACGGAGGCCAACAACTGCAGACTTTTGAATCACAAATGCTTCACTTTATGATTGAAGTGATACCACGTGGGTACTGACTTTAAACTTTTCATATACCTTTAGTTGGGCGCCAATTAATGTCTTTTTGCATTTAGTAATTCAATTTCATTCACAAATGAAAGGATTGTGTTTTGATTCGTTCCGGTTCATTTAATTTTTATGACACTTATTATTAGCAGCAGCCCAAAAGTAACAGGAAGCTCCAATTCGAAAACGGAAATGAGTGGAAGACGCTTAAGCTTAAGAAGGGACTATTCTTATATCGATGTGATATAAAATCGATATCTTTTAACCATTCCTTGTGAGCTGATTTCTGCAATACTGCTGTGCCTGCTAGCCACAAAAACATCATTCGGTCATGTGTAGAACTAAATAATGTTAACATTAGTTAACTTAAACATATAATACAAAAAATATATATTGTTTGGTGAGTATTTGCAAGCGTATCGTATTAATCCTAGGGTGGCCCTAAACTTTTTTGTACAGTATTCACTCATTTAATAAATCTTTTTTTTTCGCATCTCTTAGTTACGTTATTATTATTTTTATACCCTGATCCCAATAAAAATGGGTAAAAGGGTATAATGGCTTTGTGCAAAAATGTGTAACAGGCAGAAGGAAGCATCTCCGACCCCATAAAGTATATATAATGTTGATCAGCATTAACAGCCGAGTCGATATAGCCAGGTCCGTCTGTCCGTCGCGCATGGGTGGGGTAAGGGTGAGGTGTGGGAAAGTCACCTTTTTCAGCAGCTACCTCACGCCGAACCAACCGAGCCAAAAGTACAGAGAACAGTTGGAGGGCCTGGAGGATGCGGTGGTACCTCAGGGCACAGAGTGGTAGACGGTGATTTTAACGCAAAGGCAAGGGAATGGGGTATGCCTGACCCAAACACCCGGGGTAAGCTAGTTATGGAAATGGCGTCGAGAACGGAGCTGCTGGTACTGAACGTGGGCAATGTCACGACCTTTCGAAAACCAGGAGCAAGGGAAATAATCCCGGATACCTTACTGGCATCAGAAGGCCTTGGCCAGTCCATCCGGGACTGGCAAGTCATTGAGGACTATACCGGGAGCGACCACCAGTACATGTAACGTGCACGACACTGCTATGTTGGCTATTCTCTGTCTACTATACGGTTCCGGCCGTGCTCAAGGAAATTGGGGTGGGGTCTTTGAAATAGCCATTTGTCTGACACTTTTCACACATAATAAAAATCGAAGACAGTAAGGGAAATGGGAGGACCAATGTCAATTGAATGAAAGATAGGTAAATTATGAAAAATTTGGTGACGCTGTTCTTCTTTCTGTGCCCTTCCTACCTGTAGAATCGAATGAACTTGTGGAATTCTACCCTTTTAAGGTTAGTGCGTGTGAATTAGATTAGGTGCGCAAATTTACAAGATTTTAATTTCTCATATTCAACATTTAATTTATAATACCTTCATGGCTGCTTAATATTAAATTCATTTTGGTGTTCTTATCTTTCTAATGTGCTCTATACCATTTTTATACCCTGATCCCATTAAAAATGGGAAAAAGGGTATCATAAAGTTGTGCAAAAGTATGTAACAGGCAGAAGGAAGCAACTCCGACCCCATAAAGTATATATATTCTGTATCAGCATCAACAGTCGAGTCGATATAGCCATGTCCGTCTGTCCGTCTGTATGTATGAACGCGTCGATCTCAGAGACTATAAGAGCTAGAGACTCCAGATTTGGAACTTAAGCTCGCCTAATCCCTAGGCAGTACAAGATTGTTTTCAATTTCATCCCGTTTCTGATGTACACATGGGATCGATAACAATAAAATCTTGAATTTGAAAAAACTTTAGATGGCATTTTAATTATTAATCAAAATAATAACAATCTGTGAAATTTTTTTTAAAATCGGTTGAGAAACACCGGAGATATGAAACCTTGACGTTAAGTATGCAGTATGCAGTATGGTCGTACACAAACGCACACATACTTGCAAGCACTGACTGTACGCGTAAAGTATAGGGATCAGGGTATCGTCTAGTCGGGATTTCTCGACTAGAGCCTTCTTACTTGTTATACCCTGATCCCATTAAAAATGGGAAAAAAGGGTATCATGAAGTTGTGCAAAAGTATGTAACAGGCAGAAGGAAGCAACTCCGACCCCATAAAGTATATATATTCTGTATCAGCATCAACAGTCGAGTCGATATAGCCATGTCCGTCTGTCCGTCTGTATGTATGAACGCGTCGATCTCAGAGACTATAAGAGCTAGAGACTCCAGATTTGGAACTTAAGCTCGCCTAATCCCTAGGCAGTACAAGTTTGTTTTCGATTTTCGATAACTGATCCCGTTTTTTGATATACACATGTGGTCGACAGCAATAAAATCTTGAATTTGAAAAAACTTTAAATGACATTTTAATTATTAATTAAAATAATAACAATCTGTGAAATTTTTATTAAAATCGGTTAAGAAACACCAGAGATATGGAACCTTGAAGTTGAGTATGCAGTATGCAGTATGGTCGTACACACACGCACAAATACTTGCAAGCACTGACTGTACGCGTAAAGTGTAGGGATCAGGGTATCGTCTAGTCGGGATTTCTCGACTAGAGCCTTCTTACTTGTTATATTTATACTTGTCATTAACTAAATTTAACAATTATTTGTGTTGTTGTGGGTCTTATTTGGTAGTTTTGTTTTTGTTATAATTGTTTACATCTTTTTTTTTGTTTTAAACTCACTTACCCCTGCATTTGTTTTCGGCTAGGCCGTACTCACGCTTATTCCATCGATGTCAGCAGGCCTGATGACGACGAGGGGTGTATCTGTATGTGTTGGTGCATATGTACGTATATGTGTATTGATGTGTGTGTGTGTTTTAATACCACAAAACGCGCATTGCTATAAAATAAAATATATATATAGCAGGCCTGATGACGACGAGGGGTGTATCTGTATGTGTTGGTGCATATGTACGTATATGTGTATTGATGTGTGTGTGTGTTTTAATACCACAAAACGCGCATTGCTATAAAATAAAATATATAAAAATAATAAGTACAGCTATTCACTATTTAATAACTTCAAAATATTCAAAAACTTATTCCATTCGATACCAAATCGCTAAGAGCATCGCTTCGTATTGCTGAACGCAGAGTTGGTAATGCCTGTGTAGGGGGGATTGGGGGTATGCGTTTGCTTCAACGCCTTTTGCCTCTGCAACCGGCTAAGTTATTAGGCATTTGCCTCTTTCATGCCTTCTCCATTCTTGACCGAGCTTCGGTCATCCTCTGTCGAGCTTACATTATGCCTCTAATTGAGGACTTATTAGAAGATCAATAAGTCCGTGGAAGGTTTGGTTGGCTTTGGTTTAGGCTGAACGCACCACCAGCCACCACAAGTTTCACTTGTCTTGCAAAAAAATAAAGGTTGAACGCATACCTTGCAAAAAACAAAGGTTGAAACGGCACAAAATTGTATCACTCCCGGCAATATTTGCTGCAGCAACTTTGAATTTTAACGCTCAAATTGCCGTTACGGTTTAAGTTTGAATTTGAATCAATAATAATAATAATTAAATGAATAATTATTAGAATTGATTTAGGGCGATTCTCATCGAACCCTTACATACACGTATATAGTTTTTGAAATTAACTATGATCGTCCCCAGCAGAGATTGAATACGAGGACAACCGGCACCGCAAAGGTCGAAAATTTCGATCAGAGATTTAGCAGCAGGAACAAGGAAATAGAGCTTTTCAGAAGAAAATGCCACAGGATGCGTCAGGTTACGCAGCGCGCGAGAAATAGAGTAGAAGTCAATGAAAAGGCGGCGGAACATAAAGCCGCAAAGAAAGAACTGCAAAGATCTACAAATAAGAGCAAGGCCTGCTGCTCGAGGGAGCTGGTGGAGGATGTAGAAAGGGATCCCTGGGGACTAGGCTAGAAACTAGTAAACAGGAAACTGGGAGCCTTGAAATTGGTAGAAACCATGGAAGCTGTAACGATGAAAAGCATAGTCAATGCGCTATTACCACAGCACCCAACCAGACCGACAAGGGTATGTGAAACGAGAAAAACAACCCCACCCTTCACCCAGGGAGAACTAGAAAAGGCAGTTCTCTCGATGAAAGACAAACAAACGCCTGGCCCGGATGGGATACCAAGCGAGGCGCTGAAGTTAGTACATCACCAAAAGCCCGGACTACTACTGCGTGTGTACAATGCATGCCTTCTTCATACGCTGGAAAACGGCAAGGTTAGTGCTCATCAGCAAGGGAAAGGGCGACCCGAAGTCTCCGTCGGCCTACCGACCACTGTGTATGCTGGACACAGCGGGAAAGGTCATGGAGAAGCTGATCAGAGCCAGACTAACGGAAGCAGTTTATAACGAGGCAGTGGACTCTCACCGAAAGTTCAGGGCCGGCAGATCCACTAGAGACGCCGTCCTCGATGCAATGGCAGCGGTGGAAAAGGCCGAGAACCACACCCGGTACTCGAAAAGTAGAGTACTCCTGGTGACACTCGACGTGAAGAATGCGTTCAACTCGGCAAGATGGACAGACATGATGGAGGCTCTGGAGCAAAAATTCAAGGTTCCGGCCTACCTACTCCGTGTAATCGATGCCTACCTCTCGGATCGTCTACTTGTCTACAAAACCAATGAAGGCTCCCGCGGAATAGCGGTCACGGCAGGGGCGGCGCAGGGATCCATCCTTGGCCCGGATCTGTGGAACGCCACATATTAAAGTCTGCTAAGATTGAAAATGTCAGAAGAAACGTACATAGTTGGGTACGCGGATGACGTAGCTGCACTAGTGGCAGCACGGGACATACCAAGGGCACAGCTCAAGCTCAACCAGGTGATGAGGACGGTCAGCAGCTGGACGGAACATGGGCTATCACTGGCGCTAGAAAAAACAGAAGTGGTAGTCCTGACCAAAAAAAGGATACCAACAATCATCACGGTGAGAGTTGGAGAAGCCATGATGACGTCGAAACCGGCGGTCAGATACCTGGGTCTGACGATAGATTCCAAGCTGAGTTTTTTTCAACAGATCAAACGCGGCAGACAAGGCAGCAGGTGGAGTGACTGCGCTCAGCAGACTTATGGCCAACGTTGTAGGCCCATCGCCTTCTGATGAGCATGGTTCAGTCGGTACTGCTCTACAGAGCGGAGATTTGGTCCGACTCTCTAAACGTAGAAAAATACCGGAAGAGGCTGGCGCAAGTCCAAAGGAGGGGGGCTTTAAGAGTGGCTTCCGCATACCGCACGGTTTCTGAACCGGCAGGTCTGGTGATTGCGGGGGTTACACTCATAATACTTCTAGCTAAAGAGCGGCGGGCGGTTTTCCTGAGAGCCAAGACTTTCAATGCATGGCAGAGCCTCTGGGAGGAGGAAAGTAGGGAGAGATGAACTGCGCGCCTCATAAAAGACGTGAAGCTGTGGACCGAAAGAAAGCATGGACAAGTAGATTACTACCTGACACAGTTTCTTTCGGGACACGGCTACTTTCGAAAATTCCTTCACTGCATGGGAAAGGCAACATCGTCCGATTGTCTGTATTGTGCCGACTGCAAGGACAAAGCCGAACACACGTTCGCAAATGGAGTGGGAAGCGGTCGACGCTTAACCAAGAAATAGAGTTATTAGAGTCTGTCCGTCTGTCTTTCCGTATGTATGAACGCGTTGATTTCAGAATTCTATAAGAGCTACAGACTCCAGATTTGGAACTTAAGCTCGCCTAATCCCTAGGCAGTACAAGTTTGTTTTCAATTTTCGATAACTCATCCCGTTTCTGATGTACACATGGGATCGATAACAATAAAATTTTTAATTTGAAAAAATTATATAGCAGATAGATAAATATTATAGATAGATAGCATTTGAATTATTAATCAAAATAATAATAATCTGAGAAAATTTTATTAAAATCGGTTGAGAAACACCGGAGATATGCAACATTGACGTTAAGTATGCAGTATGCAATATGCGCCTAGACACACACACACATTCTTGGAAGCACTGAATGTACGCGTAAAGTATAAGGTTCACGGTATCGTCTAGTCGGGATTTCTCGACTAGAGCCTTCTTACTTGTTATACCCTGAACCCAATAAAAATGGCTAAAAAGGGTATAATGGTTTTGTGCAAAAGTATGTAACAGGCAGATGGAAGCATCTCCGAACCCATAAAGTATATATATTCTTGATCACCATCAACAGTCGAGTCGGTTTAGCTATGTCCGTCTGTCCTTCTGTATGCGTCGATCTCAGAGACTATAAGAGCTACAGACTCCAGATTTGGAACTTAAGCTCGCCTAATCCCTAGGCAGTACAAGTTTGTTTTCGATTTTCGATATACACATATATATACACGATATATACATGGGATCGATAACAACAAAATCTTGAATTTTGAAAGCTTTGAGATAGCATTTGAATTATTAATGAATTATTATGAATTATTATTATAGGGTTCATGGTATCGTCTAGTCGGGATTTCTCGACTAGAGCCTTCTTACTTGTTATACCCTGAACCCATTAAAAATGGATAAAAAGGGTATAATGGCTTTGTGCAAAAGTATGTAACAGACAGATGGAAGCATCTCCGACCCCATAAAGTATATATATTCTTGATCAACATCAACAGTCGAGTCGTTATAGCCATGTCCGTCTGTCCGTCCGTTCGTCTGTCGGTATTTATGAACGCGTCGATCTCAGAGATATAAGAGCTAAAGACTCCAGATTTCCAAATTAAGCTCGCCTAATCCCTAGGCAGTACAAGTTTGTTTTTGATCCAGAATCCAAATCCAGAATTTTGAAAACTTTGAGATGACATTTGAACTATTAAATTAAACAATGAAAATCTGTGTATTGTGCAAAAGTAACTAACAGGCAGAATGAAGCATCTCCGACCCCACAAAGTATATATATTTTTGATCATTATCAACAGCCCAGTCGATACAGCCATGTCCGTCTGTCCGTCCGTCCGTCCGTCCGTTTAACCGTATGTATGAACGCGTCGATCTCAGAGACTATAAAAGCTAGAGACTCCAGATTTCCAACTTAAGCTCGCCTAATCCCTAGGCAGTAAAAGTTTGTTTTCGATTTTCGATATACACATATATATATATATACATACAATATACACATGTGATCGATAACAACAAAATCTTGAATTTTGAAAACTTTGAGATGGCATTTAAGATTTTAAATTAAACAATAACACAATGGAAACACCGGAGACACGGAACATTGAAGTTGAGTATGCACTATGCAGTATGCGCTTAGACACACACACACACACTCTTGGAAGCACTGACTGTACGCGTAAAGTATAGGGATCAGGGTATCGTCTAGTCGGGATTTCTCGACTAGAGCCTTCTTACTTGCTTAGGGGTAGGTCCCTGCTGCCCGTCAGCAGACGACGTCATTGACACGATTGCATCGAAAAATTTCATCCGACCACATAAGGGATTGAGAGACGTCCGCTCGGTAGACACTCCTTTCTTAATTCACTCCATTCATGGCAAAACTGCAATTACTCAGAAATGTTTTATTTATTTGTTCAACGTAAAATCAACCTTTTTCTTTCTATCGAACCTTTCGATGTTCGGTGGAATAATAGGTTTCGACCTATTAACTCGGGTAGGGCCACCATTGTGCTTAGATTCTGGTTTAATGGGGCACGGAAGCTGAGCAGATTTCCTTTTACACCTGTACTGACGTAAATTTCACTATATACGTCCGGTTACAATGATATCAAGAATTTTGAAAGACAGCGAAGTTAATTACGCGAAAACTGCGGCATTATCTGTAAGGTGTTAAAGATGTAAATATCTTTACTGATCACCAGCCTTAACCTTTGCAGTGTCGGAATTAAATTCTAACGCGAGCAATAAACCCAATGTCTATTAAGACACTACTTAATTTTTCGTTCCATTCGCGGCCACTTTGTTTAAGTCCATACGACGTTTTAAGCTTTAGTACACGATCGGCGTGGCTTTCATCGACGAATCCTTGTGGTTGGCGCATGTAGAAATTTTCTTTTAAGCTGCTGTTCAAATATGCTGCTGACACATATATGTGCCATGCTCTACTGCCATGTAAAGTGTAAAGTGTGTGAATAATATTAACTATTGTGCTAATAATTATTCAAAGACCACAAACGCACTCGTTAACATTTACGCTCTTGCACACACACGCACACACTTTTGAAACGTTTCGCTCTCAGCTTAACTGCAAGCGCTTACAATCTCTCGTCTCCGCCTGCCCGCCCGCACTCTGGCATTCGCGTAAGCTTGTTAATAGTGCAGTTTGCTGCTCACACACAAACGCTCAGCAGCGCGCTGCGCTAGAACGTTCGGTAACGCAGGGGTCAGTGACTTACATCTGCCGTTAATACCTTGCGCAGTTCTTTCATCAGTTGTTTTGTAAACAACATACGCAAATTCGACAGTGCTGATCGCGTGAGTGCATCGAGACCAACTAAAACAAAATGTCTGTGAACGAGTCTAAACAAATCGCTGTTCCGCCCTCAGATTGACTTTTACAAGGCAAAGGCGGAATTAGTAAATCGGCAACTCAACGCGTTAAACGCATTTTTAACTGCGGAGCAGCTCATACATTTTGACGAAGCTGAACTGCAGGCTCGATTGGACTTAATCAGCGAAATGCGGTCCAAATTTGATACCGCGCAATCGAGCCTTGGAAGCTTAATCTCATGGAGCTGACCACGGACGCAAGTCCACAATTCGACCAGCTCTTCTGCGAGGTATCGTCAAGGCTTTCTCGCGAGCTAACCAGTCTGCGTAAGACGTCCATGCTGCACTCAACAACAATTCGGCGCAACACGGACGAGCCAAGTGGTACTTCAAGGAGCGCAGGGCGTCTCTCCAGGCTACCACAACTTCAGCTTCCACGTTTTGGCGGAGCATACATTGACTGGCCTGATTTCTTCGCCATGTACAATACTGTCGTCGGCCAAAACGAGAAACTATCCAACGTGGAAAAGTTCCAGCATCTCCGATATGCCTTACAGGGCCAGCGTTGGAAGCGATTCGCGCTTTCGAACCAACGGAAGCTAATTATGAAAAAGCCATGGAGTTATTAATCAATCGATTCGATAATAAATTGTTGCACTTTCAGGCACACGTGCGGTCCATATTTATGCTCACATGTGTTGAAAGGGGTTCGGCGAGCAGTCTGCGTCAACTCAGCGACAGCATCAATTCGCATCTACGCGCGTTGCACACAGTGGCATCTGCGCAGGAAATAACGGATGGAGTGCTGATTCATCTCACCACATTGTAGTGCGCTTGGTTTAAGTTAATACCTCAAATTATGCAAGGATAAATTCAAGCTTAGATTCGCATTAGGCTAGCGCTTGTCCCAAACATTTTTATTAATTTATGCATTAAGCTATGCAATAATTTGTATATACGCATAGTTTCGTTTTTGGCGTGCGCCACCTGGAATTGATCAGATGACTTAGCGTCTCGCTGATAAATAGAAAAATGCAACTCTCGAGCCGAAACCAATTTCGAGATGAGGCTTCATCCCCGATGAAGGTGGTGGCTTCGGGCTCTTTTTTGAATTGAATTTTGACCGTCGCGACCGGCAGACGTGTGTTACGTGCGGTAATAAACTTATACAAGGAATTTTTTTTTCTCCTCGTGCAAGTGATAACCTTAAGATGCCATAATTAAATCGCATCCATGAAGCCGAACAATTTAAAATAAAATTAAAATACAAATACAACCCCAGCCGACGTCAACGCCCGAAAACCCAACAAAGACAGCAAAAAACAAGTAAGAAGGCTCTAGTCGAGAAATCCCGACTAGACGATACCCTGATCCCTATACTTTACGCGTACAGTCAGTGCTTGCAAGTATGTGTGCGTTTGTGTACGACCATACTGCATACTGCATACTCAACGTCAAGGTTCCATATCTCCGGTGTTTCTCAACCGATTTTAAAAAAAATTTCACAGATTGTTATTATTTTGATTAAAAGTTGGAAATCTGGAGTCTCTATCTCTTATAGTCTCTGAGATCGACGCGTTCATACATACAGACGGACAGACGGACATGGCTCTGGGAGAAAACAAACTAGTACTGCCTAGGGATTAGGCGAGCTTAAGTTCGAAATCTGGAGTCTCTGAGATCGGTTGGCTCATACATACGGACAGACGGACAGACAGACGGACAGACGGACATGGCTATATCGACTATCGCTGTTGATGCTGATCAAGAACATATATACTTTATGGGGTCGGAGATGCTTCCTTCTGCCCGTTACATACTTTTGCACAAAACCATTATACCCTTTTTTCCCATTTTTAATGGGATCAGGGTATAAAAAAAAAACCAGAAAAACCCCGATGTGCGTACTACCCCCACGAGGATTGGAACCTCGGACCACATTCCGACTTGGTGATAAATGTGGCACAGCAGTTCCGCTAAAACGATAGTCGGCAGTTTTGGTTCCCTACCAATGATCATCATCACTTCCCCCCCCCAAGACCGATGAATCGCAAAAATATTTTTTCTTTATATAAATACCCTCAGTTTAATTAAATTATTACCGGAAGCCATTTAATCCACAAGTTTAAGTTAAAAAAAATAAATAAAAAAAAATAAGGTAAATTAATGCAAATGGAATAACTAAATAAATTTATATTTATATATAAATTAAATATAATATAATATACAAATAAATAAAAATAAAAAAATAAAAAAAAAACATATTAAAAATAATAATAATCCTAACAAATAAATTAGTGTTTAGAAAAAAAAAAAAACCTCACCCCACCTTTTTTACAGTGCAGCTCTTCGGAACGGCAAAAGATCTTCTTCTAAGCTGGCGTTGTTGTTGTCGTGCATATAAATAATCGAGCATTCTGCCTAAAAGTATGCCGTTAAGATTCTCTAATCGCCTGCGCGATATGCTATTTAATTACATATAGGAAAAAAAAGAATAAAGTACATAAAGTAAAATAAATATTTCCGCACAAAAATAAAATAAAATAAAACAAATTACAAAAAAAAAATGCATCCAAATAAATATATATATATATATATATATATACATATATATATAAATGAAATATAAAATTATATATAAATAAAAACATAAAAAATATATATATATAAATAAATTTCTTTTGTAGTATGTAAAAAAAAAAAAAAACAAACCCCATTTCCGTAAATAGAAAGATTTTAAATCCCTACGGGTATCGCTATGAATATTAATTATTTGTAGTTTTTGGAATATGAAGATAATAACAACTATAAAATAAGAATTTAATTCTGCTTTGATAAAAATGTTTAAAAATCAAATAAAAACAATTACATTTACTTTTAACTGATAGTAAAAAAAAAAAATTTAAAACTATAACTTTTCAATAAATTTAATTCTATAAATAATAATTGTTTAAGTTTTTCTTGTCCCTTGCTCTAGAGTTAACCATGCCTATTGATAATAAATTTAATAGTTGTATCTTATTTTAAAAACGAATCTATAATTTTTCTATACTTTTGGGAGTCATTCAGCGAAGAGATGTGAGAAGTAAGATTTAGTAGGTCGTTTGGCTTAGGGATCCTCCCACAAATAATGTAGTGGAATAGGAGGATCATGGTATGGTGGGCGACAGCTGGACCCAACATCAGTCCAGCGCAGCCAAACGGCAAACGACTATTACGCCTCCAACAACTATTATGAGAAGTGTGTCTGTAGTCTAGTCCTTCCGTTTCCGCACCCGTTTTCCCCTGTTTAGTTGATTCACTATGGCCCGCAAGCGATTTTTGATTAGTAATATGAGCACCGCGAGAGTATAGTATTAGAAAATAAAAGAAATGGAACCTGCCCCTTCTACCGATCATAAAGCCGGAGCCAGCGCGTGCACCCCTTCTAATATTACTCCAATTTTCCATCTTCTCGTTTTACACGTTATACGCTACAGCATTATTAATTTGGCGCCCAACGTGGGGCCCGAACGTTCGTTCGGCACCCGAAGGTCTACTTCGGTTAACCCCACACTTTTGGTAGAACAAGGTTCCAACATCTGCCCTTACATTCCCATTCCGCAGTAATTCACCTTGTAAGTTAGTTTTGATTCTGTGTGCATATGTCAAAAGATGTTTATTGAGTTTGCGGAGTATTGAGCTGCAGTCATCCCTTTTGATCATTTATGCATAGCAACAGTCAAAACCCGCTGGCTTCCTTTTCGTTAAACTAAGGTAACTCTTGCTGGACAAGGTCAATGTGTTGTTTATACACATTTTCCGTCCCAGAGTCACCGGAAGTTTAGCGACTTCCCCTTTTTGTTATTAGTTTCTATGTGTATATGTAAATAGATGTTTTGAGTTTGCGGATAATTAAGCTGCAGTCATCCCTGTTGATTATCTACACTAGCTACCATTATAGCACCTCCATCCCTTCATATCCTATCTTACCTATAACTATTAGCACTAGGTTAACTAAACCCAAGCTGGTAGGTCTGTTTTATACAGTTTACCGGGTTACTAGGAAGCCTTCAATCCCCCCTTATCTCTTCTTCGATAACCCTAGGTAACTCTAACTGGACAAGGGTAATGTGTCGTTAATACACATTATCCGCCGCGGAGTTTCCAACAGCTTAGCGAATTCCCTTTTCTTAAGTAAACCCTCCACTTCCTTCTCGATAAACTTAATGATTCTTGCTGGACAAGGATAATATGTTGATTATGCATAGAATCCGCCGCGAAATCGCTTCAGTTTAGAGAGTTTTTATTTCCTTCATGTTGTCAAACCTACTCGATTTAGTTATTTCGTGGAAGGTTGGATTGGTGGACCTATTGACGTTCAGCCATCCCCTATAACTATCTTCACTAGGTTAACTTATGCCAAGCTGGTAGTTTGTTTTATGCAGATACCAGCGCCCAAAAAGCCATAATAAGGCATATTTGCTGGACTAGGATATATATAATATATTATATTTATATTATATATTATATATTTTTTTAATCCGCCGCAATATGAAAAATTAGGCTTAAAACACCCTTACCTTTTTTTTCCTACGTATTTCTCATATAAGTGTTGTACAAGTCGACTTCAGCGTTGTCGTTTGCATGATTCCCAGTCAATTATCGTTGTTTTGCTTAATTTGTATTACAAATTTCCGTATTATTATTTTATAATTTATATCTGTATTTAATACCCAGCCCGATACGCTAGTTATTTGTTTGACGGAAGCGCCAGTGAGTGATACTGGCGATATCATAAAAGCGTTTAAGGTTTAATGGCCAGAGCATTGTGCAGCTCTCCGTGGCCAATTTAAGGACGACCGAACGTACAGAAATATCAGGACTGACATTGAGCGACGCAAACAGCGACTAAATGAATCGTTCAACGATTTCTATGGCGCAATAGCGTCATTAGCCGACAGACTGTCCAAACCTATGTCGGAAAAATCCCTGGTAGAAACCGTAAGAGCCAACTTGTTGTTGTTCTTGCAATTCGTAGCTAAAGGCAAACCACCACTAACCCCTTCTCGACCAATACTTCGGCAGGTTAATGCCATTTTAGAAACTGATGGCGAGGATTTGTCGAAAGGAGAAGTCGAGGAAGATATAGAGTTTGAGGTTTCAGCAGTAGACATTTCGTGTTGGAATTGTGCCGTTAAAGGTCACCGGTATCAAGATTGCGTAGCAGAGCGCAAGGTATTTTGCTACGGCTGTGGGAGAGCAGATACCTACAAGCCTAGTTACAGGAAGTGCAATTTAAACACAGCAAAAAAATAGGCTGCGCGCGCACCGCAGAAAAGTGCACGCAGACAATTGGTCAGAAAAGCTACCAACACCGATTAGATAATCAATTAGCTGAAAATCCAATACACCCAGATATATATATATATTTAAATTGAAACGTCGATTAGAAAGGAATTCCTTATTAGCTTCCATTGTAGCAACACCTAATGGCTTACGCCCTCATGAAAACAATAACCCTGAACTAACAAGCGCGAATCCCGCTCGCTGTGTTTCACACCAAGCGTGATTTTAGTGGGGGGAATTTGTAGTGCGCTTGGTTTAAGTTAATGCCTCAAATTATGCAAGGATAAATTTAAGCTTAGTTTCGCATTAGGCTAGCGCTTATCCCAAATATTTGTATTAATTTATGCCTTAAGCTATGCAATAGTTTCGTTTTTGGCTTGCGCCACCTGGAATTGATCAGATGATTTAGCGTCTCGCTGATAAATAGAGAAATGCAACTCTCGAACCAATTCCGAGATGGGGCTTCATCCCCGATGAAGGTGGTGGCTTCGGGCTCTTTTTTGAATTGAATTTTGACCGTCGCGACCGGCAGACGTGTGTTACGAGTGGTAATAAACTTATACAAGGAATTTTTTTTCTCCTCGTGCAAGTGATAACCTTAAGATGCCATAATTAAATCGCATCCATGAAGCCAAACAATTTAAAATAAAATAAAAAGACAAATACAACCCCAGCCGCCGTCAACGCCCAAAAACCCAACAAAGACAACAAAAAACAAGTAAGAAGGCTCTAGTCGAGAAATCCCGACTAGACAATACCCTGATCCGTATACCTTACGCGTACAGTCAGTGCTTGCAAGTATGTGTGCGTTTGTGTACGACCATACTGCATACTGCATACTCAACGTCAAGGTTCCATATCTCCGGTGTTTCTCAACCGATTTTAATAAAAATTTCACAGATTATTATTATTTAGATTAATAATTCAAATGCCATCTCAAATTTTTTGGAATTCAAGATTTTATTGTTATCGATCCCATGTGTATATCGGAAACGGAATGAGTTATCGAAAATCGAAAACAAATTTGTACTGCCTAAGGATTATGCGAGCTTAAGTTCCAAATCTGGAGTCTCTAGCTCTTATAGTCTCTGAGATCGACGCGTTCATACATAAAGACGGACAGACGGACATGGCTATATCGACTCGACTGTTGATGCTGATAAAGAATATATATACTTTATGGGGTCGGAGATGCTTCCTTCTGCCTGTTACATACTTTTGCACAACTTCATTATACCCTTTTTTCCCATTTTTAATGGGATCAGGGTATAAAAAAAAAGAAAGAAAACAAGTAAGAAGGCTCTAGTCGACAAATCCCGACTATACGATACCCTGATCCCTATACTTTACGAGTACAGTCAGTTTTTGCAAGTATGTGTGTTTGTTTGTACGCACATACTGCATACTGCATACACAACTTCAATGTCCCATATCTCCGGTATTTCTTAACCGATTTTAATAAAAATTTCACAGATTGTCATTATTTTGTTCATTATTTCAAATGCCATCTCAAAGTTTTCAAAATTCAAGATTTTGTTGTTATCGATCACATGTGTATATCGAAAACGGGATAAGTTATCGAAAATCGAAAACAAACTTGTACTGCTTAGGGATTAGGCGAGCTTAAGTTCGAAATCTGCAGTCTCTAGCTCTTATAGTCTCTGAGATCGGTTGGCTCATACATACGGACAGACGGACAGACAGACGGACAGACGGACGGACAGACGGACGGACAGACGGACATGGCTATATCGACTCGGCTGTTGATGCTGATCAAGAACATATATACTTTATGGGGTCGGAGATGCTTCCTTCTGCCCGTTACATACTTTTGCACAAAACCATTATACCCTTTTTCCCCATTTTTAATGGGATCAGGAAATAACAAGTGCAAGTGCATAACCTCGCGGAGCGACCGAACATAACCTTGCGGAGTGACAAAATATAATCACCGCAGCAGCCCCGCTAAAACGTTTTGCTTTATTGCAATAGTCATAATGGCAGTAAAATCGCCCAAAACTGAGTGATTCCAAAATCAAACAAAAACAAAACAAAACAAGTAAGAAGGCTCTAGTCGAGAAATCCCGACTAGACGATACCCTGATCCCTATACTTTACGAGTACAGTCAGTGTTTGCAAGTATGTGTGTTTGTATGTACGCACATACTGCATACTGCATACACAACTTCAATGTCCCATATCTCCGGTGGTTCTTGACCGATTTTAATAAAAATTTCACAGATTGTCATTATTTTGTTCATTATTTCAAATTCAAGATTTTGTTGTTATCGATCCCATGTGTATATCGAAAACGGGATGAGTTATCGAAAATCGAAAACAAACTTGTACTGCCTAGGGATTAAGCGAGCTTAAGTTCGAAATCTGGAGTCTCTGAGATCGGTTGGCTCATACATACGGACAGACGGACGGACAGACGGACATGGCTATATCGACTCGGCTGTTGATGCTGATCAAGAATATATATACTTTATGGGGTCGTAGATGCTTCCTTCTGCCCGTTACATACTTTTGCACAAAACAGTTATACCCTTTTTCCCATTTTTAATGGGATCAGGGTATAAAGAAAAAACCAGAAAAACCCCGATGTGCGTACTACCCCCACGAGGATTGGAACCTCGGACCGCATTCCGACTTGGTGAAAAATGTGGCACAGCAGTTCCGCTAAAACGATAGTCGGCAGTTTTGGTTCCCTACCAATGATCATCATCACTTCCCCCCCCCAAGACGGATGAATCGCAAAAATATTTTTTCTTTATATAAATACCCTCAGTTTAATTAAATTATTACCGGAAGCCATTTAATCCACAAGTTTAAGTTAAAAAAAATAAATAAAAAAAAATAAGGTAAATTAATGCAAATGGAATAACTAAATAAATTTTATATTTATATATAAATTAACATATAATATAACTATACCATACAAATAAATAAAAATAAAAAAAAAAAAAAACATATTAAAAATAATAATAATCCTAACAAATAAATTAGTGTTTAGAGAAAAAAAAAAAGACCTCACCCCACCTTTTTTACAGTGCAGCTCTTCGGAACAGGCAAAAGATCCTTCTTCTAAGCTGGCGTTGTTGTTGTCGTGCATATAAATAATCGAGCATTCTGCCTAAAAGTATGCCGTTAAGATTCTCTAATCGCCTGCGCGATATGCTATTTAATTACATATAGGAAAAAAAAGAATAAAGTACATAAAGTAAAATAAATATTTCCGCACAAAAATAAAATAAAATAAAACAAATTACAAAAAAAAATGCATCCAAATAAATATATATATATATATATATATATACATATATAAAATTATATATAAATAAAAAAATAAAAAATATATATATATAAATAAATTTCTTTTGTAGTATGAAAAAAAAAAAACAAACCCCGTTTCCGTAAATAGAAAGATTTTAAACCCCTACGGGTATCGCTATGAATATTAATTTGTTGTTAGTTTTGGAATATGAAGATAATAAAAATAAGTTAATAAGTTAACCATGCCTATTGATAATAAATTTAATAGTTGTATCTTATTTTAAAAATGAATCTATAATTTTTCTATACTTTTGGGAGTCATTCAGCGAAGAGATGTGAGAAGTAAGATTTAGTAGGTCGTTTGGCTTAGGGATCCTCCCACAAATAATGTAGTGGAATAGGAGGATCATGGTATGGTGGGCGACAGCTGGACCCAACATCAGTCCAGCGCAGCCAAACGGCAAACGACTATTACGCCTCCAACAACTATTATGAGAAGTGTGTCTGTAGTCTAGTCCTTCCGTTTCCGCACCCGTTTTCCCCTGTTTAGTTGATTCACTATGGCCCGCAAGCGATTTTTGATTAGTAATATGAGCACCGCGAGAGTATAGTATTAGAAAATAAAAGAAATGGAACCTGCCCCTTCTACCGATCATAAAGCCGGAGCCAGCGCGTGCACCCCTTCTAATATTACTCCAATTTTCCATCTTCTCGTTTTACACGTTATACGCTACAGCATTATTAATTTGGCACCCAACGTGGGGCCCGAACGTTCGTTCGGCACCCGAAGGTCTACTTCGGTTAACCCCACACTTTTGGTAGAACAAGGTTCCAACATCTGCCCTTACATTCCCATTCCGCAGTAATTCACCTTGTAAGTTAGTTTTGATTCTGTGTGCATATGTCAAAAGATGTTTATTGAGTTTGCGGAGTATTGAGCTGCAGTCATCCCTTTTGATCATTTATGCATAGCAACAGTCAAAACCCGCTGGCTTCCTTTTCGTTAAACTAAGGTAACTCTTGCTGGACAAGGTCAATGTGTTGTTTATACACATTTTCCGTCCCAGAGTCACCGGAAGTTTAGCGACTTCCCCTTTTTGTTATTGGTTTCTATGTGTATATGTAAATAGATGTTTTGAGTTTGCGGATAATTAAGCTGCAGTCATCCATGTTGATTATCTACACTAGCTACCATTATAGCACCTCCATCCCTTCTTATCCTATCTTACCCATAACTATTATCACTAGGTTAACTAAACCCAAACTGGTAGGTCTGTTTTATACAGTTTACCGGGTTACTAGGAAGCCTTCAATCCCCCCTTACCTCTTCTTCGATAACCCTAGGTAACTCTAACTGGACAAGGGTAATGTGTCGTTTATACACATTATCCGCCGCGGAGTTTTCAACAGCTTAGCGAATTCCCTTTTCTTAAGCCGCCGCGAAATCGCTTCAGTTTAGAGAGTTTTTATTTCCTTCATGTTGTCAAACCTACTCGATTTAGTTATTTCGTGGAAGGTTGGATTGGTGGACCTATTGACGTTCAGCCATCCCCTATAACTATCTTCACTAGGTTAACTTATGCCAAGCTGGTAGTTTGTTTTATGCAGATACCAGCGCCCAAAAAGCCATAATAAGGCATATTTGCTGGACTAGGATATATATAATATATTATATTTATATTATATATTATATATTTTTTTAATCCGCCGCAATATGAAAAATTAGGCTTAAAACACCCTTACCTTTTTTTTCCTACGTATTTCTCATATAAGTGTTGTACAAGTCGACTTCAGCGTTGTCGTTTGCATGATTCCCAGTCAATTATCGTTGTTTTGCTTAATTTGTATTACAAATTTCCGTATTATTATTTTATAATTTATATCTGTATTTAATACCCAGCCCGATACGCTAGTTATTTGTTTGACGGAAGCGCCAGTGAGTGATACTGTGCAGCTCTCCGTGGCCAATTTAAGGACGACCGAACGTACAGAAATATCTGGACTGACATTGAGCGACGCAAACAGCGACCAAATGAATCGTTCAACGATTTCTATGGCGCAATAGCGTCATTAGCCGACAGACTGTCCAAACCTATGTCGGAAAAATCCCTGGTAGAAACCGTAAGAGCCAACTTGTTGTTGTTCTTGCAATTCGTAGCTAAAGGCAAACCACCACTAACCCCTTCTCGACCAATACTTCGGCAGGTTAATGCCATTTTAGAAACTGATGGCGAGGATTTGTCGAAAGGAGAAGTCGAGGAAGATATTGAGTTTGAGGTTTCAGCAGTAGACATTTCGTGTTGGAATTGTGCCGTTAAAGGTCACCGGTATCAAGATTGCGTAGCAGAGCGCAAGGTATTTTGCTACGGCTGTGGGAGAGCAGATACCTACAAGCCTAGTTACAGGAAGTGCAATTTAAACACAGCAAAAAAATAGGCTGCGCGCGCACCGCAGAAAAGTGCACGCAGACAATTGGTCAGAAAAGCTACCAACACCGATTAGATAATCAATTAGCTGAAAATCCAATACACCCAGATATATATATATATTTAAATTGAAACGTCGATTAGAAAGGAATTCCTTATTAGCTTCCATTGTAGCAACACCTAATGGCTTACGCCCTCATGAAAACAATAACCCTGAACTAACAAGCGCGAATCCCGCTCGCTGTGTTTCACACCAAGCGTGATTTTAGTGGGGGGAATTTGTAGTGCGCTTGGTTTAAGTTAATGCCTCAAATTATGCAAGGATAAATTTGAGCTTAGTTTCGCATTAGGCTAGCGCTTGTCCCAAATATTTGTATTAATTTATGCCTTAAGCTATGCAATAGTTTCGTTTTTGGCTTGCGCCACCTGGAATTGATCAGATGATTTAGCGTCTCGCTGATAAATAGAGAAATGCAACTCTCGAACCAATTCCGAGATGGGGCTTCATCCCCGATGAAGGTTGTGGCTTCGGGCTCTTTTTTGAATTGAATTTTGACCGTCGCGACCGGTAGACGTGTGTTACGAGCGGTAATAAACTTATACAAGGAACTTTTTTTTCTCCTCGTGCAAGTTATAACCTTAAGATGCCATAATTAAATCGCATCCATGAAGCCGAACAATTTAAAATAAAATAAATAGACAAATACAACCCCAGCCGCCGTCAACGCCCGAAAACCCAACAAATACAACAAAAAACAAATAAGAAGGCTCCGGTGTTTCTCAACCGATTTTAATAAAAATTTCACAGATTGTTATTATTTTGTTCATTATTTCAAATGCCATCTCAAAGTTTTCAAAATTCAAGATTTTGTTGTCATCGATCCCATATGTATATTGTGTATATATATGTGTATATCGAAAATCGAAAACAAACTTGTACTGCCTAGGGATTAGGCAAGCTTAAGTTCTAAATCTGGTCTGATCGGCTTGCTCATACATACGGACCGACGGACAGACGGACATGTCTATATCGACTCGACTGTTGATGCTGATAAAGAATATATATACTTTATAAGGTCGGAGAAGCTTCCTTCTGCCTGTTACATACTTTTGCACAAAAACATTATACCCTTTTTTCCCATTTTTAATGGGATCAGGGTATAAAAAAAGAAAGAAACAAGTGCAAGTGCTTAACCTCGCGGAGCGACCGAACATAAACTTGCGGAGTGACAAAATAAAACTGAATGATTCCAAAATCAAACAAAAAAAAAAAAAAAAAAACCCCAGATGCGCGCACTACCCCCACGAGGATTTGAACATCGGACCGCACTCCGACGTGAAAAAAAACGTGCCCGTAGCAGTCCCGCTAAAACGTTTTGCTTCATTGCAATTGACATAATGGCAGTGAAATCGCCCAAAACTGAGTGATTCCAAAATCAAACAAAAACAAAAAAAAAAAAAACCAGAAAAACCCCAATGTGCGTACTACCCCCACGAGGATTTGAACCTCGGACCGCATTCCGACTTGGTGAAAAATGTGCCACAGCAGTTCCCCCCCAAGACGGATGAATCGCAAAAATTTTTTTTCTTTATATAAATACCTTCAGTTTAATTAATTCATAAACGGAAGCCATTTAATCCACATAAGTTTAAGTTAAAAAAAAAAAAATAAATGCAAATGGAATAACTAAATAAATATATATTTATAAATAAATGAAATATAATATAATACATAAATAAATAAAAATAAAAATAAAAATAAAAAAAATAAAAAAACAAAAAAAAATATTAAAAATAATAATAATCCTAACGAATTTTTTTTATTTTATTTTATTTTTTTTTAAAGCGTTGCAGTAATAGTATCATAACAGCGCAAGTGAACTAATAAATAATAGAACCAAACCTCACACTATGTGCATGAGGACTTAAAACTATATCTCATATTGCGAGAGGGTCTTCAAAGTTGTCTAATTGTTTTGGCAAAACCCTATCGTCTTAATCGCCTTAGAGTCCTGGCAGGGAGTAAGCACTTTGCAAGCGTGCTGTGGTGTCTTCTTAGTTGTTCGCTATATCTGCTAGTGTGCCTTCCAATCTGCTCCTCCACTGTGTGTAGACTCAGGTCACGATGAAGGGTGGTTCCACGTACATAAAATGGGCAGTTTGTAATGGCACGCATGGCACGGTTTTGCAATACCTTTATGCATTTGAATTCGGATTTTGCAGCAATACTCCAGATTGGGGCTACACAATGAACGTTTACTGCTCTTTTGGCTCGGAGTGACATGGTGCTTCTTCTATTAAACAGCCACCTCAGTTGTTGCATTCTTTGACCACATCTCCGAGACGTAGCTTTCAAGTGAGGGCCAAAGGTCAAACGTTTATCAAGGGTGATCCCGAGGTACTTAGCCAGCAAAGGTTGTGTTAAGTTACGCTTTCCAGTTGTATGGGTGTGGTGTGGTCAATGAGGGTCTTCAGGGTGAAGCAGGGATTGATGGTCTTTTGTGGATTGACTTTTAAATTCCATCTCTTGCACCATGCAGCCAATGTGGTGAGGTACTCTTGGAGGCCACGTGCCGCCTCAATGCGACAATTAGAGTTGTACAGCAGTGCAATATCATCAGCGTAAGTAGCAAGTAGCGCTTTCCTAGGAACTTCCATATGATAAGCGTTTGGACAACTATTGAGTAGAGTAGCGGTCCAAGGACGCTGCGCTGCGGAACTCCAGCTCTCATATGGCAATGAGTCGAGTAGGTGTTTCTGACCCTGACCGCGAACTTCCAATCTTCCAAGTATGATCTCAAAACTCCGTAATATGGTGCTGGGAACAGCCTTTTGATTTTGCTAAGTAGGCCAACATGCCAAACTCTGTCGAATGCTTGTTGCATATTAATGAACACAGCATTACAGTATTCCATATCATCAAATGCTTGTAGGATATGTTTTGCCAATCTGTGGACCTGCTCCACGGTACTATGTCCTTCTCGAAAACCAAATTGGTGATCCGGTAGGATACGGCGCTCTTTAATAATGTCACCTAATCGATTGGCAATAAGCCTCTCCCATACCTTAGAAAGCGAAAACAGGAGGCTTATAGGCCGATACGATTCAGGATCCTCTTCGGGTTTTGCGGGCTTATGTATCATAAGAATTGTTGCCATCTTCCACTGTTTTGGGAAGAACTGCACCCTGAGCATCGCGTTAAATAATAGCGCCATGTATAGGATTGCTCTAATAGGTAGTGCTTTTAATGAAGCATTACAAACATTATCGATGCCAGGAGCCTTCTTTGTCGGTAGTGATTTGATGACTTCGACAATTTCCTCGACCCTGGCAGGTTTGATTGGTAAGGACATTTGCAGAGGTGTCTGTAGGCTATCATACGTTTCTCTGTACTGCTCCATTGTAGCGAATTGGTAATGGGTGAACCTAGTCTCTAGTTGTGCAAAAAAATTGGCCTGCTCCTCTTCGTTTTTAGCAAGTCCGATGAAGTGCACGTCACCCAGTT